>OY101448.1:18443011-19043011 GCA_956483635.1 Panzeria rudis | reverse complement strand
CCTACTGAATTAGACTCATTTTAAAATTGAAATTTCTCAGCTTTTCAAAACTTTGTTTGGTCCAGTATTTTCCAGATAACGGATCCAAATATCTGATTTATAAAATTTTTTCTTCGTTAGTTCAAAAACAAAATCTTATGAAATGCGGTCGTCTGAGTTGAAAAATATTCAATTTTTAAATTGAAATTTTAATCTGAATATAGTTACGGAACAGGCTTCTGAGTGGCATGGCAGTCTCATTGAAGGGAGACATTTAATATTATATCGATACTATGTCATAGGCCTTAGATACAGGTGCATCGAAATGCAACTAAATTGACTGAAAATGGTTAATATGTGACCACTTACACAATATGTCTTTTTTCACCAATCACTACTCCTTATTTTTGTTACCAGTCTCATTTTCTCAATCATAGGACGAATACTTTTGGATCATTTGTCACCAAATTTTCCGCAGGGTAGCTATTTGGCAAAGTGTTAAATGGATCTTGGATCAAGTGTGTACGTTATAGGCGAAATTGTTCAGAATTCCATTTTTAAAATTTCTTTGAACTTTCTTAAGAATTCTGAGATTCTCAGAAAAGAAACTTTATTATTTTTTTTTCTTTCCTGGTATTTAGTATATAAACTCCAATATAACAGCAAAATTTCATTCGAAAATATTAACGATTTTATAGTATTAAGAAAAAATGAATATGCAGGAGACACCACATAACAAAATGTTTCCAATTGTGTTGCAAAAAGTCTTCCAAAAAGCTTTAAATTGTTAAAATCTCAATACATATGTAACTGAAAACTACATATATTTGTTTAAATTTTGATATGTGATACATCCCTGCGGAAAATTTGGTGACAAATGATCCAAAAGTACTCGTCCCATGACTTAGAAAGTGCGACTGGTACCAAAAAGAAGGAGTAGTGAATGGTGAAAAAAGACATATTGTATAAATGGTCACATATTAACTATTTTAAGTCAATTTATTTGGTACTCCGGCTAGTATATTAGTAAACGGCACTGAACTAATTCGATGCACCTGGATCAAAGGCCTATTACATAGTAAATATCTATATGTCTGCCTTCAATTAGACTGCCATTCCACTCAGGAACCTGTACCGTAACTATATTCAGATATTTATTCCAGTTTAACTGCTATTTACAACATTGAAATATAAGTTCCCCTGTGGTCGAGTGGGTAGTGTACTAGCCTGTCATGCCGGAGGTTGTCGATTCGAATCCTATTAAAGACACCGCTTAAAAATAAAATACAATTTCTACTTGGATTTGTAACAATAAAAAAATAAATTAGTCGATAATTACAGCTGAATTTGGGAATAATATTTATATATAATCTATATTATTCTACACCGAATAGAACTCCATAAGATAGTTCAGAGACAGGTTACAAGGTGCATACAAAGTATCAATTAACCCCATCCTAGGACATCCCCATGTAAAAGTGGCTGGTTCGCTTCATAGGAAGTGTTAGAACTCGGACTGGTCCCTACCACCTGGGGACCGGTCTCGTAACTTGTTTTGTGCCAGTTCCATTTACCGAAGGGATATGTCTATCTTTCTCTTTTATAAGTGTAAAATTTATGGACT
Organism: Panzeria rudis; assembly: GCA_956483635.1. Taxonomy (NCBI): domain Eukaryota; kingdom Metazoa; phylum Arthropoda; class Insecta; order Diptera; family Tachinidae; genus Panzeria; species Panzeria rudis. Next base: position 19,041,408 of record OY101448.1, on the reverse strand, counting down.
TATAAGTAAAGACCCCTGAGAGATGATGGACAACATGGCGTATAATTAATATTTAGTAATGGGTGTTTTTTATTGAGGTATAGAACTTTAAGTTGGCATCACTTTTTTAACTGGCGGCCATTTTGTCAGCTGTCAAGTGATTAATATTTAGTTTGGTTTGCCATTTCATCATGAACAGGTTGACAAAAGAACAACGCTTGCAAATCGTGCAAATTTATTTCGAAAATAATGGTTCAGTTCGCGAAGTTTACCGCAAGCTCCGTCCATTTTATGGTCGACATAATCGTCCATCGGAGCAATTAATTCGGTTAACCATGGATCGTTTTCGCACTACGTTTACTCTATGTGATAATACGCATCCGCAGAGACGTCGAACAGTGCGCACCGAAGAAACAATTGCCGCTGTTGAAGAGGACCCGAATGAATCGATTCGCCACCGTGCACAGCAATTGGAGCTTTGTCCATCAACTTTATGGAAGATTTTGCACAAAGATCTTGGCTTGCGACCTTACAAGATCCAGCTTGTGCAAGAATTAAAGCCGCGAGACCATGCAATGCGTCGTGATTTTGGTGTATGGGCCGAAAATGAGATTGATCTCGATGCTGATTTTCATCGCAAAATTTTGTTCAGTGATGAGGCTCATTTTTGGTTGAATGGCTACGTCAACAAGCAAAATTGCCGCATTTGGAGTGAAGAAAATCCACATGAGACCCTTGAGACGCCATTACATCCACAAAAACTGACTGTTTGGTGTGCTCTATGGGCTGGTGGAGTCACTGGGCCATACTTCTTCCGAAATAATGCTGGAGAGTCAGTTACCGTTAATGGAGACCGGTATAGAGCCATGATAACCGACTATTTTGTTCCCGAATTGGATGGCATGAATGTGGATGAGTTGTGGTTCCAACAAGACGGCGCTACATGCCACACAGCGCACGTCACAATCGATTTATTGAAGGAAACATTCGATGAGCGCATAATTTCGCGGAATGGACCTGTCAATTGGCCACCAAGATCGTGTGATTTGACACCATTGGATTATTTTCTTTGGGGATATGTGAAGTCGCTCGTCTACGCCAACAAACCAGAAACGTTAGGGGACTTGGAAGCCAACATTCGTGGCGTTATTGCCAACATACGGCCCCATATGCTCGAAAAAGTGGTTGAAAATTGGACCTGTAGAATTGGCTTTATTCGAGCCAGCCGCGGCGGCCACATGCCCGAAATCATATTTAAACATTAATGGCATAAAATTATCCTTCCAATAAAGCCAAATTGATGGACATTAAAACGATTTTCTTGTGTTTTATTTCAATTCGAAGTTCTATACCTCTAAAAGAAAACCCGTTATTAAATATAGGTCATATTGGAGCAAAAGTGTTTTGACTTTTCTTATGTATTAACTTTTTGTTAATGCTATAAAATCGTTGAGTGTTGATATTTTCGAATGACATTTTGCAGTTATATAGGAAATTATGTACTAAATACCAGGAAAGAAAAAAATAATAAAGTTTTTCTTCTGAGAATCTCAGAGTTCTTAACAAAGTTGCAAGAAATCCAAAAATTTAATTATGAAAAATTTTGCCTATAACGTCCACATTTGATCCAAGGTCCATTTAACACTTTGCCAAATAACTACGTACACATAAGGGTTTGCAGAAATGGCAATAGCTTTGGAGTCCCAGCTTTGAGGTTTTAGAACATGTGGACTAAATTCAAAATTTCGATCAAAAATAGTTCGTATCCCCTTCCCTAAAATATCTTGTGACGAACCTAAGTTTTGCAATTAAAAAGAAACCGAGCTTAAGGTCCTCTTCAGGAAGCCCTCGCGTCAAAATACTAATTTTCTAAAGTGAAACTTTATGAAGTTGATGTTGTTGGTATTGTTATTGTTGCCATTTACAGTTGATGTTACTGTTGCCATTATTATTGTAGTAGTAGTTGTTGTTGTTGTTATTACAAAATGCATACGTTTGCATTATTATAAAACAATTGGCAATTGAAATTACTTCCGTTGGTTTTATCCATTTGAATCCTTTTATTACATGTTCTCTCACACAAATGTAAATATACACACACACACATGAACGCACTCGTATTCCCCAGCAGAAAATTAAATGAAAATATACATTATTACTTGAACACATTGGTTGTTTGAAATTATGCCATACACTATAAATTTGTTTGTGTATTTCTTGTTCAGCAATCTACACACACAAATATACAATTAGAAATTGATTAATATGCATTCAAATATTGTTATAAAATATATTTGATACATATTTTTAATTGTTTATACTGTGCTTTAGAAGGGAATTGTAAGTATCTATTGAATGCATATGGAATAAAATAAATTGAGCAGTTTGGTGTCAACTAATAGCAGACCAACACTCATAGAAAAATGTATCCTTGCTATGACAAATGTCATCAATAAAACGAAATTAGACATTAACCTGATGACAGACTTCATCATAGAATTTGTCATAGTTTAAGTGTCATCGATGCTATGACTTGAATGACAGCAATACAAAGCCACTTATTATATGTTATTAAAGTCTAAAATATGTATAAAATAAATAAGTAAATACATAATGTTATAATATTTGTAATTTGTATTTTAATACAAATGTTATTGTTTTGTTTTTAAACTCATTTTCTAAAAGTTAAAAAAACATGACATTGCATTGATGTAGACTTATCATCATTACTACAACAGAGCTAATAATAAAATATGCAAGTTTTTTTTTAAATGAGCAAGTACATCATACATGCACAGACAAAACATTAAAAGCAGTTCAACTTAATTGGCTAATGGGAAGAAATTCTACACTTAATTTGGGCTGCAAACTTCTCCTATACAACATGATAATAAAACCAATTTGGTGCTATGGTATTTAGCTATGGGCCACCGCCTCTGCATCAAATATAGAGAATATTCAAAGGCGACAAAATAAAATTCTTCGTTTGATTACAGTGGCACCTTGGTATGGCAGAAACCAGCGTATTCATGAAGAATTAGTTGTTCCATTAGTAAAGACTGTATTTTCAAAACATGTGACAGTATATATAAAAAAGCTCGAATCGCATCCGAATCCCCTAGCACGCAACATCATTAATTTTAGAGAGCACTCTCGGCTGAGAAGGAGAGACACTTTTGCTCTCAGCCGAACACGAGAGACGTAAGACATCTAATAAAGCAACCGTTGAACCCTAATATTTTGTCTAGCAGTGGCAGACTAACTATTACAATTCTAGTTTTTTGAATATTTATTGTCTTAGCTCAATTTACAATTGAAGATTCAATAAATACATTTAAAAGTAAAAAAAAAGAAAACATTGAAACAAACGATATCATGACACTTAGTCATCATATATATGTCGCATCAATAATGTTAATGTTGATTTTGTACTGCCAATGTTTTGGATGGTGACATAGCTGGAAAGGTAGAGACGTTAGTTTATAAATGTGCGATGAATTGAGGAGCCTGGGCTGAAGACCAAAATTAAAAGAAGAAATAAAATAAGAAGAAGTAAGACTAAAATAGAAACAAGTAAAAGTAAGAAATACAGTGTATGCTCTTTTTTCTCTCCGACTAATCACAAGCCGGGAATCATATCTGTGCCGTTTTAGCAGAACATACTAAGTCTAAAAATCGTGTTTGTCGATATTAACGATTTAATGTAAAATTGGTTGTGTTGGTGTTCTAGAAAGTTGAAAATTAAACCGTGATAACTTTTTGCAAAATTGGAGTATTTGAAAACGGAATGGACCCAAATGTGGATTGTAAAAAGACGAACCAGAATGTGACCTTAACTAGATTTTGACTTAACTTGACTCAAGAAGTTATGATAAAATGACACAGATACATATATTTGGATGTTAAAAGTACGAGTTACATCTGCTAAGACCAAAACCAAGCTTTCGTTTCTATAATAATTGGGTGATCCGATCCATCCACTCAAAAATATTGTCAATCTAGCGGCATTTCGTATGAAATTCTTTGTCCATTTTGGACAACCAGGAATTATTTTCCGATATTTTTAAACACTTCTGCTTCTGCAAATATCTAATAAAAACAATCCTACATACGTAGGATTGTATGTTTACATGTGTTTATATTTATTATTGAATTTAATTTAAAATATGTGCAAATAAACATGTATTTGTTGCTTAACAAAATAAATTACTATTTTTCAGTTCTGGCATAATTTATTATACTGCATCAAAAAAAAAACTAACACACAAAAAATGTCACATGGACATAAAACAAATACCACTCGTATTTGTAGATGAATACACAAAAAAAGGGAAGTGTTAAATGAACTTAATTTTTGATACAGTACAAAATTAACTTAATAATATTTTAAATATTTTTGTATTATATATGAAATATGACAATTTATTATATGCGGAGAAGTATTTTTTATTATATTGATTATGGAAAAAAGGGTACGAATGATGGAATTTTGTTAGCCACAATTGAACATGATTGTAAAAAGTGTGACTTTTATTATTTAAAAAAATTTCTCAGTGGAAAAATTTTACAATAATTCTTTGTCAGTTTTGACATTTAATTGCTTTAAACAATGTGCTGATAATGAAAAGCCACAAATAATATTTTAGTTTAAAAAAGGGGAAAATTTACAAGGATGATTTTTATTTGTAAACATATAAATTTTTTTTTAAACTTAAATTATGATAAAGTTAAATAAATATTACAGCTTTCGTAACAATAAAGGAATCGTAAAACGCTAGCGTTTTTGATGATAAGTCAAAGGGCAAAAAAATTTTTTTGTGTATTGAACGTTACTCTTCTTTCTGAAGTGTTCCTTTAGAATTTTTTCATATCTGTAGGTGCGACGTAAACTACACCAAGTAACTTTTTTTCCAAATCCGTTTTTTATACTGTTGGAATCAGCATTTTTTCTCTATATCAATACTTGAAATCCAGTAAGTTCTATATTCTAAGGGACAGTAGTACGCTCAAAAACATCTACGCGGTAAACACCATCAAGTTCTTTTTAATATGTAACGATAATATTATATGGCGTAAATTTATTACGGACATGTTTGATTTGAAAACACAATATTAGAGTAATATTAAATATTTTGGGGTAAGTTAAATTGTTAATCCAACAGAGATAAAACCATTTGCGATTTTAAACATATTTTTGCGGTCTTCTGTAAAATTTTCAAAATGTGAATATACCAAATACATATATGTATGTTATGGCTGATTCTCATTGGGCCAAACTGCTAGCAAACGCTTTCAAACAAAAAGAATTTTGAAAATCTGTTCACACAGAGTTATGGATTGCGGGGAGGGGGAGGGGTAGAACTTTCCCCTCCGAAGACAGAAAAAAAATTGTGAAACCAACTTCTAGAAAACCCTTTCAGACAAAACAAGAATTATGAAAATCGGTTCACAAATGACAGCGTTATGCATGGAAGGGGTGGGGGAGAGAAATTTCCCCCTCTAATTTTTGACCACACTGCAGGCAAAACCTTTCCAACAAAAAAAGATTTTTTAAAATCGGTTCACAAATGACAGAGTTATGCATGTTCCAACATAAAAAGTAAAAAAAGAACATACACACGAATTGATAACCTTCTCCTTTTTGGGAGTCGGTTAAAAATAATAACAGCTGCAGGACGAAATTAAAAGTTATGACCACATTTTCCATAGAAGTTCCATGAGTTCGCATAGAAAATGTTTATATTTTAAAATAATTCCTTACAAACATTTATACATAAGCGAAAAGTAAGCTAACACTTCTTTTAAATAAAATCGGCCAACAATGTAAAAAAATATGTCAATTTCAAATAATTATTCGTAGTAAAATAGGACCTACCTAATACATTCTTCGAAGATATAACAACAAATCCGAAATTTGTAACATAGCGTCTTCACGAGACATAATATCAAATATTTTTCTGTTAGCAAGTGTCAAGTTCAATAGCAGAGAGAATTCTGTTACATGTAGACTTCAAATTAGTGTTATCGCAATGTTATAATAATTATTATGAGAGCGTTGTTATAAGAAATATTATCATAATAATCTTATGATATGAAATGTCAAAAAATATGAAAACAAATAAATGTGTGTGTTAAATTCAAAATATTTTATAAAATTTCTGTAAATTTGTGTATCTAAAATTGTTTAAGTGATTTTTAAAGTAAAATTTTGTATGAAAAATAATATATAAAACAACTAATTACGCAAAAATATTGCATGTTAACCCAATGAACATTTGTAGCAAATGAAATCTCGTAACAAAATTAAAAATACGTTGTCCTGTTGTATGACATGAAGAGAAATTTCGACATTTTAGTTTTCTTGTTCTGCCGACGTTCTCTCTTATGTTATATCAAAGTTAATGTCTCGTGAAGAAGCGGTGTAAGCAGGTAATTTTCTTTGTACTGAAGTCGTTTTTTTGCCAGAATTATTTGTTTTTGGTTAATTTTTCACAAAAATTGTTCCCAGAACAACCACGAAAACGAATGTAGCGCTCAATACATAAAAATGTTAAAAAATGGAAAAATATAATATTATTTCAGGGTCCATTCAATGAGGCGAAAACTACACAGAAAAAGCTATCATCAAAAAATGTTCAAACAAAAGTTTGTCTAAAAATAAATTTCATTTTCAGTAAATGTTCTTTACATAATCAATGAATTGTTTGTTTGACTATTATTTAGGACGCAAACACGAAAAACAACAACAACAACAACAACAACAAAAACTTTGTCCTAAAAACAACCCAGATGACAACCTACACACAAATAACAACAACAACAATCATAGCAAAAGGAATGTTTGTTTACTGAAGATATTTGAGTGAATAAATTCCTTAATGTCGTTGCATTAATTCTCATTAATTTTTTAGAGTCATTAGATAAACATTCAGACTTGAACGCATTTATCAAAGTGAAATTTCATAAATGCTTAATGGATGATGATGACCAGACAAAAAATTTTCTTTGATATATCACAAAAACTCCAGTAAATATTTTTGTTTCATTAAGTAAACTATTTTGGTTAATATTTCTTAGTATTTTAAGATTCATTGTTTTATAAATTCAGACAAAAATATTGTTTGATATATTCCAGAAAGTCCAGTAAATCTTTTTGTTTGATTTAGTAAATTGTTTTGTTTACAATTTCTAAATATTTTTAGACAAATTGTTTTATAAATTTAAGCAATTTTTTCACTGAAAAAAAACACGTTTCATTTTAAATGAAATTGTTGAGATATTTTTGTCTTTATTTACAAATTTGTTTGTAGGTCCGTTCCTAGACAAATTATTTACTATTAATTGCATTCCTTTACAGAAAATTAAATTTAGTTTTTTCTGTGTATAACATGAATCCTACTTTGTCATATTTAATTTAGTTACATTGGTAAACACAAAAAAAACACAAAACGTACGATTAGAATGTGAATCACCCATATATATTATTGTCTTTTATTTTGTTTAAATAGAAATACTTTACGGAGTTCTAGCTTTTTTCTACATATCTTTTTTTGAAATTTCGCTAGTCAGCTTTCACAAAACAAACTGATTTAGCAACAATTGGAATGGATAATCTTCGATGAGCTGTCCTGGGACAGGTTATATAGCCTTTTAGGGAACTTAAAAAAATCGATTAAAACAGCATAGTTTTCAGGTTCTGCTATAGTGTTGTAAGAATTAATTAGCTTTTCCTGTATTACTTTCTTACTAAAAATAATTTGAATTATTAATTTTAATGAACGAACTCAAGCATTATTTAATAACTTTCATTCATCGTTTTTTGATCTTATTAAAATATTAAAGTTTTGCATTTAAATACTACGAGTAGTAATATTGTCACAAAACTACACTTGACTATCAAAAATTCAAATTAAGCAGTAGTCCAATTAAAAGCTAAAAGAACAACGTTATTTCAACGTTAATAAAAATTTATAACAATATTTAATTAAAAAAAATTGTAGACTGTGGCAACATGAAAAAAATACAAGTTGTTGCAGTAAAATTTTTTTTTAAAACTTATTAAAACTAACGCCAGTTGTTTGATTATAAAATGTTCGTACATTATATGCCTGCAAGTGACTCTGTGTAGATGGTTACTGTGTAGATTGTAGATATGTTTTATTATTTAAAATGCACTTTGACCTGTTATTAATTAATAGCATGCAGAAGAAGAATGAAAAAAAAAATATTATATTCATATAACTACAGATCTACTCTTTTGCATGCAATAAAATTTAGAAAGACCAACCAACAGACAGACGGACAATTTGAATGGTTAAAATAATAGATACAATACGAAAGCATAACATTTTGCAGAGTTCTTATTAAGCAATTAAGCTTATGTAGCAATTTTGTTATTGTTATGTACACATAAGTGTGTGTTAGTTGGTAAGCGTATGTATGTGTGCGTAATTGTCAATAAATTGGTATTGACAATCCAGTGGTGCAAGTCAACAGGCCTGGGAATTTCCGGCCTTCTTGAAGGCCCGCAAGACCGATACACTTGCAAACTGCCTTAATGTAGAAGGGAAGGCAGAAGTATTCATATTTTTTAATTTTTTTCATCAAAGTTCAAAATCTATTAATGACTATAATTAATATAAGAAAAATCGTTGAAATCACACTGTTTTAATTTCTTCCAAACAAGTTTTGGCGGAATTTATTTTCGAAAATACTCTTCCAACGAAGTAATTTTTCTGAATAATTAACATTTCTAAGTTCAATTTTGTTGAAAAATCGCCATTCGTCAAGTCAAAATTTTTGACGCCAAACAAGTCGCAAAATCGCCAAGTTTGGCGAGAAATCGCCATATCTGACAAACCTGGTTATTACCACGTTTTTGTTAGGGTATATCAAGCAATTGCAGTAAACAAGCGACAACACAACCTACTGAGAGTAAAAGAGTAAAAAGGCATATGTGCCCTGTTTTGCTGAAACCCGATTTGAACGAGACCTGCTATAGAAAATACCCTCGCTGATGCGACAGAACTCATCTGAAAACTAAACTACAGCTGCGCCATAAAAAATAAGCCGACCTGCATCTCTAGATAAGAAAGCAGTTCTTCGGTATCTCCCGACTTCTTTTTTAGAAGAATACAGCTTTTTTCACAAACGCTCCAAACCCCACTTTTCGTTTACTTATCAGAACTGGGACAAAGTTTGCAATAGTTTCGGAATATTTATGAGGGTGCTGTTGGCTGAGTAGTTAGCGCGTTTGACTACAAACCCCGAGGTCTGGAGTTCAAGACTAGTTCAAGGCAAGACAACAACATCATGCATTTTTCTCATGTGTATTGGTGTGTTATTGTGTTGGTTCCCTGCGGAAAATTTAGAGTCAAATGATCCAAAAGTACTCGTCCTATGACTTGAGAAAATGAGACTGGTACCAAAAATAAGGAATAGTGAATGGTGAAAAAAGACATATTGTGTAAATGATCACATGTTAACCATTTTCAGTCAATTTAGTTGCTACTCTGCCTAGTATTGTAGTAAACGGCACTGAACAAATTCGATGCACCTGTATCTAAGGCCTATCACATAGTATCTATATAATATTAATTGTCTCCCTTCAATGACACTGCCATGCCACTCAGGAACCTATTCCATAACTATATTCAGATATTAACTCAAGCTTAACTGATATTTATAACATTGAAATATAAGTGCCCCTGTGGTCAAGTGGGTAGTGTACTAGCCTGTCAAGCCGGAGGTTGTCGGTTCGAATCCTATCAAAGACACCGCTTAAAAATAAAGTACAATTTCTACTTGGATTTGTAATATTAAAAATATAAATTAATCAATAATTACAGCTGAATTGGAATAATATGTGATGGAAATCGATTTTGAAAACGAAGCACTTTCGAAAGCCACTTTTAACGCACTTTTCATTAAATTTTTATAATTTTTGTGATACAACTCTTTTGTAACAAAGAGACATTTTTATAATATTTGTGATAAAACAGTTTTAAATAAAGAAATATTATTAAAAAACGCCTTCCGAAACTGCTTCGTTTTCGGAATCGATTTCCATCACATACATGATAATCTATATTATTCTACACCGATTACGACTCCATAAGATAATTCAGAGACAAGTTACAAAGTGCATACAAAGTATGAATTAATCCCATCCTAGGCCATCCCCATGTAAAAGTGGCAGGTCCGCTTCATAGGAAGTGTTAGAACTCGGACTGGTCCCTACCACCTGGGGACCGGTCACGTGACTTGTTTTGTGTCAGTTCCATTTACCGTAGGGTTGTTGTTGGACTGTTAAAGTGATGAAGGCATAGCACTGATCACTTTGGCAGCACCGGCAGCGATTAATACTAACATATCCTAATGCACTTCACAGCACTCTCCTTCGTCGGTATTGTAGAACTGTCGGCGAAGTAAAAGAACTAATAAAATGGATACACAGCTTAAACAACTCAGTGCCTCTACTCGACACCAGAGAGGCTTACAACACTGTTCTACAAAAAAACGCGCAACAACAGGGTTGTAAATGAATTAAGCTTAATTAATTAATTAATTGGCAGGCATTAATTGCCTGATTGTGTTACTTTTCTTAAAAATAAAATAAAAAAATACAAAGTTACATTAAGGCCAAGTAACTTAGTAAGGCGATATGTTGATATAGAAGCAATAGACTGCAATTGAAATATTCGTGCTTCATATCGATGATCAAGTACTGTGTATAAAAAATATGTTTCTTTATTTTCCAAATCATCAAATCTATTATGAAGAACCAATACCAAGTCAGTCGAAAATTTTTGCGTTAGGCAACTTAACAGCAGCTTTGCTAATTCACTTTTTAAGCTAAAAGTGACCTTATATTGATGCGTACCTAATGAATAAATCGTTATATGTATAAACGCAATATTTAAGTACTCTTGCACAAACATTAACACTGAAGTTATTAAACTAATGCAACAACCGCAACAACAACAAAAAATGTCAGTAAAACATAATGACTTTTTACATTTAATTTGTATGTTGACACAACAAATTTTATTTTAATCATAAAAATTATACGAGAAATTACAATAGTATTTTATGTAAAACATATACAGACATATAAATTTAAATACTTTGGCAACAATAAATGAATGAAGAATCATAAATAAATTATAGACAGTCGTAAACTGACCATCTGATGAGATGTAATTTTTTAATTTAGGATGAGGCTAAAAAAAGAGCATCAACATTGTCCATCACGAGAACTTACTATCAATCATTTTACCGGCCGTAATTTATGTTCGGTTTCAGGCAGCTGCTGTCAATTAATTAGAAATACATACTAGTGATGTTACGAATATAAAATTTTAATATTCGCGAATACGAATATGTATAAGAATACGAATAAGAATATTTAATCTAAATAGTTAATGCCACTTGATATTTCAAATTTAATTGAAAAAAATCTACCCTTTGCGTCAATAAGAATAAATTGAGAAAAACTGTCACAATACTATAGATATTTAACACTATTATGACATTCCGATGACTGAATCTGAAGTTTTTAACTTATTTGGTGGAAAATAAATAAGGGAAAATATTCAATAGAACACTGAAGATGGCACATAGCCGAAACCGGTCTGTTTTCAAACCAAATTTGACGTGGGATGACGGAAAATCGTTCCAAATTGGAAAATACTAACTTCTTTTGCTTTTAGCCAGGCAATATTTAATGACACCACCACCCAGTGTTCCGAGCTAGGGAATGTTTAGTGGTGCAGGGCTTGTTTACACACCGCGTCGCAATAGGCTTGAAGGAGAAAAAACTTCAAAACTTTTATTGTTAAAGTTCAACATTTCTCTACTGAGCTTTCATTATTATCTTAACATGATTAATTAATTAATTTAACAGGACTTTACTTTTTAAATGACATGCCGTTGTGAAATATATTTTATTCCTTTTTTCTTTACTAAAAGAAGATTATTATTTTGCGTTAAAGACAAAGCCCAGGCAAAAAATTATTATTTTGCATTCAAGACAAAGCCCAACAAAAAAACATCATGTTTCTGGAAGCAGTAAAAAACTCTCATGCCTTACACATGCGATGTTTTCAAGCGCCTCCGAGGATGCTCAAAAAGAAGGCAGTGATCTTTCAGTGTTCATAATCTTTAAATTAAGCATTTTACATTTCTTCAACAATAACTCCAAAATAAACAAAGTCATATTCAGTACCATTGTAGATTTCAACAAAATAGGCTCTAAACAATTATCGCACGCATTTTTTCAACTAAACACCATGATACAATAATACAGGTACCACCACGACGACAACAAATACAACACCAAAAAACACACGTTTGTTTTGTTGGTAGACATATACTAGAAATATGTCAAATCTATTGTCTGTATGTCGCACACAAAGTTACTAACACATACCCGTTGCTGATAGAAAAATACCAGAAATGTGTCAAAATCTATTGTCTGTGTGATGCACACATTCTCAAATTTACTAGAACAGCTGATCTTGTAGTGATACCTGTTTAATGTACCTTCCCACTAAACCTGAGATTCGAAATAAAAGAAGGTTCGCTAAAACGAAGAATTTTCGAAACAAATTTGTTCGATAAATGCTCGTGAATCTAAAAAAAATCGAATGTTCGCAAAAGCGAGCTTTTGTCGATAATGTTGCGACAATAAGCTCAATTGCCAAATTTCATAAAATGTGAATGTTCGCAGCATCGAAATATGTCTCGATAAGAAGCGCAATTGCCGAATTTCATAAAAAGTGAATGTTCGCAGCATTGAACTATTTGCGCTAATTTATCGAATGTGTAATTTACATTCATGTGTTCAATAATTGAATAGAAAATTGAATAGCCTAGTGGATGTGTGCTAATCTGTTAGCCTAGCGGTACCGTGTTCGAATCTGATTGACTGCAGCCTAAGTTACAATTTTAAATAAATAAATATTCCATTTACATTAAAATAAATAAATTAAAAAAATAAAGATAACAATCTTGAAAAATTACTTTTTCCTGCATTTTTGTGGTATCGATATTTCTTCGATATTGGTTCGTTATTGATTTGTCAGCGAAATATCGAAATCGAAAGATTTGCTGCCACAAACTGAGCGATGAGTGGGCACTAGCAGCTTTTTCTCTTTCCGACTTCGATAGCCGTTCTCGAGTGTTTTGTGCGAGAAATATGTACGCAACATTCGAATGCAATATTATTTTCAAATGTTTTGGTTTGCTGGGTTGGTAAACACTAATACATTTGAAAATTCAAAACCCATTTAAAGTATGCTCTCTTTCTACATTCACCACCTATTTCATGGAAGAGAGAAATTTATAATAAAACACGATTTGTTTTGTCTGTAGTTTAACGATGATAAAATGAGACATGATTTTAGAGCATTTTTGATGCTTCCAAAGAAGCGCTGTTTTATATCAAAAACAAGAGATCCAAAGTGGGACATCGCGAACAGAAATCATGCTGTGCGAACCTCTTTTCGAAGCAGTAGAAACAACAAAACTAACTTATCTCGCTTATAAACCTGCTTCGGCCGAAGCAGTAGTTTTTGCTGGGAGGTTTTTTTAAGTAAAAATTATTAAAAATTAAAATTTTTTTGTTTGATTTTCAGTATTTTCTTATGTATTTCTTATTGTATTGGAACGTATTTGCAAAATATTCGTGAAGTATTCGCTTGAATTTGGCGAATACGAATATCATGAAAGAAGCGAATATTTGGCGATTCGAATACGAATACGAATATGCGTAACATCACTAATACAAACAGTGCACTCGCGATAACGTCAACTAATTTAAACTGCGAGTGTTGGAATAAATGCTAATTTAAAATTTTATATGTACACAAACCAAAAATATACACCTGAATCGAACATAAATATGTAAAAAAACATATTTATAAAACTTGAGTATTGTACTCAGCCAAGACGAATTCATAGCAGGTGGTCTTGACAGCCCGATTGATTATTTTCACCTATTTTCGCCGCCTATATTTTTAATCTCCCTCAGATGTCAAAATCCTTTTTGAGACATTTTTCAATATATTTTTCCCAACGCAAATCGGGGCGAGTATACTTGGTATGAATATACCTTGAACTCAGCACTACATCAGAACACTTGCACATGTCTCTACTCAAATTTATTAATAATATTCTCGCTTAAATTTGTTCAATTAATTTTCCAATTAATTTACTTTTATTAAAAAAGAAATTCGAGTGCCCGAGAGAACACTTTTTAAAATATTTTTTTTTAAACTAACTGATTTTTAGATATTTAATATACGAGTAGGTATACATGAGCAAATTAAATTTAAAATGGAATGATCATATGAGAAAGTGTGAGAGCTTTCGTAACATTCAATGGATCCTCAGATTTTCGGCTTTTAACGCCAACCCAAAGAAAAAATAATTGTATATATCGAACTTCACAGCTTTTTCTCCAGCACTCTTCTTTTTCGTTGATACAGTTTACATCTCTCTATTTCAGATATTAAAATTCATCAAGGCATTTAAAATTTTTTTAACACTTTTGCATTTCTGCGTACAGTTGATCTCTTCCCCAACTTTAATCACCATTATCTCGAAAAACAGTGCAGCTTATGGTGAGTTTCAAGCTATGGAACAAGCTTTAAAACTATTATTGCCTTTTTGCTAAAATTAAACTTATCGGACTTCAACTCCGTCTGCGCTACCCTGCCCCCTTATTCTGTAACTCGCTAAAGCTAAACCTCTATCGCTAAAAATTTATAAAGTAGATTTATCAATTTTTGGGTACGAAAACAATTTTTCAACGTCTATTGCTAAATTAGGCAATGTCTTAAAAATCTAATCCGCCAAAATTTTAGTGTTTTATGTCATCGCCAAAAATTTTTAATTTTGTGTTTGTTCAGGATTTTAGGGATCGAGATTTAGCTTTAGCTTTAGCGAGTTACAGAATAAGGGGGCTGGCTGTATTGAGTTTTAGCTTTTCTCTGTACGGATTCTGTTTTTCCTTTGATTCTGTTTTTCTTTTAACTATCCAACAACTCAAAGAAAAATTATATGGAAGAATTTTCGCAAAGTAACGTTCAATACATTTTGCTATAAACTTTTAATGCTTAATTAGCAACAGTTGAAATGGATAGTATTCGATGAGTTTTAAAAAGTTCTTGCTTAAAAAAATATTTTTCAAATAATTTAAAAATCTATGGGTAACGTTCAACATATTTCTTATTTAAATGGTTTATAGACATTTTTAGTATTTATAAAAATAAGCACAAAGTCTTTTCATATATAGCTCGATAATTTAATGTCTAAGTTAAGTATAATATAAATTAAATATACTAAGAAAGGGTAACGTTCAATACGCAAAACTGCTCTCTTTTATTTTTTTAATAATAAAATAAAATGCTAATACATATTTTAAAGCCGCTATAAATTTACTTTCTTATTTTTATAGACAAATTTATAGTTTCTTAATGTGCAAAAGAGACACCATTCAATTTCGGTAAGCCATTTTGAAACATTTCGGTAAAACATATGAAAACAGTGTGAGCAGTACTTTCATTCTTTTATTTTAACTAGGGATGTAACGAATACCGATACCGATACCGATATATCGGCGATACTTCAGATTTTCCGATACATCGGTATCGGCGATATTTTACTGTCGATACGCCGATACTTTTAAAAAAATTTTTCAGAGTTTTTTTTTAACAAATAATTTATTTTCGTTCGATTTTACCATGAATTAAATTCACTTCGTTATTTTTTAAATCCTATTAATATCAATTTTAAAAATTAATAATATTTTATGCTGTTATTTTGTAAAAAAAATTTTTTTTTTTAATTTTACCATGAATTCAAATTCAAGTCGTTGTTTTTAAATCTTATTCCAGCAAAAAAAAAAGATACTCCAAAGAAGACATGAAAATGTAGAATTCGCGATCTGGAAGTATTGCAAATTTTGATAATTTCTAATTAGTTTTACATATCCTTGCCATTGCAAGAAGTTCTGTTTTTCGGCTACCAATCATCGAATTGAAAGCGATGCTAGGACAATTTCTTTTTCGGTATTCTATAATGATTTTTCTTCAAGGAAAAAGGATAAAAAATTACCCATTTTCAAAATTTTTTTATGTAAATTTAAGTGAATATATATAATCTTAGAAGTCTTTTAATAAATAAACTATTAAGTTATAGAAGAATATTAGTTGATAAGTGTCCTTTAAAAAAATCAATTTTTGAAAAAGCATGGCGAGTATTTTTTATAAAGAAATTAAACATTTTTTCTTGCTTTTCTACTAATTATCTGCATATTTTTAATATAAATTTTTTGGAAGCAAAGAAAATGTAGCTCCTTAAAAATTACTTCCAATGTTTTATCAATTTTAAATATTCTCTCTTATAATGTAATTTTTTATAATAAAAAATTGCACTTGAGTTTTGTTAATCTAAACTT
Source organism: Panzeria rudis (assembly GCA_956483635.1). Classification (NCBI taxonomy): domain Eukaryota; kingdom Metazoa; phylum Arthropoda; class Insecta; order Diptera; family Tachinidae; genus Panzeria; species Panzeria rudis. The sequence goes on along the minus strand of OY101448.1, from coordinate 19,024,967 downwards.
GAACTCAATTTCAATATTCGTATCGGTATCAGAATCGGTATCGGCGATATTTAATTTTAAATATCGGTATCGGTATCGGATCGGCAAAACGGCGTATCGTTACATCCCTAATTTTAACCCATAATATATAGTGTTACACTAAGAAAACTATAAAAAAAAGAAAAATAAATATGGATGTACCATTATTTATAAGATTTTAAAGGTTGATTTTATTCTAAAATTTATATGTTTTTAGTAAAAAATATTTTAATATATGTACTTGATTTTCATTGACACAAAAAAGCATTGGAAGTAAATAATATTCAGCCATAAATATTTCCACTTTCACAGAAATTCTGTAACAGATCTGAATATTTATTTTATTTAAATATTTTCTGAACATGATTTCCACTTTTTTGTCGTAAATTGTAGGGAGTGAAATTGAAAACGTCCATTTTTTTAGCTTTTCGCTTTCTGGAGCTGCTAAGCTTGTTTTAGCTTTCACTTTAATTGGAATTTGGTTTCTGTTTCAAAGTCTTAAATCCTAAATAAAAGTTTATTATTATAATAAATTTAAGGCTAGTGCATATATATATTAAACGCACCTTAAAGTTTTAATTTTGTTAGATAACTTTGTATTATCTTTTTTTTTCAAACACATTAAAATGTCCACTTAAGTTGAAATATTGAAAGTAAAGGTTTAAAGCTAAAAACAATATTTAAATTTATTCAATCTGTATTATCCAATTTTTGAACTTAAATGCGAGTAATATAAACCAAATTAATCTTCAGCCAGCTGCCTTTGCATTAAAAGAAAATTTATGCACAATTTAATATATGATTCTCCGAAAAAATGGGGAGTTATTTCTACCCCCAAAAATATCTATATAAAACCAAAGGTCATTAACACTTTGTCTTTATTTTCTCAAGCTAATGCAACAACACAGGCTACAAATTATATTTGAAAACAAGTATGGACCATAAATTTTCAACTCTATTCATTAAGATATCAATGGTTTGATTTGAAACTCCAAAATCTCTTAAAACATCACACACACTCATACTAAAACATGAGTACACACACAAACACACATGGTACAGTTTGAAGCAAGAAAAATTACCCACTTGACCAAGGGTTTCGTTTATGATATCAATTTCGAATATATGCCGAATAATTATCGTGTAAAACTATCGAGAGTTTTGTTCGATTTCGAATGACACTCAAAAATGAATCGTTCAGCTTTGTTTCAAAAAACATTCGATTTCGAAGGCTCGTTAGCAATATCAAAAGTGAGCCAATATCGAACAAAATTTCGATATCACATAAAGGCAGGAGCAATACTAATTTTGTAAGATTATTATCTTTATTTTTTAAATTTATTTATTTTATATATTTTTTAATTCTCTAACTTACGCTGCAGTCAATCAGATTTGAACACTTTACGTCATGCTTACAGACTAAAGGGCCAAATACACTACGCAAGCGGATTGCCAAACATGACAGAAATTTTCGTTTGTACAAGCCTTTTGTGTAATATATGGCGGCGTGCTTATGCTTGTCAAGCGGGTTGGCAAGCTGCTTGCAGAAAAATAAAAAAAATTTTGCTATTTTGATGACCATATTGAATTTGTAACAAGGTATTGTAAAATTAGCTCATTTGCAACAAATTGTCCATAGAGTGAGGCTGTCGTGTACACATACATATATATTTACATATGAGATTTTTTAATTATTTAATTTACGTTGCAGTTAGACAGATTCGGACACGGTACCTCTAAGCCAGAGGTAATCACAAGGAGAAGCACTGAAAATCAGAATGTATTGGTGTGTTTGCAAATGCTAATAAATGAAGAGACATGAAACTACTCAGTTGACATCTATTTTTTTTCTCTTTTCAATCTCAACTATGTGTTTTGTTTTTGTTTTATCACAAAAAAGCGACGGCGAAATGCTTCTTTGAAAGCTAGCATAGAATTCGAATGGTGCGGCTCCTGAACGTACTAGTTCAATTGTATCATTCATTCAATTGAGCGAAGTGAAACGCTCACTTTACTGAGCGTTTTTAGCTTAGTAAAGTGAGCTAATGTGAATGTTTCATCTTTCTTTCTTTCTTATGGCTGCTGTTTCATAGTTTATGCCGAACTAAAAATAATGGCGCCATTGCCGAATTTGCCTTGAAAACGAATCCAATACAAAAACCACGTACCGAAAATTTTCTTAGACAATAACTTAACACATGCAAAAAAGTGAGCTGAGCGGAAAAGAGCGCTCACTGAAAAGAGCTGATAAGCACAATTCTAAACTGAATCAAATTATAGTTTCGTACACTTTTGTAGTAAGTTTAGTTAACAATCGTGTTGTATATGTGAAAATGACGAAAAGTATTCGGGCACCGGTGGCTTAGCATGGTGATGTCTGAGGGTGCTGTCGGCTGAGTAGCTAGCGCGTTTGACTACCAACCCTGAGGTCTTGAGTTCGAGACTAGTTTCAGGCAAGCCAACAATATCATGCATTTTTCTCATGTGCATTGGTGTGTTATTGTGTTGGTTGTTGTTGGACTGTCAAAGTGATGAAGGCATAGCACTGATCACTTTGGCAGTACTGGCGGCGAGTAATACTAACAGATCCTAATGCACTTCACGGCACCTTCCTTCGTCGGTATTGTAGCAAAACCATGGGCGAAGTAAAAGAACTAATAAAATGGCTACACAGCGATGCTCGATGCCTCTACTTGACACCAGAGGGACTTGCAACACAGAAGCTAACACATTAATTAATTAACTGGTAGGCATTAATTGCCTGATTGTGTTACTTCTCTTTAAAAAAAAAAAAAAAAAAAAAAGCTAACAGACTAACGAACATCCCATCCACTAACCTATCGTCACACATTCGAGACATTATTGAGAAAAGTTTGCTTTAGCGATCATTCTTTTTTTTTAGATTCGCGAAGAAATATCGAACAATTTTGTCTCGAAATTTTTTCGCTTTAGTGAGCATTCGTTTATATCGAATCTCTGGTCTAGTGGGTAAGACCAACTGAGCTTTAATCGACTCATGAAGGTCTGGAATGAATAACTTAAAAATTATCGCTCTGACATACGTATGTATGTATGTGAAAAACGACAATATTTTCTTTAACTTTTCTAAAATTTAAAATGATAGAAGAAGAAAAAGCCGGGGAAAAAAACTTAAAAAATTTATTGATATGACTATTAAAACATTGCAACAATAACAATAAATTTCAAAGAAACATACCCAAAATGCAACAACAACAACATCATTCAATATACATACGAGTTACTCGGGTTCATTTGTGTTGTTGTGCTCAGTCGTATGCGATGGTGCATTTATTAGGGCATTATTATCTTTATTTGATATTCAATATTCATTTCTTTGTGAATCAAGGATGGAAAATGGGTTTTTAGATTTTGTACCAAATATATAATGGTAGCAACTTTTTATTAGATATTCGTATAATCAATATTGTTGTACTGTTGCAACTGCTAGCCTATTTCTTTACTCTAATGGTATTGGTGCTAAAGGTCTCCCTATTTAGCACATTTAAGAGGCTACTATAGAGATTATGTCATACCATACATAAAAACAATTTATGTGTTTATGTTAAAAATTTCATCAAAAATTTTGAACTTTAAATATCTTCCATACATTTTTGAAAAATTTTTTTGTGTGTACAACAGTTGCGGACAAAAAAAAACTTTATTAATATTTTTAACCAACTTCGAAAAAATAGATGCTCATCAATTTGTCCTGTATTATTTCTGTGTGTACCTTAAGAGATCCGCCATTTACAACCAACTTCCGATTTTTTCGTTATATGAAAGGATGTACTCCCCGTTGAAAAGTGGGCAGCGTGAAGCCCATAGACAGTAAATACATATTCTTTTTCAACTATATACTTATAAAGACATTAAGTTACTGTTACAATACTACATTTTGATTAAAAAAGTGGGCAGTGCTAAATATTCTTTTTCAACAACTTCTGCTAAAGCAATTCTTACGAAACTTAGGGCACACATTTCGTTATCGCGACAATATATGATGTATTATATATAATTGTGGTTAGAAAAGTGGTGAGGGCCACGCCCAAACGTGGTAACTATTATTTTTTAACTACTTCTAATTATCCTATTCTGAAGAAACCTTGCACATACATTAAGCTTTCGGGCAATACAGCAGTATAATTAGATAAATGCAGTGTCATGAACATGCAAAGTAAATGTTATTTTTCAAGGACTTCTACTAAATCGATTCTTCTCTTGATTCTACAGCATTATGATGATAAAAGTTGGCAGTGCCACGCGTAACTTCCAACTACTAATCCAAGGAAATTCTTTTATGCACTCTTTCCGTTTTAAATTTAAAAACGACGAAAAAGAAAATGAAATATCGCCAAAATAAGCATCATATTATCAAACAGTTTGATTTTAAAATTGTATCAATTAAAAGGTAAAAGAAACTATAATTCTACCATGTTTCCCATCCCTGCTGTGAGTGCATTAAATTCTTTCTCAAAAGTAAGTCACACACAAAAAAACGCTCTCTAAACTAAGAAGAACCCAGCAAACATTTCTTGGTGAATTTGGTCCGATCTCGTTCAGAAAATGTAGAATAGAAGCCGAGTTCGTGTTCGAAGTCGGTCAGAAAGCGTAAAGAAAATCATACGAGTGGCTGAGAAGAAAGCGGACTTTTTTGTCTGATGAAATTTTAGAAACGTTCCTGAAATGTCTAAGATAGTTTTGTAGGAACTCTAAATAATTTTCTAGATCTAAAAGATTTTTCGATATGTCTAAACAATGTCGGGTAAATGTGTGACAAAACATCAGAAAATTTTCGGCATCTAGTTCTGACTTTTTGACTGTCTTTGGACCGAAATCGGCCAAAAAATATTTGTTGGGTGGGTTCATAATTAAGACGACACACAGCGATATTTTTTATAGAATAACGATAACACTATGACAGCAATAATAATAAAGTGGATGTTAATGAAAATGCCCATGTTCTTGTTGTTATTATTATCATTTATGTCTTTTTCTTAAGATTTTCATCAGAATGTGACAATAAAAAAGAGTAATGTACTAAGTGTCACGCATAAGAGCAGATATATTAAAAAAACTATTTTGCTAAGAGATTTGGAAAAAAGGTAAAATGAGGAAAGACTTCCTTCAGTAAATGTTCCTTAAGCAGAATTCATACATTTTGTTCGAGCAAAATTTAATTTATGTACTTATATGGAGTTTGACGTCAACCTCAAACGTCAAGCTACATACATATAAAATAAATTTTGTCCGAACAAAAATTTTTTTCGGACAAAATGAGTATCTTCAGCTTTAGTCATCCTTCTAGAATGGTGTGAGATGGATTGATGATTGATTAACTTTCGTGGAGGTAACATGAAATGGGCACGAAGATCATTCGACTTCACTTTTTCTTGCTGGGATTTCCAAAGTTGCATGCTTACACCAAAAAGCCTCAACCAACTAATGTCCTCAGGATCAGATTTGTGATATATGTATATGGGAGGAACTTTGATTCCGGCCTGACTATATCGCGACCTTTCGCACAGTATCGTGGTGGTTGTGTATTACATCCAATTCGTAGGTAAAATGTGAGCGCGACGTCACTAGTTGCATTGCAAGCAGATGTCATGACCCAACACCCAGCAATACTTAATGCAGCCTCTGTTCCATTGTCTGCAAGGGATTTTGGTCGTAGAAAACCACTACCAATAACCGGCCATAGAATCATAACACACCGTGGGTGTATGACGAAGTTCGCCACCATACCCATACCGTGATAAAAGGGAGTACACCATAGTGGCGATCGTCATCTCTTTAAACGGCTCTATGTGTAGGTCCACTGTGGAGCTAACTGTTCTCATGCTACCATTGCTTGGTCACAAGTAAGGCCACAATTCTTTATGGTTGTAATGAAATTGTACGTTAGTTATATTTTAGTACAAACTACCCTCTTAAAATCCTGTTTTGTGGAATATTTTTGTACTAATTGTGAATAAGTACGAAAGTAACCCTTAAACAGATTTTAGGTTTTACATGATTTCTGGCATTAAAATTAAATTTCGAGCTTCAATGTAATAGAATTTTATAGAAAACCTTTTTGCAGATCATAAGCTCCAAATATATACACCTAAAAGAAATATTGGCTAGAAAATGGTTAGACCGATAAAATATTAGTCGAATAAACTATATTTCAACTCACACTATCAATTTTCTATGAATCCAAAAGCAATCCATGTTCATTCCCATAAGATCATAATTGTAATAAAGATATGAATCTGACAATTTAAAAACTCCTTTTTCATTGGGTTTGCCCGCCTAAAATATTAATTATCGCATAACTCTCCAATTTATGAATCGATTTTTAAAATTTTATTTTGTTTTTCATCTAAAGTTATTTAATTAGTTCCGCTTAAGCTCGTTTTTAATTTAATCTTTCGATTAAGGTATTTTTTATTTAAGAATGATATTCTAAAGCACGTAAATTTTGAACATTCAAAGAAACATTTAGGTGTATGAAAGGTTGAACTGATATCAGATGTTTCGAGACCACCACAGTCTTCTCATCAGAACCCTTTTACCTACACTGCCAGCGATGGCAGCAACAACCACCTAGCGATAGTCATATTGCTTTAGTAAACCCAATTAACAGATGTGTCGCCATCTGGTGACGAATCGCACCTATTAATGAACTTTTGTAAAGGTTCGGAACTTCACTAATTGTTTTTCTTGATCATGTTCAACTATTTTAACCTTTTTGATTTGTCTTTTTTTGTTTGAAATGATTTACTTGCAGTTTTGTCCCATAGAATTTTAAGTTGAAATCGGATGAAAATCGGATTCTAAAATATTTTTATTTAAAAGGTTTTAAAAGCTTTAGTGCCATGAAAATGTTCGGATTGGCTCTTTGTGTTGAAGTCTGTTTTTTTTTTTGCCAAAATACTCTTTAGAGCATCTATGCTCCGTTAAAACTCTATTAAGCACCTGATAATTAGAAAAAAAATTTAATGCCAAAGTATCAGCTGCCCTAAGCCAAGATGTAAATATATTTGCTCTGTATTGAAGTTCGAAAAAATGTAGCACAAAGTAAGTACTCACAGTACTTTTCTTATTTTTTAAAAAACTATTAAAAAAACACACGTTTTTCTATGCAATAAGACACTGTGCAGCTTAAGATGATTTATGTATTTGACATGGAACTCAAACGTTCAATGTGTCTTATACATTAATTAAATATTAAACTAAAACTTTAAGAAAATGAAAACGAAATGCATATAGACAATGCTTAAACACCAGCAAATAAATTTCAGTTAATATTAAATTTTAAATATATATTTTTTTACATTATTTGCTTATGCTGACTTTAGACGACATGCATTTTACATCTGACTTGTAAAATTTCCCACTCCAAAAGTGATACATGCCGTGTGAAACATATGAAACATTGTCAGATGACATTTACAGAAGCAAAGTCAGGTGAAAAATTTTCAATTAGAGCGTGTTCTATTTTCATCTGACATCAGCTGTATTAAATTATCAAAAGTGTGGTTTGGCTGAAAAAACATTAAAAAGGAAAGAGCGCTTTATATATTTACGAAAATTGTGCAAAAACTCAGCTGTTGTGAACACTCAGAGGTTATGTCAGATATAATTGCACATGTACGTGTGAAAGCAAATATTATAAACCGTCTGTAAATTGACAATTTTGACAAACATGCGAAGTTACATATGTCTCACACACCTAACAAGCCATATGTAAAAAACATGTCGTCTAAAGTCAATATTTTCTCATGTTGTTTGCTACTGCGAAGCAGCTGATGCAGTCAGCAGTCATTGAATAGAAAATTCATTATTAATGTAAGTTAGCATAAACGTTGAAAGAAATGATAAAAAGAATCGGAATAGATGTCGCCGAAAAAAGCCATAAAGTGAAGTGACAATCATCATCTTTGTTTTTTTCTCATACAAACGATTGTTAACAATCAAAATGCTTCAAAATAGCACGTACAATTTTTTTGTGGTTAAAACGAACCTAGAGAAATAAAATCAGATAACGAGAAGGCAAAAATCAAAATTTACATGTAAAATAAAGAAAAACAATTATTGATTGTTATTTTTGTTAGCACAGATTGACTGATTTATTTACACTTCTATGAATTTAAGGTAAAGGCTTGATTATCTTCATCATCATTAGTCAGTCATGTTCTTCGGTATTTGATATATAATTTTTGTGACTTTACACCAAAATTTTAAGTTGTATACTTCTTAATTTCGCTCAGGTCTGAAAATACCATGACTTTAATTTTTGCTAGAAACTGTTCAGCTTTTTCTATAAGATTTTGCAATTTTTCCATTGGCTCCTTTTCACCTTTCAAATAGTCTTTTAAACCTTGAGCTGTTTTCTCTATGCTACTTCTGACACCCAGAAGTTTAGCTTGAACAGCCATAAATGCCTCAAAGACTCCCTGCGGTATGTTGGCCTCAATATTAAATTGGCGTCTAAAAAGTTTCTGGGCCATTTTAATGAAATTTGTGTTATATTTAATTTTTGTTAATTTTTATTAAAATTTTTGAAATGAATTTAAAAAAATTAAAAAACTGACAAAAAAACAGCGATGAAACAGAACAGTACAGAACAATTTTCGAAGAAAAAAAAGGAAAAAAGAGAAAAAAAGGAAGAAACCCTATTGAAAACAAAAATACATTTTTATTAGCTAGAGCTCAAGAGTCGTTCCTATAAGCATGAGGCGAAAAACGTTGTTAGAGTGAGAGAAAATCCTCAACTCATGTGATAGGTAGTTCCACCAACGAGCGATCCTAACAAGAAAGGATCTAACAAAAATACACCACCTAGTCCTTGGTACCAATATCTGCTTATTTCTAGTAGAACAAGAAAACCGAAAACGAATACACAGCCTAGTGATAGTACCATCCTTAAATGTCCTGTAAAAGAAAAACAAAGATCGGCACTTAACAAAATCCTGAAATGAGCAACCCAAGAACTAAGCCACAAACCCCAAAAGGGTAGATAAATATTTGTTTAATAAATCCTTCACAATATGAAAGAGACTGTCGTATATACAGATCCAATATGGGCGTCGAAGTTCAACTGAATATCAACAAACTCACTAACAAAATCAATACGATAGCCAGACAAGGGTAAGCTTAGGTCAGGTGCAAGTCTATCAAGACAACTAAATGCCAAAGCTTTAGTGTTTTAGTCTTTAGGGGACTAATAGCAAGGCACTTCAATTCAGTTCAACGAGAGATGTTGTCAATACAAGAGTTTACTTCACGTTCCAAAGCAGTAACACACCCACGCTCAGCGCTAAACAGGAGTAAGATGTCATTAGCAAAAAAAATTTCGGCACGTACTCATGAACAAAATATAAGAAGACCATTAACGTATAAAATAAACAGTAAAGGTCCCAAAACGGATCCTTGGGGAACACCAGAAACAAGGCCAAGAACTCTGTAATAAGAACCATTTATGAATCCAAATTGATTATTAGGCTAAGGCTCGTAACGTTATATTCAGAAAGAATTAGGCATGATTAATATTCCAAGGAACAAGGGAAAAATTAACATTAACTTAATTTTTCAACGTACACAGCAGAACAGAACCTACCCGAAAGCATCCTTAAAGTTTTAGAAAGCTACTTAACTGAGCAAAAATTTGTTGTTAAAGAAGGTAATTTTCTAAGCCCTCCACAACCCATTGAATACGGAGTTCCTCAAGGCAGCATCCTCGATCCTGTATTATATCTGATATATGCCTCTGACTTGCCGGTAAGCAGTAACAGACACATGTGAACATTCGCTGATGATACAGCACGAACAAAAATGTCTACACATTACTTTTACATTGTGCAAAGAAACCTGCCCACCTATACCAATAAATAACCAAACTATACCTCAACACACTGAAGTAAAATATCTCGGAGTTCATCTGGATTGCCGTCTAACATGGCAGTCACACATAAATGCAAATGTGACCCAAATGAAATTAAAAGCAGCTCAAATGAATTGACTCATTGGAAGGAACTCTGGTCTAGATTGTAAACTTATTCTATACAAATCCATTCTAAAACCAATATGGTCCTACGGAATCAGTTATGGGTCACTGCCTCGGCATCAAATGTAGAAAAAATTTAAAGGCAACAAAATAAAATACTCCGTACGATTACCCCATGGTATGGCAGAAACAAGCGAATTCATAAAGACCTATATCTGCCGCTGGTTAAGACAGTGTTTTCTAAACACGTGACAAGCTACATAAAAAAACTTGAGTTGCACCCAAATCCCCTAGCCCGAAACATCATTAACTTTAGAGGTCACACTCGGCTGAGAAGGAGGGACACTCTTGCTCTCAGCCGAACACGAGACGCGTAAACAACCAAACAACCAACAGCTGAAACAAATATTTTTGTCTGGCACTGGCTGGATTTAAGAATTAAAATTTTATAATTAAGATTTGATTACTTATTGTTAGTTCAATTTTATTGAAAATACAATAAATAAATATAACCGAAAGAAAAAATGTCAAATGTTTTACTCACTGGTCTACTGCACACCTATTTTATTACGTTCTTAAAACTTATTTTTACGAACATGGGCAAAAATAAAATAAAATCCACTTTGCTTCTCGAGGGATTGAACTGCTGATCATCGGTATGATAAGCGCAGGCACTATTACTGTGGCAATAAGATAATAAATGGCATGTATATTTACTAGTAATTGATTTAACTACCCAGCGGTAAAACTTACGATGCATTCACTAAACAGGCCTTTTTACAGGCCTTCGAAGAGCTGAATTTAAGATCGAAAACTAATTCTTTTCTGCTTCTAAGGATAGGGCTCCACACTGGTTTCTTTTGGAAGGAGTATTATATTTTTAGATTTTTTGTTTTCTTAATAAAAAAAATTTTCTTTAGAAATAACAAACATTCTCGCAAATAATTTGTATATAAGACTGAAATGTACGTACCAGAGGCATCATACATGCTGCTATTATGTCGTTTATGTTGCAGCTACTACATAATGTTCAATTCGTTCCTAATAAATACACGAAATCTAGCCTCCCTCATATGTATAAAAGATTACTGTGGATGAAAGGAAGGAGTTCGAAATAAAAAATCACGATAATCTAAAATATAGAAGCCGCTATAAAAATACCTAGATACAAAAATTTACCTCCATTTGACTTTTAGCGGACCTTACCACACCAGGCCTTCTATCAGGCATGCCACGTATGACCTCCAAATAGGCCTGCTAAAGAATGCCTTCAATCAGGGCTGCTGAGCAATGGGTCGAGGAAGGCCTTGGACCGCAATAACATCGCGTGTAAAAAAGATATCAATATGAAATTGGAGTGGAAGTACTATAGACTGCTAAATAAGGCCTTATAGAAGGCCTCCTTACTCCTACCATTTACCGCTGGGTACATACTGTAAAGTAATGCAGGCGGTACGTACTTTGTGCTAAAAAGTATGGTGTTTGGTAATTGCACTACATTTACCAAGTTTTTGTTTGATTTTCTTCAATACCAACTTAAATTTTTTTTAAATTTGTTCAACCAAAAATGTAATTTTACGCTCATTTCTAATTGATCGGCTAATTAAACACAACTGTTTTTATTTAAACACGTAAACAGTTTTCGAATGAAAAAATAACTTACAGTATATTGTTTAAATGATAACAATAATAACAAATAAATAATTGTTATTAAGCCTGAATCGTCCACATTTTACAGAAATACTTGTCCGTCCTACGTTCTAAATAAACACACACACACACACACACACTCACTCAAACACAAGAGACAGGAATACTGTTGAATAGTGGTAGAAAAATCAACAACACTGACAAAAAATTATTGAATTGTATTGAATTTATGATGACCTTCCGGACTGCACAACAAGACACCCAATCGTCTAAACAACGAGAAATCAGTTTTGACTTCATTCATTTATTATGCTGTTGTTGTAATAATTCATTTCCCCTTAAAAGAGTTTAGGAATAGCAAATGTTTTCCTTCTGCTGTTCTTTCTTGTAGTCATGCCGGCGTACGGTCTTTAACAAAAGTCATCATGTAACGTAAAGCGGAAAGGATGTTGTGTTGGATGCTGGTGCAGTTGTGTGTGGGATAAAGTCAGGAAGTCGTGAAATTTTTAGAATTTTTATAAATAACTAATAAAACACCTGGGTACATGTGTGTAAAAGAGAATTGTGTTATACGAACAGTGGTGTTCAAGAAAAGAGCACAAATGAGATTTACTGAAAATGCCGTTTGGTATTATGATAAAATATTATTCTTTTAGTGGACTTTAATGGGTGGAATCGCTGTGAATATTTCTCATATTTATATCATGTATTTGATTTACTAATACAAAGTGCGTGCATCGATTTTGTTATATTTATAAAGATTTCTTACATGATACATATATACAAATTATGTAAACTGCCAGTAATCGCAGCTGAAAAGTCACACCAAACATAAGAAATAAAAAATAAATATAAATAAATTCATACATACTCGTACAATACAAAAATACATTCGCATCAACTACATTATTACGTGTTGATTTAAGATTTTAAACATTTAATAACATCTTTTTTCATCTCTTACAGAATAAGTGACTTTCTCTGCTTTTGTTTTATGATCAACATCATGTTGGCTGGAAAGATAAAGTACCAGGGCAAGAGTCTATTAAAGGTAAAAAATTATTAAACTTCAAAAATAATTATAATTGCTTTTGTTGTTGTCCATAAAATGGGTGAAATTAAAATATAACAACAATATTTAAAAAGACGGTTTTTTTAAATATTGCGTGTTTTCATGATGAAATTATTTCTTTCATATTGTTGTTGTTTGTTCCCAGCTTCCGTACAGAAATAATAATAGCACAAACAAATAAACAACTTTAACTTTTTAATGTGGGAAATTATTTATTAGATGAAATATTTTTATATTTTGTATTTAACATTTGTTTTTGCAGTTTATTTAAATGTACGGTAGCAGCTAAAGTTGTATGTGGAATGTCATACAGTGTTGGCCATACTTATAAGGAAGTATATGGTACATTCATATGTATTTGAAATTTTACATATTTTTATGTGGGTGATTCTCATTTCAAATGCTTTTTTGTGTCCGTTGAAAGTATAGTAAAATATTTCATAAAATAAATGCGTAAATTTTTAAATTAAAGCTGCTTTAGCATGATTTAACAGATTATAAATATATATACATTAGTTTTTATTAATATGATTATTTCGAACGTATTTGCTTTTTGAATCCAAATTGCTTTTATTTTGTGTAAGACTGTTTTGTATGAAAATACTGTCTTGTTTATTGAGCGTTACAGTTTTTTAGTACGCTACATTAGTCAGTTTAATTATTAAAATTGCATTAACAATATACACCAAAATAAAAGGGGGGTGGTTTCTACTAGGGATGTAACGATACGCCGTTTTGCCGATCCGATACCGATACTTAAAAATAAATATCGCCGATACCGATTTCGATACCGATACGAATATTGAAATTGAGTTCAAGTTTAGATTAACAAAACTCAAGCGCAATTTTTTTATTATACAAAATTACAGTGTAAGAGAATATTAATATTTAAAATTGATATTAACCCAGTATAAAAAATTCCGAGTATTTTTTAAGGAGCTACATTTTCTTTGCTTCCAAAAAATCTTTATTAAAAATATGCAGATAACACAGTGCAACAGTCCAAAAAACACACGGACTTGACAGTATAGATTTGATTGTACTACCACGGGATAGTAAAACCCTATACTTAGCTTGGCGAATTTGGTGACCAATTTCGTTTTATGGACCTCCAAAGTTTTGGAAAATCAGCGGGCCCTCAAAAAAAGGTGTCATCAACTTTTGGCCAACAGAAAATTCAAACTCGGTGATACCACTTAACTATATATGGCAATAATGTAGGTAAGAGTTCGCTAAACAGATATTATTACCATTTTATGACAAAAAAAATTTTTTTTTTCGTGCACCTTTTTTGAAAAATTAAGGAAAAATTTTTTTTTTCACTTTCTCCAGAATAACTTAATTTAATTCATAATTTTTTATTAACAATATTTGGCAAAGTTGTAGCTACGGTAAAGCTGAACAACTTTTGTGAACATTTCAATACAATCTGAATGTATCTGGGCACCCTAAACAGCCCAGAAAAACTAATTTCTACCTTAAAAGTTTTCGTTTTTTACGAGTTAGGCTATATTTTTTTTGCATTTTTTTTGCTTTCTTTGTTATTGTTCCACTTCTTATGTTGCTGATTTTAGTATTTACTATTTTTTATTGTTTGTTGTTGTTTTGCCAAATAATGGTAATGAAAAATTTGGAGTTCCTACAAGTTATACTGGAAAAAGTGAATAAAATAATTTTTTTTATTTATTTTTTTTTCAAAAAAAGTAAAAGAACATATTATTTTTCTGGGCACAAAATGTTAGTGAAACACAACAAAGAAGTATGCACTTGAATATACTATTTTCAATAAAATTTTTTTAGCATAAAAAATAGTGAAAAACTAAAATATTTTTAAGGTAAAAAGAGGTCTGCGTGAGCTATTAGAGTGTCTAGATACGTGCAGATTGTATTGATATGTCCACAAAAGTTGTTCAGCTCTACCGTAACTAAAGTTTGCCAAATATTGTTAGTTGAAAATTACAAGTTGCTGTAAGTTATTCTGAAAAAAGTGAAAAAATAATTTTTTTCCTTAATTTTGTCAACAAAAAGTTGACGAAAAAATTTTTTTGGCATGAAATGTTAAAAAAATCTGTTAAATAGACTCTTAGCTACATTATTGCTATATACAGTTAAGCGGTATTGTAAAGTTTGAATTAGCTGTTGGCCAAATACTGATGACACCGTTTTTTGAGGCCCCACTGATTTTTAGAAAATTTGGAGGTCAATGGTCACCAAATTCGCCAAACTGAGTAAAGTGTTTTACTACCCCATTGTAGGACATTCGAACCTGTACTGTCCAGTTCTTATGTTTTTCCAAAAGTCTTTATTTATCGCATAGTGTAATTAGTGAAAAAGCAAGAAAAAAATTTTAATTCCTTTATAATTTTAAAAAATTCTCGCCATACTCGAATTAAAAAAATTGTGAAAATGGGTAATTTTTTATCCTTTTTTCTTGAGGAAAAATCATTTCGATTACCAATCGGTGATTTGTAATCGAAAAACAGAACTTCTTGCAATGGCAAGGATATGTAAAACTAATTAGAAATGATCCAAATTTGCAATACTTCCGGATCGTGAATTCTACATTTTCATGACATCTTTGGAGTGTCTTTTTTTGCTGGAATAAGATTTAAAAAACAACGAATTGAATTTGAATTCTTGGTAAAATTAACAAAAAAGAAATATTTTTTTTACAAAATAATAGTATAAAATATTATTAATTTTTAAAATTGATATTAATAAGATTTAAAAAATAACGAAATGAGTTTAGTTCATGGTAAAATTAACAAAAAATAAATAATTTGTCAGAAAAAACTCTGAAAAAATGTTTAAAAGTATCGTCGTATCGACAGTAAATTATCGCCGATACCGATGTATCGGAAAATCTGAAATATCGCTGATATATCGGTATCGGTATTCGTTACATCCCTAGTTTCTACTTCTAAATATTTGAAATTTTGTAAACTTTGTTAAATAGTATTGTATTGACAAAGGTTTCATCGATCAATCATGATTTGTACTCAAAAATGGTATTGAGTGTTATGCACATACTTTTAATATAATTGAAATAACTAAGCAGCTTATGTTAAAATACATTGAAGATTGCACATCTGAATTGTATTCAATTCAAAATATAGTGGGTGTTCTAAGAAAAATATTGAGTTTGTAAATGTATTGAGCGTTACGTTAACAATATTCTTAAATAAAATTTATCTATAATTTTTAGATCGACAAAAAAAGTTAACAGCAGCAAAAGGGTGGAAACGATATAGAGAACATTATCCGTTTAGAAATTTTTGAAAAAATTTTGCTTCTCCTCACTATGTGTTGTTATATTTTTGAAGAATGTATTATAAGTAGGTCGTCGTATTTTGCTACAAATAATTATTTGAAATCGACGTAACTTTTAACATTGTTGGTCGATTACTGTTATTTAAAAGAAGAGTTTGCCTTCGTTTCGCTCATGTATAAATGTTTGTAAAGAATTATTTTAAAATATACTACTTTTTATTTTTCCATGTGAACCCAAGTCAAAATTGAAAAAGTGTTCATAACTTTTAATTTCGTCGTGCGATTATTATATTTTTTTTTTGGAGAGAAGATGCATAGTGCTTTGAAACCCCATACTCAGTTTTTGTAGTGTATTTCGCACAAATCATTCCCGGAACAACCGCGAAAGCATATGCAACGTTCAATACACAAAATGGTTAAAAATCGAAAAATAAAACTATATTCCCGGATCCACTGAATGAGACAAAAACTATAATATGAATCCCACCGTTTCATATTTCAATTAATTGCATTGCACTATGGTGCAGACGACCACTTTCTTTGGCCGAAACTATTTTTTTTGTGTTCTCATTTGATGCATTTCAATCTAGTAGGCCACACTTCAGCGCAACTAATAATGTATTGTGTTTTTGTTAACATGAATTAACCGCGTAATTATAAGCCATCCAAGTTTGAATTTTTCTAAAAAACTATGATCATAATTGGAAAATAAGATTTTTTTGAAGCTTTTACCTACAGTTATTAGCTAAACAGATACACAAATTAAAAAGGATATTATCATGAAAAATAAAGATAATGATATTTAGATTAGCCTAAACGAAAAACAGAATCCAAAAAATGTTTGAGATATTCAAAATCCTTAGCGTTTCAGATAACCTATAAAATCGCTGGTTCTTTAATGTACATGAGCTTTTAAAAAATTTGCCACCAGTTTCCACCATAGAACTTCCAGAAGTTGTTGAATTGGAGTATTGGAATTTTAATTCAGCTTTCGTTTTGTGCGATTTTCCAAAATAGTCGTTCCACTAAAAGTTTTCAAACATGTTTCAAGGAATAATTAAAACATCGAAATAAAAGTCTTTCAAATAATATATATAAAAAAATCTATCAAGAAAGCAATTCTGAATAATTTTGCGTTTGCCCAGATCCAGGGGCGGAAAAATATTATCCTCACCCCCCTCCCCCCTACGAAAAGTCCATAAATATCTTACATATTTCTGTTGCGTTCTGTTTTCGGAACATTAGGTCAGTTAGCACTTGTGCCATGGACTAGTTGTTTGAAGAAGAACGTGCATAAAAATTCGGTATTTTTTAAAAATTGTGATCAAAAAAGTAATTGCGATTGGTGCGAAATTTTTTTCTCATTTTGAAATAAAAAACACTATTATTGTTTTTACTTTTTTATGCTCCATCTGACTATGCTATGCCATTTTTCCTATTTGCAAAAATTGTTAAAAAGTTTTATGACTACTGTATGTTGTTCTTATCGAAGAAAATTATATGAATTTATTACGGAAGAAAAAAGTAGTGGTAAGAATGGAAGGACTCCTTTGAATGGGCGTGGCACTGCCCACTTTTCTTATCATGCTATTGGACATTCAGCGGATCTTAATGTTTTTATCAAGTTTCATAAGATTCAACTGAGTAGAACTAGCTGAAAAATAATAATTCCTTTAAATGGACGTGGCACTGCCCACTTTTCTTATCATAAAATTGTATTTATGCTGGAGCTTAGGGTGTGTGCCAAGTTTCATTAGATTCGATTAAGTAGAAGTAGTTTAGAGATATATTTAATTTGAATGGGCGTGGCACTGCCCATTTTTCTAATTATACAATTGTATTTATAGCGGAGATTAATGTGTGTACCGAGTTTCATAAGATTCGGTTAAGTAGAAGTAGCTTAAAATGAATATCAGTCTATATTGCGCTGTCGCAGAAAGGGAAATTTTTCTACAAAATTTCATAAGAATCGATAAAGAACTTTACCCTAAAATAGTTTTGGCCAAAGAAAGTGGTGGTCTGAAACATAGTGCATTGGTAAAAAAAAAGTACAAAATGTATAGCTCGAATGAGAATCACTCATATACATAAACGTACTTTTTGCAAATGTCCTCATTACGAAGATATTTTTCTAAAAGTTAATTTTAAAAAAGTACTTTTTATAAAGTACTTTTTTAAAGTACTTTTTTTAAAAGTACTTTTTTAAAAGTCGTTTTTTACAAAGTTCTTTTTTACAAAGTACTTTCTTAAAAAATATACCTTTTTAATATGGTATTTTTTAAAAGGTACTTTTTTTAAAGGTATTCTTTCAAAAGGCACTTCCTTAAAATATACTTTTTTAAAAGTTACTTCAACATAAAGAAATGCTAAGAAACGCTATTAATAAAAAAGCTTATTTCCTAATTATTTTAGACCGCACTGTTAGTTACGACAGTCTTTAGCTAAGCAAATGAAAGCAATGTAGCTTAAATAAAATGCGTGAGAAGTGGTTCATGTAAAGTAAAACTAAATAATATGAATAAGAAAAATATGTTAAGAGAAAAAAAAAGTTAAATTAAATAAATTGTTCCTCATAATTTGCTCGAGTCTTAAAAACAAATACCAGACTTTACATCCAACCATGCAATTCACATAAACTTTAGTAAATTTTACCTGCATGTGTAATTGATATTAAAATTAGCACTAAGGCCCAGAACGCAATGAGCGGCAAAACGGCGAGCGGCAGAGCGTTGAGCGGCAAAAAATTAAAACGTATGTAACATCATTGCAGTGGTCACGCAATGAGTGGCATTTCTGATCGGCAGAGCGTAATTTTTGAGCGGCAGAGCAGCGCCGCTAAGGAATAGAGCTTGTTCTAATTTTTAGTTCGTTTCTGAGCGGCAAACAGTAAAAATGGCAAAAATTACCTGAAGTTTTTAAACATTTTAATGCCATTCATGGCAAAAATGCTGCAAATTTGGAAAAATATAAAATTTTAGGAGAAATCAAAAACTTTATGCCGCCTGTTTTTGAATATATAAATATAAAATCATATGCCAATATTGCACTGAAAAGAATAATAAATTATCCAAATCTGATTTTAGTTTCAATATAAGCTGCCGAGCGAGAATTTCTTTGCTATTTGCAAAAATATTCATTAATAGGTGTGTTTTCTTAATTAAAATTGGAATAATCTTTAGATGAAATTGCACAATATTTACAAAAAAATGTATCAAAACAATTTTATTTATATTAAAAAAATTGCATTTTAACAACTAACCGCTCAGAAATGATTGAGCGACATTTAAGCGGCACTTGCCGTAAAAACTCGCCGCTTACCGCTTTGCCGCCTACCGCTTTGTCGCTCATTGCGTGGCCTCGTCCATACACACATATTTTCCCCCTTAACTTGGTCTTGCTGTTTGGATGAAAGAATGTAAAATTGTTTCTACAAAAGCAAAACTCGAAGAAAGTTGTATGATTTTTAGCACTAAATAAAGAAAGTTCAAATGCACTTAATTTTTCTAGCTAATTAACACACACACAAATACACTGGCAAGTGATGATGAGATGTAAATTTGTCAATGTGGGTTAATTTGACATGGCAAAAAATGTCAGTAACCCACTTGACATGATGTGAATCAGTCAAATGTTTGCAACAGTTGTTGTATGGTATAATAATACATACATACTCGTATATATATTTTTTTTTTATAAATATTTTTGTATTATTTTACTTTAAGGTTTAAGTTTGTGTTATCTTACATGAAACTGTATTTTAAAACCACTTAATATGCACTCTAAAACACTTTTGCTGAAAATTAGGTCGATAATAGTCGGCAACACTTTACAGATTATTATCGACCTAAAATTACACACACATTATTTTTGAACAAAATTTTTTTACTAAAAAAAGCGATTGGCTGCGTGCAGGTTTGAACCGCGACCTTCTGACTGATAGTCTGACGTATCTACCATTCAGCCATAGCCGTATTATACTTTATGTTACATTGTTTCCACTTGGACTAAATATGTTTAATTTGAAAGGTTTTTTCTTTAATAAAAAACTACAAAATCGATGTAATTTTAGGCGAGGAGAAATTTTTAACACAAATTTAGACAATATATGATCGTAAATTTGAAGTAATGTCTTAGAGTGTGCCTTTTCTAAGTTCACGCTAGCTCTAGATTTTTTAATTAGACCGTAAAATTGCCATGACCTTGGAAAATTTATCATGTCTAACATGACGAAACTTAGCCTATAAATGCAAAAAAAAAGTTAAATTTAATGCCGGCATTTCGTTGGTTGCTAATGCCAACTCATCAGTAGATTTTTAAACAAAAATCGGTTCCACATTTGTTGTCCCCAAATTGAAGAGCTATCAAATGCTAAACCTATAAACCTCATTTGAAAATTTATCAAAACTCATATAGATTAGCTAACGTGTATATTAGCTAACCACAACAAATCAAGTTAACTTTTTTTGCACATAAATTCTTCAGAATATCTTGAATAAATACATTTTCTTAGTCTACACTCTAAATTTGTGTTGAAAATTTCTCCTTGTCTAAAATTACATCGATTTTGTAGTTATTTTATTAAAGAAAAAAACTTTAAAATTAAACATATTTAGTCAAAGTGGAAAAAATGTAACATAAAATAGAATACGGCTATGGCTGAATGGTAGATACGTCAGACTATCAGTCAGGAGGTCGGGGTTCAAACCTGCACGCAGCCAACCGCTTTTTTTAGAAAAAACATTTTGTTCAAAAATAATGCGTCTGTAAAGTGTTGCCGACTATTATCGACCTAATTTTCAACAAAAGTGTTTTAGAGATTATATACACGCTTTGGCTTAAAACAGACATCATTGTGTTATAATAATAATTTAAAAATAAACTACAGTACTTTCCACTTGTGGTCATAAACCTTCAGTTAGTTGCACGCAAATTGTGAACTATATCGCTAATGTCCACAATTTGCCTAATATGCCATTCGGAGGCATATAAGCAAATTCGGTACAATACACTAAAAGTAATATTTTCTTTTAGTGGAGAGTTGGTGACAGGAATACGAAACGGATGAATGCTTTCATAGAAATTTTGTAAATGGTTTGTGGCTTCAATAACTAAATACTTTAGTAAATTTTTCCATTGCGACTATAACGCAAATTGTACGAATGAATTTCTGTCTTTGTGAACCAAAGATAGATTGCATATATGCCAAATGTGATTATATCGCTAATTGGACTAATGGAAGCAAGAAGTACAGATTAAATGAACTATATCGATAATATAACTAAAAACGGTAGTGACTATACACGAAAAGTACTGTATTTAGCTTCAAATATTGTTTTTATTGACAACCTTTTATTGTTATAGAATTATGCTATTGTTGCATAATAGCTCTATACAGCAAACTGAAAATAACTAGGATCTAACGACTGATTGTGATAAAAGACACCAAAAAACATATATACATGTATCAGCGTTTTAGAGTTTTCCAACTGGGATTAATTTTAGGGGGAGTTAAATGCCCACTTTTTTGCACAGTGGCACGGCATGTGAAATCTTGTAATCCTTATGTTTATGGTATACTATTTGTGTCCGCCTTTCTATGTAGAACGCCATTAAAAACATTTTGGTACTTCGCTGTATGGCTGCTTTATGCTATTCGTAAATAAGGAGCAAAAAACTCCCCTTCAGCAGTGATATGGCGGGCTAAAATGTCCTACGTAAATGTCCCTCATGATGTTTTTTTAACGGCCCTTTCCACAATGTACTATTAACAACTAACATGGCATTTAACGGCAAGTTCGGCATACAAAACTTGCCGTTAAAGTCCACGTTACCTTATAATCGTACATTGTTAAAAGAGCGGTAAGAGAAGTAAAACAATCAGCCGAATAATGCCTACCAGTTAATTAATTAATGCGTTACCTTCTTTGGTAAAGGGATAGTGTAGAGGAAACAGGTGGTGAAGTGGGATAGAGATAGAAAGCTTAATTCATTTATAGCCCAGCTATTGCGCGTTTTTTTTTTGTAGAGCAGTGTTGCAAGCCCCATCTGGAGTCAAGTAGAGGCATTGAGTTGTTTAAGCTGTGTAGCCATTTTATTAGTTATTTTACTTCGCTTCGGTTCTGCTACAATACCGACGAAGGAGGGTGCTGTGAAGTGCATTAGAATATGTTAGTATTAATCGCTGCCAGTACTGCCATAATGGTCAGTGCTAAGCCTTCATCACTTTAACAGTTAAACAACAACCAGCACAATAACACAGCAATGAACATTCGCAAAATGCATGATGTTGTTGGCTTGCCTGAAACTAGTCTTGAACTCAAGACCTCAGTGTTTGTAGTCAAAGGCGCTAACTACTCAGCTAACAACACCGTCATTAATTTTACATAAATGTGCTGAACACATCTTCTACCTTGTGCTTAAGGCTTAAAAGATATCCTATGGCGAGTACTTATTGTGAATAAGTGTGAAATTAATCCCCTTAATGTTTTGAATGATTTCAAAAGTTCAACTTGAGTCTGGAGCTTGAGTGTTTTTGGAATCTATAGTAGAATTTTATTGAAAATATTTTTTTTAATACTTTAGCCCGCTGTATCGCCGCTGAAGGAGAGTTTTTTGCCACTTTTGTTCAGAAAGCAATACAAGGAAGAGGTAGAGGGATAAAATTTCCACAACAATATATCTCGTGGCGTTTTACATAAAAGTTCTGAGCACATCTTATACCTTAAACGCAAGGCTTATAAAATTTTCTATGCCGATTTCTAATTGTGAATATATACGAAATTAACCCTTAAATTTATATTAAGTTCTGAACGATTTCTGGCGCCCAAGTTGAGTATGAATCTTGGGTTAATTTAAAGACGCTTAGTAGATTTTTAAGACGAGTACTTTTGTAGAACAGTTAGAGGTTTATTTTATAAAAATGTTTTTTATGCTGTTGTACATAAAAAAACCAGAATACGTCTTCTTCCTTAAACGTACGGCTGACAATATTTCCTATGCCGAGTCACTATAACTATGTGCAAAAGGGGGACACGTTAAACTTACCCTAAAGTGAGTCCCAGATGTAAACTTTCAAAACGCCGTTTTATCTAAATTTTTTTGTGCCCTCTGCATGAATGAGTGGTTAGAACCATGTACGTTTTTTTTTTGTACAGTGTAATTTATTCTCCATAACCATAGATTACTTCTTAAAACAAAACATTATTGTTGCAATCATGGCACAGACGTGTCATTTCTTTGCGTGTAAACGGAATAAATGCTGATTTTTTTTTGTCAACTGAAAAAAACAAATAATAGTCAGACAATAGTTTGATCACGAAATTTTCGAAATCTCTTATTTTGGTTTGTAAATAATAAAATGTTCTACAGTAATCTACACTGTTATAGATCCGATTAGAAATATATACAAAATGCTAAAAGTGAAATTAAAGTCTAGGCTATAAAAATTTTATTCAAGTTAACCTTTTACATATAATCATTTTAATTATGACTTGTAATTGCAAATTCTTGTGGCTACAAAACTTTCAACTTTTATGTCTCATCAACATTGTAAGTATTTTTTTAAAAGCTAACATATTTTATGCCAGTAACTCTAAATATTATCCCGGCTTATAGTCGATAACTAAAGTAAAAAAAAAAACGTAGCTGGTGTATGGAATATAAGTAAGGGTTCGGTCACACTTGGCAAAAATTTGCCGAGAAAAACGTGACCATCAGACAATTTAACATTGAATTTCCTTTATTTCCAATATTTTTTAAAATATGTATTCGCATTTAATAAAAATAATATAAAAATAGCTTTTTGCATCATAATTAACTTTATTTTGTGTTTTAAAAACCAAGTTAAAACACACTAATCCTGAGCGAAATTAGTGGTCACGTTTTTTAGGGCAAATATTTGCCAAGCATGACCGTACCTTAAATCATAATGTAATTATGCCAAGGACGCCTACAATACATGTGTATGTACACAATCTGTAAGGAAGTGTATTTCGAAATGTGTACACAAACAAATTTATGCGTGTAGAAGAGTACATTAATGTATTTAATAAATGTAATTATATTTGTCGGCCAACATGCTTGTAATATTGTGTATACCCAGGAAACATTTTTTTTCCGACATGTCTGACATCTAAGACTTTACCAAACAATCAATCGAGTTATGTAAAATTCATTCGGACATTTGATAGAATAAATTGTTCAATAGTGTAATTCGCTATGTGTAATGAAGTATGTGTAACAATATTTCAATGCATCATATAGATCGTAAAAATGAACTTGCTAATATTGCGGAAATCGCAATGTGTATGTGCAGTAAATGTTTTTGCTGTTTAATTTTTATGTTTTAATAAAACCGCATCATTATAATGCGAATTTTTTGATGCTTTCGAATTCAACAATAAATATAATCGATAAAATTGAAATTCATCACAAGTAATAAAAAAGGACATTTCAATAAAATCTTAAGGTAAACGATATAAGCGGCGATAAGAAATTTTACAAATTTTCTTACTTTCCTTTTAATACAATTACACATTTGTGCAAAATAACTCTAGGAGTAGAGATCCCTTTTCCATTATATGGCAATGCTTTTTTCTATTTTACCTTAAAAATCCTTAATAAAATAAACGAAGAGATAATGAAACAACCTTTTATTTATTATATCATGGTGCATTCTTCAGTTGACTTAAAATTTCATCTGGAGTCATATTTGAAGTATTATGAAAGTAACCAAATATTAGGTCAAAAAAATTTTTAAGAAAAAAGATAAATTTATGTAAAAATTTAACCATGATTTTGATTCCTTTTCACGACTCGATAAATTGAGTAAAATAAAAAAATTTTTCTACATGTTATCAGGAATTATGTTGAAAATCATAAAATATATTTTCAACATTTTGGATTATTGTTGTAAAAGTATTGAGTATTTAAGTACCGGATACTCAATACCGAAGATATTTTTCGGTACTCAATAGTCTGAAAGAGTTGTATTTTCTAGTGTATAAGCGAAACTTTTGCTTTGAAATATATTAAACTAATACAACTCTGTTAGAACACGCTTTTAAATTATTTTAAACCTTGCCATTTAGAGAGATATTGATAATTAATATAGTCCAGTATGTAAAGAATTTTAAGGGTTTCATACATGTTTCAATAAAAATGAACTTTAACCCATTAAAAATTTTATTTTGAAATAAAAAAAAGCGTGAAAAATATCGATACTACTCGATGTAATTCCAGTTGAAATTCTATCGAGTAGTATTGAGTAGTCAAAAGTAGCCGCTTCTTACAACACTATTTTGGATATGCTAGTACCGGAGATATTGGCGAAATAAAGAATACAGTCAAGGCCAAACTCAAAAATTTTTTAATTCAAATCGCATAATATTTGTAAAAGTTATGATCCGACAAGGCTTGTCATGTCCGAGGAAGTCAAATTTGCCACCCTTCAGCTCAACGTGTGTTTCAGTAGGGTGGCTCAAATTGCAATATTCCTAACGCTCAAGTTCTCCCTTATGATTTGCATACACATCGTGTCGCAAGTTTCAAATATACAGACTTATTACCCTTATTATCCGATTAATATAATACCCTGTTCAGACATACGCCTTAATGCCGCAATTTAGGAAACTTACGCAATTATGGTTCTAATTAGGCTCAATTTACCATACAAGGCTTCAATTAATAAATTGATCAATTAGCTCTTAAAAGTTGCATAAATTGAGTAAAGTTCGAAATGCAACCATTTGTGACAAGTATGTTTACTGCGAAGTATGTTCAGTGAGAAGCAAAACTTGTATACAGTGGCAAGCCCATGGCATATTAAGTATACAGATGGCAGTATAACGTCAGATGATTATTTTTTGCTCTCGTAATTTTGTGCATAAGCTACATTAAACACGTGTATGTTTTTGACAACCATTATCTAGTTTATGTTTTATTGTTGTATTCGTTGCCCTAATGCGGCCACCTGTATACTTATTACACCATTGGCAAGTCAAATGCTAATTGAGTAAACTTAATTTACTATGTGTGAACACTAAATTTAATTGCTCAATTAAAATTAAACCCATGTCTGAACAGGGTATAAGACTAGTCTGCATATTATCTGAAGGCAATTTAATTTTCTTTAAAACATTTAACACAATAGTCTGCACGTTTTCTAACCTACGACTTAAGACCTTCAGCAGTTACTTCTGCATATTGTCAGATTTTAGTTTTCATAATACTTTTCTTTTATCTTCAAAAATTCCTCAGAATTCATACAGAATTCTCTTGAACATTTCGTCAAGTTCTTAGAATTTGCTCAGACAACGAGGTACGTAACTCGTAATTTTCGATACGTTTCTGTACCGACTTCGTCATCTTGTGCAGAGTCTCTGACCGACTTCAGACGGAAATTGGCAAAAAAAAATGTTTGCTGGATCTATAAAATGATAATGATGATGATTTTGACTGACTTATGATTTCCTTTTTGTGTACTTACACATTCCTACATATACCCATATTTGTGTGTAGGGAGGGATTGCTGTATGTTGCCGTGTTTTGTATCTGTTCATGTGGGAATATCCCATTTACACGCAATTTTACTTGTTTAGAATCTGTTCTTTTCATTTTCTTTAACTTATTTCATTTATTGTTGCTTGCTGTTCAGAGTTGGCTTATTTATTATGGTTGAAAATAAGAAAATGCTAAGATTGTAAAAACAATAATAATTATCATTAAAATATGTCTGTAAAATAAAATTGTATTAAAACAAGCCGACAAGGTGTGATAGTTAAATACACACATTTCAAACAAACATGACACAAACTCGGCAGGACAGTCGTCAGGTAGCCAGGCGGATAAAGTCCAGAAATTAGAGAAGAAAAAAAATAATAATAATAATCAAAACAAGAACTCTTTAAGATTTCGGCTTACATATAAGAATTGTTGTCATTAGGCGTAATGAGAGTCTGTTTGAATGTGTATTTCAGATTAAGGCAAAAAGGAAAACAAAATAAAAAACCAATATTGGTATAGACAAGTTAAATACACAGACCAGACAGATGAAATAATGAATGAACAGGCAAGTTAGGGAGAATTGTGGCTACCGGAAATGCGTGGCATTATAGCAATCAAAAGTCAAAAGCAATGACATTTTCTCATTTAATTGTTTCTCTATAGTTCTTTTTTTTTTTGCTTTTTCTTAATTCCAGAAACATCAAGCCATGAGAACAAACTATAATAGAACTCTACATTGATGGAATAGAACACGTATTGAAGTTGTATTGTATCAACTTTATAGATCTTTTTTTTTAATTCCATTTTAAAATACTTAATAAAAGCAAACTCAATGGCAAAATATGCGACAACTTTTATCTTCCGGACAAAAGTACAAGTGCCTGAAAGATCATCTTTGCCTTTAGCTTTCATCCACATCATGATCAAGATCAACAAGAATATCAACACTATGATTATCACTCCATTATTCTCATGACAATTATGATTAAAAAATATTATTGAAATCGCTGATGATTCTCTTTTTCTCATTTTCATTAAAATACTAAATAAATAAATGGAAACACGTTAGTATGTCTGTCTGTTTGCATGTGTGACTGACTGTCTGTCTGTTGAATCAAAAAATGTGTTTTATTAAAAAAGAAGATACTTTAGAAAAATTGATTGACATTTTAAAGCATAAAATATGTCATATACGAGTATGTATGTTTATTGTTTTTGTTGTTTCTGTTGCTACTATTAAATACTCCCATCGGTAGGAAATCACGAAATAAACAATATTAACATCAGATTTACACATATTGTATGTGATTTTGTATTCCACAGATTTTGAATGAAGTTCTTGTATTTTGTTTAAAACACGCACATGAATGATTTTCCGTTTTATAAAATCCTCAATTATTGAAGATTTAAAGTGGTTACACGAAATTGTTTTGATCGATTTAGGTGTGTCTAAAAAGGCATATCTATAATTATATTGGGATTAAGGCGGGGACATCAAACACTTTAATAATGGACATTGGCGTAGGAAGGCCATTGTAAGGCGGGGGTGGGGCTAAGTTACCCCCAGAATCGTTCTAGCTCCCCTATAGAAATCAAAATATTTGAGTAAGTTTGATATAAGCGAACTGTAGATAATAATGTGCGGCATAGCCCTCCACAGAAAAATTTCTAGCTGTGCCAATGATAATGGAGGAGTTATTGTTGTCTTTTTTTAAGAAGAAGAGTACAATAAAATGGAAATTTAGAAATAAAACATTTTCACTATTGCAGTTCTAGAGCAATCAAGTAGTATTTCCTGTTAATTTAATTACAGCATCTTTCTTAGAAATTTGATGTGATCATCGATCACTAAGCTAACTACAACTACGATAAATCATATATTTTACTGTACGTCGCACAGTGGTTCCAATTGGAAAAATTATAATAAATCTGTATCTTTAAAACTTGCGATCCGATTACAAAACGATGTATGTAAAAGTCTTAGAGGAAAACCTAAGCTTTAAGACTGTTGAAACTTGGACCATCCTGTTGAAATACAAGGTGAGCTACAGGGTGTCAAAATTGTGTCAAAAGTGTCAAAGTTGTTGGCGTCATAACTTTTGCGAATATTATCCGATTTTAGTGAATTTATACTTGTTGTAATGCCTATAAATCGATAAAGAAAATGCGTTTTATTTTATTAAGATATCTTTAATATCTTCAGAGATATTTGGCTTTGAATTTTAAAATTTTACCTTTTCGACTTTGTTCCCGATTTCGTAAATATCTCTGGTAATAGCATTGCCAAAATTTAAAAAATATATATTTTATGATTTTTAACAATATCCGTGATAATATACAGAAGAACTTTTTAGTTTATATCTATTTATGTAGCAGTGAAAAAAATCGAAGTCAAGACTTTGAAATGAGGGTGAAAATGACAAAATTTTTACAAAACTAGAGCTTAATTGTTGGCCTTTTTAACCGACTCCAAAAAAAGAATAAGAAAGGTTATCAATTCGTCATGTATATTTTTTCTTATGGATGTTCCCTCAAAACTCTGCGATTTAAAAATCGATTTCGGATTTTTTTTCTTTATTTAATAGGATGTACTTCCAGATTGGTCCGGTTGAAAAGTGGGCCGGGTCACGCCCATACGAAATAAATACACATGCTTTTTCTTCTACTTCTACTCAACCGATTCCTATGAAACTTTGCACACACATTAGACTTCTCTTTGAATACTACATCATGATTAAAAAAGTGCCACGCCCATGCCAAGTAAATATCCCTTTTTAACGACTTCTACTAAACCGATTCTTGTGAAACTTTGTGTATACATTTAGGCAGTGACACGCCCATGAAAAGTAAATATTAATTTATAGTACTTCTACTAAACCGATTCTTATGAAACTTCGTAGACAATTAGTTCTCGTGAAAGTACAACATTATAATAAAAATTATGTGCAGTGCCACGCCTATTTTGTAGTTGGTTTTTCTTGCAAGAATTATTTCAAAAACTATTTTGAACCAAAAACATTTTCTTTTTCCATATTTCTAAAGAATAGAATTCAAAAATGACTGCAGTTGGATTTTTAAATCGATTAAAGCATGCACGTTACAGCCCTATGCTCCAGTGGGAGTTAAAGGAATATATATATATTCGTTACATCCACCATTCTAAGAAACTCTAAATTAATCATTTAAGAAAAAAAACGGTCATCGAGTTTTTAAAATTTCTTTACTAATTATATTAGATCCATCTAACATAATTAGTCCGACTTTATATTTTTACCCGCCCGCTCAAAAATGTTTCCAGCCAGGAGAGCAGATTTTCTAAAAATAGGCAAATTTTCAGAAGCATATTATTTACTTGCATAAAAATACTCGTAGTAGCAAACTTAATTTTTATTTATTTACTATTTCTTAACAAACATAGCAATCCCCTTATGTATAAATAATTTTAATGATATATTGAATGGGTATGTTAAGAAAATGCGAGTTTCCAATTTATCAAAGCAAAATTGTAGACGTAGGGGTAATATGATAGTGCATACTATCATATTGCTCATACGTCTACAATTTTGTCCTGAAAAATTCGCGTTTCTTCAAATGTGATTTTTTTTAAGTTAAAAATTCGATGAGTTAGAAGATTAAAATGTCTCACAAAGGCGTTCTTCGTGGTATTTTACATAAAAGTGCTTAGCACATCTTATACACACAAGAAAATGAATTTTAAAATCAACATGATGCAATTTTGATTTGAAACCATATTAAACTTACAGGAAATCATTGGTCGTTAAAGTAGGTTAGTGTTTATTTGCTTTGTTCATTGCTACAGTTCACTGTTGTGCTTAGTTCTGAAATTTGTTGTTGTTTATTCTTACGTATGTCGGCTATGTAAACGACAAAACACGAATAACGAATAAAAATTATTGCTGCTGGCTTAAAATAACTATTGCTTCATATTAATTTTAAATGAAAAATTATTAATATAACCTTAAATCTCTTTGATTTTAAAATTTTCACTGTTAAAACAACTTTGCTAGAAACGTTACATTTCATTTGAAATCAACATGACTATAACTTTAATTTCAAATAAGTTTTATATTCAATAATCATTTAAATCATGTTGAAGTAAAATTAAATTCATTTTACATACGATTGCTATTTATTTAGTGTACAGCTAAAGTAAATTTTGAAGCTGTTGTGGCTGCAATGGTTATCGCGCGGACTATCATACAAGTGGAACGAGCTCAAATCTTGGCTACAACACAAAGTTTTCTGATGCCTATGCTAATAACCATCACGTAAGTAAAATAATTAATAAAATAGCTACATTAAAGTCATGTTATTTCAGCTTAATATAACCATAATTCAACATGATTCTTATTGTTTTTTCAATATCAAATTAACGTTGTTTCAACTTGAAATAACTTTGATTTAACATGATTCTTCGTGTTGTTCCAATATCAAATTAACGTTGTTTCAACTCGAAATAACTTTGATTTAACATGATCTTTCGTGTTATTTTAGTATCAACTTCATTTTGATTTGACTGTACAGCAACATGAAATATAGTTAATTCAAAAGAATAAATGTTCCTTCAAGATTATTGTAAATCATGTTGAATTAACATTAAACGTCTATGGAGCAAAATCGCTACCGAAAAATTTTAAATTAACCTGATTTTCGATGATTTTACATTGAAATGTGAACCTCAAATGGAAGGATTACAAAATTACTATGTCATTTCTTTATAACAATATGCAAAATGAAAATTTAGCTCCCCTTAAAATTAACTTTAGAATTAAACTTTTAAAGCTCCGATAAACGTTTACATTTTTTGGTGTCCCCTACCAGAATGACTCGTTAGAACCGTGTTATTTTGAAAAAAATTTGATTTTGTTGTTAATGAATTTTTTTTTCGTACACCTACTTCCTTCAACTTATTTCCAATACAAATACAACAAAGTAAATTAAATATTTCTTATATACTATTATATTCTGCAAATTGTCACAGTCTCTCCCATTAACTACAAGTAGATGGATTTTATAAGACAATAAATTTTCATGCTTTCTGTACTTTGTTGCTTCATTTTTAGTTCAACGCATCAGCTCATGTGTAGACCATGTGTAAAGAACAAGAAGAAAATTTTTTTTATTTCACATTTTAAATGTATAATCTTTTTTCCATCGAGTAAAAAATATCTAGTCTAGACGCAAATTCTTTTCCATGATCTTGACATTTCACCCGAGACTGTACAGATTTTTGTTCTTTTTTTGTTTCATTGTGAAAGAATATAATTTTTATTTGCTGAAAAAATAAAATGCAAACGAGTATAAAATTAAGAAAAAACCAACTTAAGATTCATGTGCAAAGATTGTTTAACAAGGAAAATTATATGAAATAAAGTGAGCATAAATTGATATTAAAGAAAATTTTTTGGGAAAAATGCAGAAAGATGAGTCTGTCTTTTTCTCAAAACTGGGATTAATTTTAGCCAAATGATAGATAAATATTAAAACAAATGACTGCTGAGAAGTCAAGTAGAAATTTCTACTTTAAAGTTTATAACAATTAAATTATAACTATGTGCAAAAGGGGGGGAAAATAAGTCCCAGATATAAACTTTCAAAATGCCGATACACGTACATATATATTTTTTTAGTACCCTCTACCAGAGTTATTCGTCAGACCATTGTTATGGTTTTTGTGTTGCACAGTGTAAACCGTTAGTTAAGCCATGAACAGACCATTGTCAGATCTTACAATATTGTAAGTTGTCAGTCGATTTTAATACTACCTGGTGACAAAAAATTGTCAGACATCTCACAATCCTGTGAACACATCTCGCTGCCATTGTCAGGCATATTTTAACTGTCAGATATGCGAAGTTTCTGCATCTGACAATAGCGTCGTTGTCACAGACTTCTTCACTGCACATTTTTCTTTTAGGGAAAAAGGAAAATTAAAAAAACTACACAGAAAAAATTATCACCAAAAAATTTTCAAACAACAGTTTGTCTAAAAATAAATTTAATTTTCATTAAATGTTCTGTCCATAATCTATGAATTGTTTGTTTGACTTTTATTTAGAACGTAAACACCAAAAACAACAATAAAAATTGTGCCGTAAAAAACCACCCCGATGACAACATACACACAAATAACAACAACAATCATAGCAAGAGGAATGCAATTGTACCAAGTTTGTTTACAAAAGATTTTTGAGTGAATCGATTAGTTAATGTCGTTGCATTAATTCTCATTCATTTTTTTAAAGTATTTAGATAACCATTCGGACTTCAACACATTTAACAAAGTGAAATCTCATAAATGCTAATGGATGATCATTATGACACAGACAAAAATGTTGTTTGTATTATTTTTTGATTAACTAAATTATTTTGCTTAATAATTGTTAGCATGTTTAGACTAATTGTTTATTAAATTCTGACAGAAATATTGTTTGATATTTTTCAGAAAATCCAGTAAATATTATTGTTTGATTTAGTAAATTGTTTTGTCTACAATTTGTAAATATTTTTGACAAATTGTTTTATAGATTTAATCCATTTGTTCACTGAAAAAAAACGTTTTTTTTCAATGAAATTGTTGAGGTATTTTTGTCTATATTTACAAATTCGTTTTTAGTTCCGTTCATAAACAAAATATTTACCATTTCATTGAATTCCTTTATAGAAATTGAAATTTAGTGATTTCTGTGTATGCAGCTAAAATAGTTGAAGTTGCTTCTTAATTTATATGATTATTTCGAACGTATTTGCTTTGTGAATCCAAACTGATTATTAGGCTAAAGTTCGTAACGTTATATTCAGAAACAATTGGGCATGATTAATATTCCAAGGAACAAGGGAAAAATTAGCATCAGCTTAATTTTTTTATGTTTAATACTAATTTATATTTTCACTTTTTAAAGTTAAAACAAGCGCATATGATAAATAATTGATAATTTCTGTTAAATGATTTGAGTCTGGCAGCGCCAAACAACAGATCTAACCATTTGACAATCGCATTTGACAATCGCGTGAACTGCCATTTTTTTACTGACAATATTGTCAGATAAATTTATTGTCAGATAATTGTCTGCCAGTAAATTGTAAGCTTTTCTAACAACTTTGATACAATATACAATATACTCGTACCTTGTCTTGACAATTTTTTATTGTCAGTACATCGTCAGGACATTGGCAGATCTGACAATATTGTAAGATCTGACAACCGTCTGTACAGGGCTTTAGCATCATAAATAGTTAACTATCACACCGTTGATGCAACAAACTGGCCTTGGTCCTACACGATCGTACGATTCATTAACAGGAAAATCTAATATAATGTGTTGTACAGTGTTATTTCCAAAGAATATGTCATAGTTAAAACTAGTATATGAGATCAATTACTTAGTTATCCATTTTGGTTTTATTAAACGATATCGAATGCCGTCTTTGGAAAATTTTGTATTGGCGTAAAGGAAATGTGATTACAAAACGATATCTAGAAATTTTCATAATCACATCTACTGAGTCGCCTGTGGTCTAGATATTACAATGATCATACCAATTTTCATTAAAAATTAATGTGTGCCTTGAGAAAAACTAAACAAGTTTTAATATTTGCATACATTTAAAATGATTCATGCACTACTATTCTTTATATGCTGCAGACAGACATTAATTTATGCACATCTACCCTTTGCCACACAATAAACATTATTAACATTTTTTAAATATTTTTTTTATTTGTTCATTATTTAATGAAAAAATAAAAATCTCATCTCATTAACGGCTTTACGTGCTCTAATTTTCTTTCTGATTTAAATAATGTTTTGCAAACTTGTTTAAAAGTTTTCCAGTTTCTTGTTTTTCTCCCCATTTAACCGGTGAACAAACAGTGTTTCCTTTTTACTCTTTAAACGAACATGTTTTTCCGTGCAACAGTATACACATTCATAATAATTATTTTTAATAATTCATTGATAATAAATTAATATTGATTGTTCTTGTTTTTTGCTTATTGCAATATCATAATTACATATGAGAAGGCCTGCTTTTAAATGTGCAGCATGTGGAAATTGAAATGGGTAAAGGCATATGCAGCACGTAATGACATATGCTGCAATGCATACATTTTTTTTTAATTTTTTTTTTGTATTTTGTTTAATTGTTGAAAGAATAAAAATTAACCTGTGCTAACAACTAGACAGACGGAAAAAATGCATTAAAATATTAAAGCCATACATATCAGATGGATGGGAAACTGAAGGAAAATTTAATGCCTGCCAAAGCAATTTTCAATAATTTTACAATAGAGAGACATTCACAGTAAATATATAGAAAAATGATATACTAGTGCAAAATAAAATAAATTGAAATATAATGACGTAAAAAAGGAAATAAAGTAAAATAGAAAATAATATAAATGGGAGGCTTAATGCCATAACTCGGTAAGCCACGAAAACAAAATATGCAATAAATCGACTTTTGAATTTAAACAAAATTTTAAATTGTATGGTTTTTGGGTTTTTCTACTTTAAATACGCAGTATAATTATTTGCAAAATAGTAGAATTTTTCCAAAAAAAATTCTCTAGGATGCAAAGCTAACCCGGCTTACCGAGTTATTACACTAAGCCCTTCAAATAGCAATTTAAATAGTTTTGATTTGAAGTGATTTTTCAGAAGCTCTACTTATGCCTACACAACCGTAACACTTTAGTACCAGTGTATGAAAGCAGTACCTCGCAAATTCGGAATGAGGCTCAAGTGGAAATAAACATGTACAATTCAAAACCTACACTGTACTTATTGTGTTGTACTCGCTCTAACGACTCGCTCTAACGACTGTTTCTAGTAGAGAGCACCAAAAAAAAATGTATACGTGTATTGGCTATTTGAAAGTTTACATCTGAGATTCATTTTAGAGGGAGTTAAAATTTCCCCTTTTGGACATACCCTGTCGGAAAATCACTAGTCGACTACAAATATAATGAACTTATATTTAACTTTTCTTAGGCTAAAATCAATTCTTAAGTTGAGTACATAATCGGATTTGGTGAGAGCCAACAACTTTACTCTCAGCTATTTTGAAACTCATTGCAAGTTTATATTAACTTTTTGCTGTTATTATTTTAAATGGTAACTTAGCTGGGTGCAGTGGTGTTAAACGTGACGATTTTTCGTCATTTTGTCGATTTTTTAGATCAAATTTACCAAAATGACGATTGACGATTTTTTAGATCAAATTTACCAAAATGACGATTGACGATTTTTTGTTTAGTACCCCATATACTTTGACGATTTGTTGAGTTCCCTACTTGTTTCTTAATATATCATATACAACGCTAGATCTGATAAAACTATATACATATTTTTTGAGTTTGATATACATACATTGTACAGCAGTTACTTGGTTTTATAATAAAAGTTTTATTATATTTTTAAAAGTTTACTTGTATTTTCTATATTATAATGAACACTCGCAATCTTCGAGTAATCTTCTTCGCGATTATTTTTGTACACAAAAACCACCGGTCCCTTACAATACATTCTGCTGCTTTTCTCTTCTTGGCCTCCTAGTCCTCCCTCGTCAGTCACCTCTCCCCACCACAGTCCATAGCAACACCAACAACCGTTTGAGTTACTATACTTGCTACTACACACACACGCACATACAAATCGGCAAAAACAAACAGTTAATTTTTTTCCACTGTATGCTCCATTTCGAGCGTATTTTACTCGCAGTCGAAATCGAGCAAAACATATGCGCTCTTATTCGAGTGGCATAGAAAAATAGAGTATACTCGATTTTTTTTCACTCGCAGGAGTACTCGCGCTCGAATTCGAGCGAGTTTCACTCTCTACTCGAGCGAAGATTTCGGAGCTCTGGGAAAATCACTACCGAAAAATGTTAAATTAACCTGGTTTTTGGACGATTTTACATTGAAATTTTTCGGTGTGTATAACTACCCTGTCGGAAACGAAGTTATCTTTAAATTAACTTTAAGCTAACTATTTCGCAACTCGTTCTGACTGACACTTGGATTATTTTCTAATGGAAACAACTAACTATTTTAACGTTGCGATGTCCTAGGCGGTAGTCAATTGTCCCACTCTGCAATACTTTTCACTAACTTAAAGTTAACTTTATTTCAGTCACCTGGTAGTTAGTATATTTGCAAAAAGATGTAGCTGGGGTCCGAACCATATATCACACGTTTTATAGTCAACGCGCTGACCACCCAGCCAGTGCTGTTAGGAATTTTTTCCCAAAAATCGTCAAATTTGGGAAATAAAATCGTCAAGATTTTCGAAACATTTCGTCAAAAAATCGTCAGACTAAAAATCAACTGTTTTATAAAAAAAAAACCAACAGTGTTTTATAAAAATATAAAACAATAATTTCTATAGAATGTAACAATTCAACTGCTTTATTAAAAATATAAAAACTTAAACACAAAACAATAGTAAATTTAAGACTATCTTACAATAATTTTTGGCCAATTCAAAGCTAGATTATACATACATTATATTATATTAAATTTATAATGATTTTATACTTTGAGCAGCTTATGAGACAGTATATTTAAAAATTCTATATTTTCCAAAATATGCAAAGTTATAAGAAACAGAAGTTTAATGCCGATATACCCATATAAATACAAACACATTTCAGTACATTTTGCACAATAGACTTTGGTCCTAATTATGTAAATCACGTTACCAAAGTGAAATTTATATAGAGAACAAATACAAAATTTCAAATATTTTATATATAAATGGGTTTTATTTTTCATACAAATTTAAAAACTTTTTGAGAGGTAAACCAACGCTTGAATTTCTATGCATTTGTTTGATGACGAATTTGTATGAAAAACAACAACAAATTTTAAAATTTTTTTCAAATTTGTTTTTGCTTTAATATAAATTTCACTTCGGTGATGTTATTTACAAAAATAGCTCCTTTGTTTTCTAATTGTATTGCTTTATTATAGTATAATCTTTAGATTATGATAGAAGTTTAAAGAATGTGTTTACATTTTTCACATATAATTATATAAAATTTTTCGTGAAAATTGAATACGAGAATTAAATAACTTTCAAGTTGATGTTAAGCTGCACTTTCCCAGTGCTGCCATTGGTTTATTTTTCTTCATTCCCATTTTTATATTTTTTCGTTCTACTTAAGACAAACTTATTTGGTTTGATTTTATACTTAAGTATATATAAACATGTGAGCATGTGAAAAGCTCAAGCCAGTAGCTAATTGTTTATTTATACGATTATTTCGGACGACGTATTTGCTTGCGAAAACAATTTGATTATTAGGCTAAGCTTCGTAACGTTTAATTCAGAAAGAATTGAGCGTGATTAATATTCTAAGGAACAAGGGAAAAATTAACATTAACCAAAGTGAATTTCATATTGTAACAAAACGAAAAATCATGTTGAATCAAAGTTATTTCAAGTTGAAACAACGTGAATTTGATATTGAAACAACACTAAGAATTATGTTGAATTATAGTCATATCAATCTGAAACAATGTGACCTTAATGAAGCTAATTTATTAACTATTTTACCTACGTGATGGTTATTAGCATAGGCATCAGAAAACTTTGAGTTGTAGCCAAGATTTGAGCTCGTGCCACTTGCATGATAGCCCACGAGCTACCACTGCAGCCACAACAGCTTCAAACTTTATTTTACCTATACACTAAATAAATACCAATCGTTTGTAAAATGAGTTTCATTTTAATTCAACATGATTTAAATGATTTTTTAAGATAAAACTTAGTTGAAATTAAAGTTACAGTAATGTTGATTTAAAATGAAGTGTAACGTTTGTAACAAACTTGTTTTAACAGTGAAAAGTTTTAAATCAAAAATATTTGAGGCTAGATTAATAATTTTTCATTTAAAATTAATATGAAAAAAAATGCTAATTTTAAGTCAGCAGCAGCAAATTTTCGCTGGTAATTCGTTTTTTGTCGTCTACATAGCCGACATATGTAAGAATAAAAACCAATTAAACACAACAGTCGACTGTAGCAATGAACAAACAAAATAAACAGGCCCCATAGATTTTCGAAAAAAAAATAATGAGAACAAACTGCAAGTTAATCCTTCAAAAAATTTTTTTTGAAAGTCGGCTCACAAATGACAGCGTTATGCGAGGGCGTGGGTGGAGCAAATTTCCCCTCCGATTAAACAGAATATGCGACCAAAG
Source organism: Panzeria rudis (assembly GCA_956483635.1). Lineage (NCBI taxonomy): Eukaryota > Metazoa > Arthropoda > Insecta > Diptera > Tachinidae > Panzeria > Panzeria rudis. Next base: position 18,986,216 of record OY101448.1, on the reverse strand, counting down.
TGCAGGCAAACAAAAACCGAATTTTAACAATTTTGTGTACAAATCACGAATTAATAACCTCCTCCTCGGTTAAAAAGGGAAAAACTCCCCCGGGCTCAAATGTTCTACAAAAAAGTAAAAGGACACAATTCTAATAACCTGGCAATACCAGTAAGTTATCCTAAAACATATATCAACAAAAGTCCATTCAAATGAAAGATATTTTTCTGTATATAAATAATCCATCAATATTGTTTATGATTTTGAGGACCGTTCTGGAAATATGAAGCAAAGAATACAACAATTTTTGTAATTTATGAATATATATAGAAGTCACTATATGATTAAAACCAGAGCTACTCCGAAATTTTTATGGTGATTTCTGAATTCGGCAGATGAAAATACATAAGAATAAGCTATTTTGATCTTTGAAGCATATTCATTGTTGCAGAGTGTAATTTTTGGAATTATTTACAAAAGTTTAATTTTTTCGAACAATTTCGTGAACGATATATCTCGAGGAGATCAATCGGTTTTATTGAAATTTTCAGCAATCAACGTAGCACGGTGGGATGCTTAGGCTAGGTTGCACAAGTGAGCAGTCCAATTGGGTCTTAGTTGTTATCGTTATGTTACCTGAAGAGAAGGCGACTCTAGACGTGTTGAGAGATAAGTTCAGTTCTACACTTCGCCGTTCAGTTCAGTGATAAACCATCCCGACGACCGTATAAAAGAGTTTATCCTTGTGATAAGTCTGCTAAAGATTACAGCAACGGACTACCCAATCATACTGCCCTTTTGTGAAAGACAGCGGAGCAATGACAACCTCTATAAAGGTCACTATGCGGTAAATTTAATCTGCTACAATGCGAACCTATAAAATAGTACCCTGCAGTTACCGTCGCCAGTGTGTGCTGTTGCATACGAGGTGTCCCCTCTAAAATTGCACATCTATTACAATCATATTGGGATCATATTAAGCCTGATGTCAAGCGGGAGACCTCATTAGACCATCTAGACTTCGTGAACCGAAATTGATTCTGCTGAATTATAGTTTTTTAGCATTTCAGTGGGGCGCCAACCATTTGATCCGTATATCGAACGTACGTTCGGATTCCGCCTTTGGTAGTTTGTCCGCAAGAGTATTTCCATCCACATTCCTATGCTCTACAGTCTAGAGCTGTTCCATATTTTAATATCTCGTTAACTCATTGAGAGACACCCGGCATTTATACAGCATTCTGGGTGTTCTATAAACAGCCGATAGAGGCTTGATCGCAGCTTTACTGTCAGTACAAAATTCGGATATCTTTATTACATGTCCCAGAGTATCTCATCAAGTCTACTGCCCTTTTTATGGCTGCTATTTTACCCTATAGCGATCCAGGTAGCCTATTGACGCCTCCTCCCACTTCAAATTCCGATTTGGATCCGTAAATATCACGAGCTCGCTTTCACGTTGACAAGTCTTAAGCCCAATTTAAAATATAAAAAAAGTAAAATGGAAAAGTGTATGAAAAGATAAAATTTTGCAACAATATGATATTCCCAAATAATTCTCGGATCCCTGGGACGAGCTTTGTTTGCATCACCGAATGTCCAAAAAATAATTCCCAATTTTGAGATAAATGCACTTAACAAGAAACGCTGTCCTCTAGCGTAAATAATAAATATTTTAATCCAAGGTTTAATCAGCTAACCAAATATAATTTTCTAATTTGTTTCTTCTATGTATTTTTAGTGCTATAACAAGTAAATATGATACCAATAAATATAATTTGGTCATTATAGCAAATACTTTTAGCTTTTGGATCTTTTGTAGGTTAAAGAAGTGTCAAAATACTTTTTGCTGGCGCAGATACAGGGGGGAAGAAAATGGTATATTTCCCCTTCTAAAGCGAATAAAATATACCTCATTTCTATAGAGTTTCTAAGAGAAAGTTTACGAAATAGTATGTTTTAGTTAAAAGTTTCCTCCCCCCCAAAAACTTAAGCTGGATTTGCGTCACCTTTGTTATTGCAATTTACTTTAATCGACCTTACAAACTATAATTATAGTTAATAAAATTTTAAAGAAGTTGAATGTTGGAAGGTTTTTTTTTTGGTCAGCTTAAAAACAATTAAATCTTTCAAACATTTTGTCACCAGCAATTTAATGACTCATTATCATAATTATTTTTAATGAGCGTTTAAATTTAAGCACCCTGTACTAAAAAGACACATGTTGCCAATATGCGTTTTTAAATACACTTGTTTTAAAGAGAAAAAAAAACAAACAACAAGAGACAAATAAAATGTTTGCACAGACAATAGGGATGGGCAAGTGAAAAAATATATCGATATATATCGAATAAAAAATATCGATATATCGAAATATTGATATTTTTCGACAATGATAATTCATACGTAGTAGTCCCCAATTTTTTTTAAATAAAACAAAAAAAGTACCTTTCTTATAAATAATTATGCTGGAAAGAGTTAATTTCCAAGATCCTTACTGTTCCACCAATATTTCATGGAACATATATGAACAAAATTACACTCAAAGAATGATAATTTTTCGAATAGACAAAATATTATAAATAAAACAAAAGATTTTGTTAGTAATATTCTATTTGAAAAGAGAGTGGTGAAATGTTTTTAAGAATTGCACGAAAAACAAAACCAAAGCTAAAAAAATATCGAATTTGATACTGTCGATATATTTGGAAAAAATATCGATATATCTAAATTAAAAATATTGACGATATATATCGATATATTTTTAAGAAAATATCGATATATCGATATTTTTTGCCCATCTCTAATAGACAATTAAATTTTCCAACATACGCATACAGACGGACTAAATGCTGTTACTTAGTTCTATTTTAATTTATCTTTTTGCTTTTTTCGGTTCAACTTATATATTTGTTTGCGTCAACTTAAATTAGATGGTGAGACAACATTTTGCAGCAAATTTTAAACAAAATTGCCTTTTTTAAGTGCAAAGCAATAATAATACACAACAATTGCAAACATATATAATTATTAACTTTTTTTAATCAGTATTTATAAATTGGTGTGTGGCAATAATTTTCATATTTTCATTTAAATTATTTAATGCACTTTAGATATGTTGTGAGAATTTGGAGAAAACGAGAAGTTCAATTGGGGTCTAGAGATATTAATAAAGCTAATCTACGTAAGGATATATGTACATATCTACCAATTGAAATTTTCAGCACCTCATTCATTCCAGCGTTACAAATTTTGGTTTATTTAAGTCGGGCACGATGAAAACTGAATAAGCCTCTCTATGACTTCTATAGGAACACGTCAATCTTTGGCAAAGATGTTTTTGTTTTTTAGACCAGCACTCAAAGGGATGACCCCTAATCCTTTGTTGGTCGTTAAATGAATTGTTTTCTCGGTTAATTTAAGGTCGGTAAAGACAACACGTAGTCTTCAGTATGCGTTTATTACGATTGACTCCCTCTTTCCTGGAATTTAGTCGATATTCATTTCTACCCAGTGAAAAAAGACATTCCAAAGAAGTCATGAAAATTCAGACTTTGGAGTCCGCAAGTAGTGCAAATTTGAATAATTTCTAATGATTTTTACATAGGCTTTTCTTTGCAAGAAGTTCTCTTTTTCGATTCCTAATCACCGAATTGGAAGCGATATTAAGAAAAATTCCCTTTTTTGCATTCTATAATGATATTTACCTCTGCGAATTCAAATGAAAAACAGTGTTTTTATGTAAATTTTGGTATATAATTACGGTGACCAACCGTACACTCTTATAGTGAACAGTACACTGTTTTAGCCTCCTCTCCGCTATTTTTTTTTTTGTGTACGCTATTTGTAAATTTTTTTTAATACATGCCCCTTATGTACATTATTTTGTCTCACAAATGTTCACTTTTTTCACTTTTTTCATTACTTCCAACATATGTAGCAAACAATTTGAAATCAGCTTAAATTACATAAAAACTCTAGCTGGAAACCCAAAGCGTTTGATATTATTACATTCAACAGAGCAACCTGACAAGTGGTGATAAGCAAAATACAAGTGAGCACTGATGATGGAATTGTAGCGGCTTCCGAAATTGGCGCTACTTTGTTCTGCTGTGTACGTTGAAAAATTAAGTTGATGTTAATTCTTCCCTTGTTCCTTGGAATATTACGCATGCCCAATTCTTTCTGAATATAACGTTACGAACCTTAGCCTAATAATCAATTTGTTTTGTTATGTTTTTAATCTATAAAATGTGTACACTATTTGTCCATGGAATTAATGGTCACCGTATATATTACTAATAGCTTTTAAATTCAAGTTAATTCATAAATTTTTTTTAAACGATTTTTTTAAAATCATCATGATTATTTTCTAAAACTGTAACGAAATAAACAATTTTTGTATGACAAAAATAAATTTTTACTCACCTCTCTACTAATTAACCGCATATTATTAATATAGACTCTTTCGAAAGCAATGAAAATATAGTTCCTTAAAAATTAATTGCAATTTTTTTACTGGGTACAAGCTCAATCAAGACCAAATCAATAGAATATTTGGTGGTTGTTAAGTAAATTGTTAACTCGTTTTCTCTTCTAGTGCATGTTTTCGAGAGGAAGGCCACTAAGTCGCCCGTAGAGTGTTCCTTTCGAGAGTCATACTGGCGGTCGCTGCGTAAACTTTTGGACGCAAAATGGAAATTTACCACAATTCCCATCACTTTTGGATGTGGTGAACATATTACCATTTTCACAGTGACTAGCCTCCACCTTTTTGAATATTAGCATTAAGAATTCACCAGTATGAAACAAAATTCCGAAGAGGATCACCAATGGACCTGCTAGCGTCGAAGAGCACTGCTTCAAGACCAGTGCTGGAGTACCTTTCGACATAGGAGATTTATTTATATTGAACTCCGCTAAAACCATTTTAACTGCTCGCGCTCGAAAGAATGTTTTTGGCATAATTACAAATGCTCTTTAAGGCGCAGGCAGTGTGATTGATTGCTTTCCGTCAAATAATTGCAAATTCTTGCAAATCATTCAAAGAGTTGGAATTGATAAACTAGCATTATGCTTCACTCTTGTAACGAATGATCGAAAGCAAAAGCTTTAATAGAAAGACTTTGCTCGTATAAAACTTTTGCAGGACTTAGTACTCTCAATCTTTTGCGTAACCAATCAGTGTGTACATTTTTCTTATTATTCTTATTATTTTGCAAAAGATGTAAGAAAGTCTTTGAAGATGATACCCTGTGTTTGCATTCTTTGTGTGGGAACATTTTAATGAAACATAACATAAAATTAAATTTTTAATTCGACTACTTCGTACCTATTTGTATATTAAGCCAAACGGATTACATTGGATAAAGTTCGTGTTATATTCAGTAATTAGATATGATCAATATTCCAAAAAGCCAGGAAAATCAATATCAATGGGATTTTCAACTTACCGAACAGAACAGAACAGAACAGTGTCGACAGGAAACCGACACACATCAGTGCTCATATGTATGTATATTCGTTCATCAGCCCTTGCTAGGTTTTTCGAGCTGGTTTCAACCACGTGTGTCGTCTGCAATTTGCAATATAGTTGCGTTTGCAGCAACGTGCATGTCGGGAACCAGCAGATTTACGATTAGTTACAGCATCATAAACGCAAGAATACATAATCTGGTTCGAAGGACCACAAACAAATTTTCAATCGGTTATTCTCTTTTTAACCCAAAGCATTTTAGAAAAATAGGCAGTTATAAAAAGATATTCCTAGTCGCAAAAAATGTTTAACACATCTCAATCGCTTATTGCTAGATTATTTGATTTAAAGCACATGAGCTTTTTAAATTGCAACTTTTGTATTCCTAATTTTTCTCTCATATTTTTTTAAATAAATTTTGAAAGCAATAATTATTATGGAGGTATTATGTAGTAAACCATGTTTTTCCCTCCGATGAAACTTATTTTATATTTGCTTAACTAATAGAATATTCAAAAATTTAACTTGCAGCTGGAAAATGAAGGAAAATCGTAAAAAAAAATCTCAAAGCGAAATGCTTTGAATTTTAATCAGAAAAGCGAACTAATAATTCTTTAATAACTTTTTTTAAGATGAAATGTAAACTTTTACAATTTGGCACTTTGCTGAACATAAATTAATCAAATGTAATAAGAATTTTTTGTTAAAAATATTTCACAATTTTTTCCATTTAATATTGCAAACAATTTAATGGGTAAAACTTGTTCAAAGGAAGTTTTAAATTTGTTGCCTTTAAAAACCATAAAAAAATTAATAAAAAACTGCAGCATTTCATTTGAAATTATTGATGATGATGATGAAAATCGCAATTAAACATAAAAACACGTACCAAAAATGCCCCCACTCTATAAAATGCATAAAGAACAAAAGCAAATATTAAATTGAGGCATCTATAGATAAAAAAAAACAATATTGCAGCACAGAGCCTAAAGATGGCTACCAGCCCTGCAACAAATGTTACCCTTTTGGATCATGTTTAAAATTGAAATAAATTTTTGCCAATATATTGTGTAATATGTACAGCGCGTCACACACACACACACACACACACACATGCACTTATATACACACACTCATAAACACACTTGCACGAGGCTTTATTCAAACGAGAATGAACAAACACTTTGAAGAAAAAAATAATAATATTTTAGTTTGCAAACGTGCCTAATGCTTTGGAATAATAAAAACAATTAATGTCGACACTTATTTGAGGAAATCTCAGCAAATGTTATTTCTCTATTTTTTCACCCTTCCTGTGTTCCTTCCTCAATCAGCTTCTCCCGCCTTGATTTTCGTCTTGCTACAAAATTGAAGTTAATGCATGGCATGGCAGAGAATAGAATTACAAAAGGAAATAAATTAAATGAAAGAAAATGACTGGAAATGAAAATAAAACTATGGAGTTCCAGCAAAACCTCTTAGCAGGCGTGTGGGTGTGTTTATAGTTTGAGTTCGATCGCAGTAAAATGCTTATCAAGGTTCTTATGGTAACACTGGTATGCAACACCAAATCGGAAGTTAAAATACTTAGGCTTAGCTTATACCAGGAAAATATTTCGACGGTCGTTAAGCGTTTGAATGATTACACTATGCAAAAAGATGTGATGCCATATACATATACAATATGGGATAGCTGCGAAATCAATAACAAAGTTAAGCACAATTTAGGTTTCATTAAGCATAATAAATGAACTATATGTAACTCCGGCATTTCGTTTACTTTAATCTTTCCGATCTCGGACAGTTTTAGTGGGTGGAAAGAGGTTCTTGACATTATCCTTGTAAATGAAAAGACTATGTTTTGATCGACAAATCGAAGGTATTGGACAAAAGGCCTTTCTCTAATTATAATTGGATAGTCTTAGAGGGTAGATAACAAGACGCACCAAAACAATGCTTTAGAAAGCCGAGGAGAACCGATGGGGATAAATGCAACGCGATTCAGAAACATAAACTCAGAAGACTACAGGAAATCCAGAGCACGATTGATTGATTAATGCGGAAAGCTTAAACAAGGCTATTACTTTTATCCGTTAGCAAAAAGTAAAAAGAGTTATCCACCTTGGTAAAGCTCGTAATTCTTTAAGCTACGCAAGGAGGCATGAAGAGCCTTTAAATAAATGTGGCAAACTTAAGGCGTCAAGATGAAAGCTTCCAAAAAGCTGCAAAAGTCTCCAATAGAAGTTCAGGGAGATATTTCTGTGAATCGATAGACACTAGAGAACCTGCACAATCCTAATGAAAAGGATTGATGGCTCCTAGTCGGAGTCCTTAACAGAGTCACTGAACATACTTCTTAGCACCCATGACTATCGTATAATCCGCATCCCTACCTAAAGGGACGTTCTTGAGTAATAGCCATACACAAGATGTTAAGGTTTATAGCGAGATCTCTTGAACATAAATAGCATACCTTGTCTGCCTTCTTATACTTAAAAGATCCCATGCTGGTCATGTATAGTAACACCGCTAGGTGTAATGAACTCTTCTTTGCTTTCGCTCTCGATTCTCTGCTTTCGCTTCTCGGTGTTAAATTAGTCGTGGAGGCATAGCTGCCAGAAATGACGATTTTTTACGATATGACTAAAAACGATATGACATACTGTGTTCTCATATCGTAAGTTTTTTACGATATGACAACACTGAGAAAGTCATACACGGTGTATTGTTTTCTCTGTATTGTCATATCGTACAAAACTTACGATATGTCAACACAGTATGTCATATCGTATTTTGCCATATCGTAAAAAAATCGTCATTTCTGGCAGCTATGCGTGGAGGGAGTCCAATACTTGGCATACACAGACGATGTACTGCTAATGGTATAGGGGATATTTGTGGATGTGGTAAGCGATAGCATGGCTAAAGTTTTGGGTACACTCAGCAAATAGGCTGAAGACCGTGGCTTAGTAGTAAACTCAAATATAACGGAACGAGTACTGTTTACCACAGAGGTCAAATCTCAGGTCTTTAGACTTCAACTACTACAGAATCAGGAGCTGCCCCCATCGAATAGTGCAAAATATCTTATTTTTATCCAAACTATAATGGAAGCTAAATATGCAACACATGCTTAAAAGGGGCAACGGTTGCTTAAAAGGGGCAACGGTCGCAAGATGTTTGGTGCTAAATGCAAAATGTAATTGTACGTCCAATACTGACTTACGGATTGTTAGAATGTTGGTTCGGAACAAGTAAGAAATATGTAGTAGACCAACTATACAGAATACAAAGATGTGCAAATGTCGGAATTTCAGATTGCTTAAATACTAGCCCTTCAGATAATCTGTATGCTATAATAAATTTACTTCCGATCGACCTGCGTAAAACAATTTATGGCCATGCCACAATTTAGATCGGCTACCACCAGACCTGAAAAACTTCAGATTACATGGTACCTCAACTGGACTTTTACAGCGTTTTAAGAGTCTTACTGCCATCCAGGCCTGAGTGCAAGGGAAGTAATATAGAAACGGACTGTGACTTCTGGGTGTACACTGATGGATCCAGGATGATCTCCTGTTTTGGTTCTGCAGTATTTTTATATGATCTTGGCATACGCAACTCCGTCCATCTTCCTGATGAAGGAAGTGGAAGAGCTGCGGCTGACAGTAAGGCTCCAGTAAGTAAGGCTCGGGTAGCCCTTAACTTATTAAGGACAGATACCACTTTTTGTAACTTTAGGTTTCTAACGCAAGAATGTGCTATCCAGGTAAGTTCGTCACACTGACTTTACTCTTAACTGGGCTTACTCATATAGAAACTTGCTAGGCAATGAGCAGGCCGATGAACTGGGAAGGACTTGATCTGCTTTGGATGCTGGAAGTGCAGTACTCGTCTCAAGTACTGTTTGGCACTATTAGAAACAAAATTTTCAAACACCATCTTTAAAGAGCTAAATCTAGATGGCGCAAGCAGAGTATTCGTAAGGTATCTAGCAAAATATAATTTTGCTATCAGAATAAGTACTCATCACAACTGCCAAGCAGGAGCTGTAAGGACATTTTGAAGCACATTGCAATGTTAACGGAGTACTTCTTGATTGGTAGATATGCTAGTAAGCTGGGCCCTTCCTACCATGCGTTCTACTGTAGCTGCCGAGAACAAGGTAGAGAAGACATAATTTTCACCTTCCCTACTAGAGTTCGGTTTCGTATTCTGCAGTACACTAGTTTTCACATAATGTAAGTTTGTTAAAATATGCTGATTTTGGTGTTGGTGATAGCTTGTCTGGATTTATATCGAACTTTCTCAGGGATCGCACTAGTCGAGTTGTTATAGATGAGATCTCATCAAATGCGTTCCAACGCAAGGCTCCGTTCGTTTTCCTACTCTTTTCTTATTTTTCTTAATGAACATCTCTGTCAAACTTCCAATCCTATGTGCTCTGTTGCAGATGACAACAGCATGTGTTATTCATATTCATTCGGCAATAGGCACAGCCTTTTGAAGATTGAGACTACGAGTATATGGCAAAATACGAATGATACACTCAATCACGTTCTTATAACAATGTATGAATGGGGGTCGATTTGAATGATCGTATGACACAATTGTATGTACAATTGTTTGAGGGTGCTATTGGCTGAGTAGTTAACGCGTTTCACTACAAACCTTGAGGTCTTGAGTTCAAGACTAGTTTCAGGCAAGCCAACAACATCATGCATTTTTCTCACGTGCATAGGTATGATATTGTGTTGGTTGTTGTTGGACGGTTAAAGTGATGAAGGAAACTTATCACTTTGGCAGTACCGGCAGCGATTAATACTAACATATCCTAATACACTTCACAGCACCCTCCTTTGTCGGTATTGTAGCAGAACCGTCGGCGAAGTAAAAGACCTAATAAAATGGCTACACAGCTTAAACAACTCAATGCCTCTACTTGACACCAGAGGGTCTTGCAACACTGCTCTACAACAAAACGCACAATAGCTGGGTTGTAAATGAATTAAGTTTTCTATATCTCTACCACTTCACCACCTGTTCTCTCTACACTATCCCTTTCCCAAAGAAGGTAACACATTAATTAATTAACTGGTAGGCATTAATTGCCTGATTGTGTTACTTCTCTTTTAAAAAAATATGTTTACGCCAGAGTCCACCAGAAAGAGAGACACTTAAATAAGAATGTATTGGTGTTTTTTCAAGTTTCACAAAACAAAGCAACAAACGTTCATTGTTGTTGCTACTAAATGAAGCTTTTGAGTGTTTTGTTCTCTTGAGTACACACACGTATTGTATACGTGTTTTTACTGGTGTAGTGTTTTTCCCTTGGGGCAATGTTTGATGATCATTGGTTTACGTACAGACGTGTAACCGAAGTTGCAGCTCCATCTGTAATTATGGGTGGCATAAATATTAGGTCATCAGAAGCTCTTCATGTGCTTGGCGTGAATATTCAGTGTGATGCTCGATGAGCTAATCACATCTTTCAAGTCTCAAAAGAAGCACTCAAGTACACCGGTTTCTTAATACGGTGTAAGAGATACTACAATCCATTTGATTTATTTACTATTTATACCACCTATATTCGATGGCAAATAGAATACAACTGTCATGTAGCCAACTGTATTGACTGTTTGGAGTATTGTCGCAATGTGGGGTGTACTTGAATATTTTATCGTTATTAAAACAATGGAAATGCTGTGATAAAATCTGGGAACTTGCTATTGAAACCCACTCTTTTTTGCAAACAACACGATCCTGATTGATTTCTTTATTTATCCGATCAATTCGTATGTGAAAGAAACTTCCTGCAGAAGTATTTCCTTTTAATGTTGGAAAGTTCAAATCAAATGTACACAAACACTACTCCCTCTATCCTCCCTCCCATAACCATTTTTTCTACTTCTACTTTACAATGCAAAATAACAACTTTTGCAATTTTATTCAACAGATCTTACCTCAATGTTGTTCTCTGTACTAGTGTGCTCTTTGGGAAATCCATTTACACCCTAATCCGTCCGAACATGACCCTGTTTGCACCTCAGGACAAAGTCTATTAAGATTAGCAAAAATTCATCCAGAATGAAATCAAGTTTTTCTGTCATAAATTTAATATTCTATTTTATTTATTTACATCAATTTTTTTAGTTTCGAACACCACTGTACTCAACTCGTAAATGTCAGTTTTACAAATGTTTTTACTTTACTTTAATATTTTCATTAACTTTCAGTCTTTACTAATTTCGAATTGAAATAAGATTTCTATAAAATTCTTAAAAACCAATCGTACACCATATTTCGAGTAGAGGGAAAAACAAGCAGATAATCCCACGAACAGTAATAAATTTCACGCTTTCCTTAATTTCAGTTTAGATTATTTATTTACTCTATTTTTAGGATTTTTAAGTATGAACATGAAAACAAGAGTTAAGCCAAATGAAAATTTATCTTAAACAGTTTTTTTTTTAATTTCTGAAATTTATTTATTTATTTTTTGGAAAACGCGTTAAGGCGTTGACAATGAGTGTTGAAACACTGAAGCAGGCACACAAGCCACTCGTAATAGGTTTTTTTGGGGTTGGAGGAAAATGAATGATCGTACTTGTTATATTAAGCCTTAAAATTGGTTAAACAAACTGAAAAGAAGGACCAGCCAAAGTATGAAAAACTGTTCTGCCCCCTGCAACCAGTCGTGGGCAATAAATTAGAAAAGAATTGCCTAATTTTATATTTTCTACAAGTAAAGATATGGAAAATAACTAAATTGTTGCTGTTGTTTATATTAGTTGCTTGAGCTAACGCTGTTTTTGTCATTGTTGTTGTTTATTCAACGTATAAAATTAGTGGCTGATACTTTGTATTTGAAGTAGATGTATTGACGAACATTTTCTTTTGTTTAGATTGTATTCATTACAAATTTCCAGGCAGATAAATTTCACATTCAATGTTCGTTGTGTGTTTTTCTTTGGTGACATTTTGTTTATTTTGAAATGAAACATCAAGAAGCACTACAACGAAGAACTTCCAATAAATAGAAAAATAATTGAAACTCTTAAAATTAAGATAATTATTTCTTTGTTTAGATTAAAATATAATTTCAATTATTTCTTTAGTGTAAAATAAAAAAAAGTATAAAATTCTTCTAGTTATTGGCTTCATTTCTGAATGCTAATAAAGGAGAGAATGGAACCCCAAAAGTCTATTTTTCACTATGTGTTCAATGTTTTTTCCCCCTTAAGTACTTTTAAAAGGGGGAGAACAACACTGAAAAAAATATTAAATACGGTTGACATTACAGGCCTTCCCAGCAGCTTTTCGCTAAGTTCCAGCTTAAAATGATCGAAAATCTACAGACTTTTAGAGTGTTAAAGTAATTACTGATGAGTTTTTGATTTGACCAATGCAGTAGTTTAAAAATTACACTGTGTAAAAATATGAAATTTTTAAATTTTTTCATATATATTACAAAAAAAAAATTGTCTCGAGCTATGTCAAAATCAACGGAGTAGCCTATTCAAAAATCCAACATATTGCAAACAAATTAGAAAACACTTATCCACAGGCATTTTTGCTTGCGTCCAGTAGGCAGCCACGTATTCCAACCACCATCACTCGGGGGTGTAATTTCCCATCATCCAAAACATTGTGCTGGAGGTAGGAAATTTGGTTATGAGAAGGAGGATTGGGGATAGAGTTTGTGGCCATTTTATTTAAACTTTCCAGCATTGAATGTGACAGGAAAGCTTTTTGCAGGGAGTTCATTTCACATACTAACAGTTAGGCCAAAGAACGAATTTTTTTTTTAATGCATAGTGCGATTTACTGGCGTATCGACCACAAATGGTAGAAACGATACACTACTAATCAGTTAAGTTGGATACCCCACTGTCACTGATGAGCTTCTTCGCCCTCTCCTGTACGCGGACGCATAAATTCAAACTAGATTTTAGAGCATCTACCCATACATGAATACATCTTTTGAGACCTGAAAGATATGATCAGTCCATCGAACGTCACATTGGATTTGCATGCCAAGTAAGTAAGAATGTCAAGGGCTTCTGACTCCCTAATATTTACGCCACCCATAATCACATATCTGTACCTACACAGAAAAAATTATCACCAAAAAATTTTCAAACAAAAGTTTGTCTAAAAATAAATTTAATTTTCAGTAAATTTTCTGTCCATAATCTATGAATTGTTTGTTTGACTTTTATTTAGAACACAAACACCAAAAACAACAATAAACACTGTGTCGTAAAAACCCACCCCGCTGACGACATACACACAAATAAGAACACCAACAATCATAGCAAGAGGAATTCAACTGTACCAAGTTTGTTTACAAAAGATTTTTGATTGAATCGATTAGTTAATGTCGTTGCGTTAATTCTCATTCATTTTTTTTAGAGTATTTAGATAAACATTCAGACTTGAACACATTTAACAAAGTGAAATTTCATAAATGTTTAATGCATGATGATGATGAGACAGACAAACAAATTTTTTTTTGTTTGATTAAGTAAATTATTTTGCTTAATAATTGTTAGCATTTCTAGTCTAATTGTTTATTAAATTCAGACAGAAATATTGTTTGATATTTTTCAGAAAATCCAGTAAATATTTTTGCTTGATTTAGTAAATTGTTTTGTCTACAATTTGTAAATATTTTTAAACAAATTATTTTATAGATTTAAACAATTTGTTCACTGAAAAAAAAGAAGTTTTTTTTCAATGAAATTGTTCAGGTATTTTTGTCTATATTCACAAATTTGTTTGTAGGTCCGTTCATAGACAAAATATTTACTATTCCATTGAATTCCTTTACAGAAAATGAAATTTTGTTTTTTTCTGTGTAAGCGTACAGCATTAGAACTTAGGGGCATTAAAATCGACCCCATTCAAGCTTTTATGACACTTTCTTTTTTTGTGCACGATTTAAGAATTTTGTTATAGATTCCGGCTTGATTTAAGCACATTTTAGTGCTATTCGTACTTAAATTTTTGTGTATGACTCGTACTCAAAGTAAGTAGAAAATACTTGAATTTAGTACTGCGTTTTTCTTTCTGTGTACCTCCAATTTGGCATTATATATTTCTATGAGTAGTTGGGCTGAAAATTTCAAAACTATTTTATATATAACCCTATTCAAAATACTAGAGGCTATTGGCAGCATTTAGAAACCGTTACATTTTCTCGGTGTATATTTTTAATATATTTTTCTTCTAAAAGCCCTGTGATATTTACTGTGACAACCAGAAACAGCCGCAAATTAATTTACACAAATTTAATTTTCTTTTCTCTTTAATTTGATCAAATTTAAAAGTATCTTCTTCTGTTGCAACGTTTTCCATGCCAGCCAGCCAGCCCAGAAATTTGTCGTCTTCGATTCAATGGCTTTTTCATAGTAATTTTTTTGCATTTGTATCTTACTTTTTCCCCAGAATTTAGATTTTACATCTATTACATGTTTATTGCAATAAAATTAAATAATTTAAAAGACCTTAAGAGTTTATTTGTTTGTTCATTCGTATATTAGAACGTCTGACTTTCTGGATGCTGGTTGTTGTTGTAACTATTTATTTATTTTTGCTTTTTTTTGTTGCCATGGCAATAACATTTTATTCCAACTTAAAGTCAATTTGCTTTGAGAGCAAATTGATGCGTGTTGTTTTTTTTATTTTTACACAAATTTTACCACACCGACAACATTATTATCATCATCAAATTCTTTAGCGGCAGGCAGCATTCCTGGCAAATAAAGAGACTCAACTGGAAATTAGAAGAAGTTTTCCTCCCATCTTTGCCAACGCCAAGTTTCGCCGTGTTACGAATTTCTCAGACCAAAATAAACATCTTAAATGCGTTTTTATTTTTTATTAAATGAGAAAGAAATGAAAAATGTGGGTGTATTTTTCTTATAAATTTTTTACTATTTCTTTTTAATAGATGAAACCAACGTGCACTGCTTGAATAACCAGGAATTAAAGTAAAATCTAATTCCATTGCAAACAAAAATTGAAAAAGAAAAATTATTTTAAAATAAAATCTAAGATGTTGAGATATATACTTTTTTATTTTCAAATGAAAAGGAAATGAAAGTAAAAATGGCTTAAAAGTTAAAAAAAGGAAACCGTGCAAAGAGTGAAATTAAATTGAATGGGGAATTCCCATTCATGAGATAATACAACGAGAATTACTGCAAGCAAGAAGTTGGGAAAAAAGCGATTAAACCGCAAAAGCATGGTTTCTTTGAATGTTACTTTCTGAGTATTAAGAGTTTCTTTGCTAGAATATATAAAAAAAGATTTCAAAAGGAAAAGCTTTTTTTTTAATTTACAAATAAAAATATATTAATAGTAATTTATTTTAATGGTACGAGTTAACAAAAAATCGAAAATTAAATATATAGATTGTTAAGCTGCAACAAACTACAAAATAAAACATGAAAAACAATTAAATTCAAGAAAATGTTTATAAATTTTTTATTAATTTAAAGAATTCTTTTAACGATTTTTCGGACAACAATAAGAGTTTTTCCAACACCTTTAACTGGGGGTCTACATTAGCCATAAAGTTTGTATGAAGAACATCATGTCGTACATCACATATGGCTAATGTAGACTGCTCATGTCAATGTTTCGTCCATGCTCTGACATCGATGCCCGAACATATGACTGAGCATCAATGTTCGCCATGAGATTCGCCGTCAGTAACCATTTTCAATAGAAAGAAGAGAGACAGAACAAAATTGGTAAATATTCCATCTCCACTACACTACCAAAAAACATATTGATAAGGCAGAACATGGACATCGTACCTATTCACCACAACAATGAAGTTGATGAATTTTTTACAGTTGCTCTGCCGGCGTCATGTTAATGTCATGTTCAAGTCGATGGCTCGTGAAGACATCATAAATGCTCGACGACAAATATCGGACAGCCGGAACAAGTCATAAACAATGCACAGTGGTATCGCTTCATACATTTGGCGACAAAAAATGGAAAGAGTTATCGTAGAGCGATAAGAGTTGGCCTCTTTATAATTTATATATGCTATTTATATATAATATTTATATATACTAGTATGCCCTACGGACGACACAATCGTCCGTATTCTAGAAATGATATCATTAAGGTTCACAAAAAAATTATCCAACATCATAAGAATCCCTTAATAAATTCGGTAAATTGCGACATTGGCTCGCACACGAAGTGTTCTGTGCGAATACCCATATATCCCGTTTCGTTTTTGCTTTTTTCATTTTGGCAATTTTTTAGTTTAGCTTTTTCGTTTAATTTCAGTTTATTTATTTATCTTTTAAGTTTTTTTTTGTTGATTTCGCGTTTTTTTAGTTTTGGCGCTTTTTTATTTTGATGATTTTTTTCGTTTTTTTTTGCGATTGATCGTTTTTTCCCCCGATTTTTTTAGTTTTGGCGATTTTTGGCTTTGGCGTTTTTTGCTTTAACGTTTTTTCGCTTTTTTACAATAGTTTTAGTTTTAGTGATTTGTTTTAGTTTTTGCGCTTTTTTCCTTTTTGGCGCTTTTTTAGGTTTTGGATGTATTTTTTTTGGGTTTTGATTTGATTTTTTAACTTGAGCGATTCTTTTTTTGGCTTAAAAATTTTTTCGTTTTGCCGTTTTTCTCGGTTTTTTGCGATTTTTTTAGATTTAGCAAAAAATCCTACCAGTTGGCAACACCTTTAAGACATCATAAATACTCGACGACACATATCGGACAGCCGGAACAAGTCATAAACAATGCACAGTGGAATCGCTTCGTACATTTGCCGGTAAAAAAAAATAGAAGGAGTTATCGTAGAGCGATAAGCCTATTTGTTTCTATTGGCTAGGTTTATAAAAAGTTTAAATTTGGTTGATAATGGCTCAAGGATTCGCGTTCTTCCTAAATATATGAAAAATTGCATAAATACTAAAATAATTAATATAGTTCTAAAAAACTTCGCACATAAGCTTCCATAGAATTTAGACCAAATGGTGTCTGCTGCAGAGCAAAGATACGCTTTGCTCAAAAATTTTACTGATGTAGGAAAATTAATGAAGTATGACTTCAAAATCAATGAAATATGATTCATTTTGTTTGAAACAAATTTACCTATATGTTAATTGAAAAAGAACGTTGTTTTTGATGTCTTGTTATTTTTTAAGAATTTTTTATAAACGAAAATTAAAAATTATTTTTTTTCCCAAATTTCCCCACCGATTTTAGAAAAAACCAAACTGCAGTCAAACTCTTTAAACCAAAAAATAATTTTGAAAATATAGTGACAAATGACAGAGTTGTGCATAGGGGGAGCAAATTTCCCTCCTCTAATATTCGAGGTGGGGAGTCCCCCACAGATTTACTGAACCAAACTTCAGCAAACACTTTCAAACAAAAAATCAATTATGAAAATCGTTTCACAAATGACAAAGCTATGTGAAGAGGGGGGTGGAGGTGTGGGAAAATTTTCCCTACCGATTATGGGACCAAACTGCTTTCAAACAAAAAAAGAATTTCGAAAATCCGTTGACAAATGACAGAGTTATGCCTATGCAAACAATAAAAAAAATACACGAATTGATATCCTCCTTCTTTTTTTAACTCGGTTAAAAAGTATACAACTTTCAGCACAACCGATTAAAGCTAACTTACTTGTTTAATTTTTCCGTTTTTTCTGTCCTACAGCACACATACTATCTTATAATTCTTGGTACTTTCTTTCTAGTTCATTGTTTGTTAAGAAAGATATCAAAAAACGTAAATTCAATTTCAAATACTTTTGTAGACAGACTGAAAAGTTAGAGCGGCAGTTTGAATAACTTACCGCAGTTTCCTCTGCAACTTTCATAGCGACATTTCTAAAGTTTCCTACATTTTTTTTTCTTTTTTCCGACAAACGCTTTTATTTTTGCATACATTGATAGACAGTTGTTTTCTCCTTAATAATAATTAACACAAAAACGATAGACTTGATAGTATAGAAAGACAATGAAAACTATGCCAAATAAAATAGTTCTTAAGCTTGATTATGTTTGTCTATAAAAAATATGTATAATTTAAATAGTTCCACAGAAATTGAAAATGCCAAAATTGCTTACATAAATTTATTAGAATCTTATCAGCCTAAAATACTCCATAATGTACGAGTATTGATATACATTCTTTGTTAAATTAGTTCTCTTACTATTACACAATTCCTTAATGGCATTTAATATGTCCTTGTAGTTATCATGTACAAAATAAATATTATTGATGGAATTTTCATTAATTATACAGTTAATAGAGATCTAGGGTATAACAAGCTGACTGAAAAAAAATAATAATAAAAAATATTTGCATGTTAAAGGAAAGAGAAATTTCTGATAGCCTTTGCTGGTGTTATAGTAATTTTGCAATTACTTGCTAAACAAAAAATTGCAAACTCTCTTTTATAGATACTTCGTTACTGGATTGCTAAGTTGGGCTGGGTTTGGTTGACTAACTGCCTCGTTTGTTGGCTGACTGATGTGATTAACCGGGACTTTTACTAACATTTTCAAAGTCATTTGCAACACAGAAGACCAAAAAATAAAAAATAAAAAAATAACTAAAACTAAAAAATATATTAAGAAAAATAGCAAAATATGAAAAAAAATAAAAGAAAAATTAACACAAAACCAGCGATAGCGACAACGACAACGATAAAGCCAAAAGCCATATTGTCTATTAAACAAACACTATAATACTTTCAGAACACATACACTTAAGACAACCTATATATACATAAGAGCATTCTAACACATGCATAAATACATACGTACGTATATGTACTTAAGTTTATAGTATAGTAGTATCTCTTAGCTCGATTATGTGATATGTACTTAACATTTTGCCTGCAATGACAGACAAGACAACAGCCAGCCATCCAGTCAAACAAACATCCAGCTAACCAACCCAGCCAACTAGTAGCTTAGCCAAGCAATGGAGCCAAGTATGGAACACAACCAAAATAACCTTACAGTCATCGTCATCGTTATCTTCTAAAGTTTTACATTTGCATGTTTATACACACGTCCAAAAGAAAAAACAAAGAAAATGAAGTACAAACTGGGAAAATGAGAAAATAAAAAGCTAAAGCCTGAGCACTTGTCGCTAAAAATAGCGATGCAATTTCCCGTTAGCAAATTTCTTTTAGATATTACAGTATACGAGGTTAGTCTTTGAAGTAGGAAAAATAACTATGATATTCTAACAACTACATATTTGTAAGAATCGATTTGAAAAATAGAACAACATATTTCATTAAAATTGATGTACAACTTTTGATTTTATTCACAATTAAGTGAGCAAACTCAATTGATAAAAATTGCGATTTCTATACAACACACAGTTCAACATTTCTCTAAGAGCCGCATCATTAGATTTTTAAGAAGTAATAGTCGAAAATTGCGTTTTTGCCAGCAAAATAACACTATATGCCTTGTAATTTCAACCTACCGTGCTGTCAAAGTTTTCTTTGTGTACATGCTTTATAAGTTTTCTCTAAATAAAAATACAATTTAATTTAAAAATTAATATAAAACGAACTTAAGCCAAAATTCGTGATTTTTTGGGAATTTATAAAATTTTGTTTTTTTTTTTAAATTTATAATCGAACTATGTATTACACAAAATTAATATTTTACTTACGCCCCTTTTCACAATGTGCGATTAAGACTTAACGTTGACTTTAACGGCAAGTTCGGCATACAAAACTTGTCGTTAAAGTCAACATTAATTCTTATTCAAAGATTGTGAAAAGGACCATTATTCAGTAAAATATTAATTGTTTTATTAAAAACATAAAACAATTAAAATTCTTTGCATTAAAGTTATCCAGTTCGAATAAAAATGTTTAGCTTAATTGTTAATATTTTACTTTAAATAAAATTTATTTGCTGGTGTTTAAGCATTGTCTATATGCAGCATTTCATTGGTGCTTTACCAAATCGTCAGTAGACTTCAAACACAATTTTGAACAGCTACAAACCCTTTACCTTATGTAGAGACTTTCAAAAACCATTTGAGAATTCACAAATATGTAAATGATTTTCAAAAATAAGCAAAGTAGGCTTTGAAAATAATACAAAGCCCAGCAAATTATTTTTTATTCGATATCAATCTATTTTATTTTTCTACGCCTTTATACAATTATAAATTCATTGGATAACAATAAAAGTACTTATAAGGAAAAATGAAAAATAATATCAAAATTAAACCTTTTTTGAAATTTATTTGACATATTGTCACAATTTTATTTCAAATGAAATTTATTTGCTGGTGTTTAAGCATTGCCTATAAATTTCATTTAAAATAAAATTGTGGCAATATGGCAAATAAATTTCAATTTTAGTTTTCATTTTGCCTTATAAATACTTTTATTGTTATCCAATGGATTTCTAATTGTATAAAGGTGTAGAAAAATAAAATAGATTCATTTCGAATAAAAAATTATTTGCTGGGTTTTGTATAATTTTCAAAGTATACTTTGCTTTTTTTTTTGAAAATCATTTACATATTTGTGAATTCTCAAATGGTTTTCGAAAGTCTGTACATAAGATAAAGGGTTTGCAACTTTTCAAAATTGTGTTTGAAGTCTACTGAGGATTTGGTAAAGCACCAATGAAATGCTGCATATAGACAATGCTTAAGCACCAGCAAATAAATTTTATTTAAAATAAAATCGTGACAATATGTCAAATAAATTTCAAAAAAGGGTTAATATTTTACGATACTTTCTGATATAAGAAATAAATTCCATTTAAGAGACCTATTTAACCTACCTTCGATTATATGAATGTATATAGTTTTGGTATTAAAACGACCAGTTGTTGTTGAGTTCTTTCTTTTACTGACTTTAAAATTTTACAAACTAAACTTAAAGCTAAAATTCACCAAAATAAAATTTGCTTACTAAGAGAATTACACTAAAACTAAAATTCATATCATGAGATTTTCCCGCATAGCAAATTCACACGTTAAACTTAAGTTGAAATTCATATTGTGTGAATTTGCATGCAAAGCAAATTCACGTACGTTATGAAATCTTAGACAACTATTAGGGTGGTTCGCATTGAAAACAGTTATACGTGACTCTTCCACCCTCAGTTTCAGCAGTCCCTGCTGAAACAGTATAATTTTATACATAACTATTTGATTAAAGATAAAATTTAAAGTTAATTACATTTTATTTTGAAGATAAAGAAATAAATTTATATATTTTTTCATAGTTTTTGATTTGAGGATGTTTCACAATTAATAGTTAAATATGGATTTTTTTTTTCTCTTAATAATTTTATCATTATTAATACATATTATATTTAATTGCTTATATTAGCACAACAAGACTTTTAAATTCGTATCTTATTTGATTTTTAAAGGCCCCTGTACTGCTCCATCACCTTCGACTTTGGCAATGTCAGCAGTGGAAGACATTTCGATTTTAATTCCAACATCCCGTTTAGTTTTCCTATACTTGCATCCCAGGCAAAACGCTATCGAAAGTCCGAGGAGAAATGAAAACAAACCCATACTGATACCATATGATACATTCCTATGATACTTCAATTCCCTGATCTCTTTTATATTTTCTAAATACGGCATTGTAATTTTCTCGAAACTAATAGTTTCGTTAACAGTCAAATTAATATTGTTTGTAGGATAAAAGAAAGTGTTTCGAATTTCAGTTTTCTTATTAAAGTATACATTATTCCCGATTATTATTTTGCAATTTCCAAAAGATAATATGTAGTTTCCGTTAAGGGTTAGTGTTCTATTGTCACAGTCTTGTGTTATTTCCGTAGAGATTGCGTTCTTGACTAATATAGTTTCATCGTCTATGTATTCTATTTCAGTTCTGTTATTAAATTCGAGTTTACAAGTGTTTCGATAAACACAGTTTGTCGCAGGTTTTAATTCTTTTATTAATAGGTTTTTATCGTAGGTATACTGCCTTTCATTTATTGTTACTATCAGTTCATTTGCTTGGACAATTTGAAAGTGTTCTCTATTGGGTATTGGGGTTACTAACAGAACCTCGACACTTATATAGTTTTTGGGTATCTTTATTGCAATAACGATACAGTTTGATACATCTAACATTACTCCCACTCTAATTAATTTTAATTTTATAAAATCTATCTGGAATTTTTCAATTTCCTCGGAAGTCAGAATACTTGGATGGGCTATACCATTACGTGCTGAGGCAATACTGTCCAGTATTATGTTAAGTTTGTTTTCTAAGTATCTTAATTTAAGCATTTGGTCATTATACAAAAGATGTTTCACAATTTCATTGTTACGGGTCTTAATTTCACGGAAAGATTGCTCGATTTTAGTTCTGTCTTTTTCTATGGTTTCTTTGAGAATAGTAATACTATCATTGAGATGCTTATTTATAGAAATTTGTTGATTAAGGGTTTGTATAGCGCTATGACTGTTTTCGTCAGTAATTTTTAGGTGTTCTAGAATCTCTTGTCTGTCCTCCTCGTCCATTAGTCCAAAACCCCATTTGTAGATCGAACCCACAGCATTTAATAAACCTCTTTTGCTTCTCAAATTATCTAATGGAGTAATACTTTTTATTTTAGTCTTAATGATTCGGATTTCGCTCTTTAAAATATCTCTATTATATATGTCTATATTATTTATATTGTTTTCTATCTGGTTAATAATGTCTCCTATTTCATATGGGTTTATTATATGTACTATTGTATTGGTTAAGTTTGCTATTTCCGTATTAAATAGATGTATTCTGGCGAAGCCCGATTGTTCACTAACAGGATTCACCAGCAAGCCACACAGCACAATACCTCTTCTTCCAAATATCACTTGTAAAAGGATCATCAGTGTAACATGAAACATTGCCATCTGGGGGAGAGATAAAACGAAGGTGTTCTCAGTAAAACTTGACATTCAAGAAAGGATATAAAACATGTTCTGCCTATTTCTCGTCTAGTGATTTTGATATTTTTGTCGCCTTTTCACTTGAGTTTTATAAATCTTTTTAAATTTATTATCGTTCGAAAATAAATAATTTCCTTGTGTGCTAAAGTTTTGAATTATTTTATATTTAGGTCGAGATTTACTCACTCTGTTATTGTCTACAAATTTATTTGAAAAATCACCCACTTGAGCTCTTCCTTGGTTTAATACTTCAATCTTTTTTCTTTTTGCTTCGTGTTGTTCCCTAGCAAAAACCTCCAAGTCGTCCCTCGAAATCAAGTTATTAAGGAAGTCAACTGGTTTACGTTTTGTCGTTGAATGGATAGTGTCATTATAAGCCGCTATTGCTTTAAATACGTTGCCGTGCAAGTCACTCTCGTTATTAGGATCAGCGTTGAGCAATCGAATATGTTCGTTTAATGTAGAGTGCAATCTTTCAACGTCCGCATTCCCAGTTTTCAAATAAGTAGTTGTTAAGTGAAAGTCTATTCCATTATCGTTAAGAAACCGTTTTGTATTTAACGTGTCGAACTCATTATCCATTATGATTAGCCTTGGTCTTCCCAAGTATTGAATTCGCTTTTGCAATCCGTTAATAATAGAAGGCCAGGATCTGTCTTTTAGCTTTTCAGCCGTGGCGTATTTGGTAAGTTTATCTATACTTGTAAGGTACATTACGTTCCTTTGCGGATACCAAAGGTCTATGTGTACTATATCATTTTGTCTGTTAGGGGTGTCTGTAACGTTAAAAGCATGTTTTAGTGGGCTTCTATCGAACTTTGCAAGATTACATACCTCGCAGTTATTTATAAATTTTTGAATCTCTTTTTGCAGGTTTGGGTAAAAACAAACGTTTTTTAAATTTGTGAATACTTCGTTTATTCCACGATGATTGTTTTTAAGGTGTTCAGTTTCAATTTTCTTTAGAATAATTTCTTTGTCTGTAATATCGTCCAACAACAATTTAGACCTCAAAATTCTCAGATTTTTGTTATTTGCAAAGTACATCCTATAAATATCCTGAAATTTCAGAAAAAGGTTGTCATTCGCACAAAAAATGGCTACTAATCCTTTTTCTGGGAGGTATTGTAGCATTATATTTCTTAAATCAGTTTCCCTTGTTACCATTATAAGGTTTCTTAATTTTTTCCTATGTATTATCTTCAACTTCGATGATTCTCTGGTTCCGTAGTCGAGAATAATCTGATTCCTAAACAAATTCAAAGGTTTTTCCGTAACATATATAAAATTGGTATCATCAGTTTCTGCACTGTGAACCGTTTCAATGTCGTTCTCAGCATTGTCCTCCAATGGGTCAAATAACTCATTCAAATTAATACAGATAGTTGATTCCGCGGTTGTCTCATCCGATCTGTCATTCTCTCTAGGGTCGTACACTATTCTACTCAAACCGTCTGCGACTACATTTTCTCTTCCCTTTATGTATTCGACTTGAAAGTCAAATTCGTTTAACCTAATCTTCCAGCGTTGCAACTTAGAGTTCGGTTCCTTCATATTAGTTAGCCATACAAGGGGTCTGTGATCAGTTCTTACTGTAAATCTGCGACCGTACAAATATGGACGAAAGTGTTTCGTCGCCCATACAATGGCGAGAAGCTCTTTCTCAATAGTACTATATCTTTGTTCGTGTCCATTAAGGGAACGGCTAGCATATGAGAGTGGTTTGTTGTCCTGCATAAGGACAGCGCCTAAGGCGTAGTTACTGGCATCGGTTACCAAAGTAAAGTGTTTTTTAAAATCGGGGTGAGCCAATACAGGATCGTTTTTTAGTAATAGCTTCAATTTATTAAATGCATCCACATAGTCAATGTCCCTAACGTTAATCTTCGAATTCTTCTTTAAACATTTTACGAGGGGATGAGCTATCTTGGCATAATCTTTAATGAAGCGCCTATAATAACCGGTTATCCCTAAAAATGATTTTATTTGTTTTCGTGTTTTAGGCAGTTGGATCTTGTCAATAGCCTCAACTTTCTTTCCGTTTGTTCTAATTCCCTCAGCAGTAACAATGTGGCCTAAGAACTCAGTTTCCTTTGATAGAAAGAGACATTTATCTGGTTGAATTCTCAAATTAGCCTTCTGTAGACGATTAAGGATTTTATTCAACGACTCCATATGTTCTTCTAAACTAGTGGAAAATACAAGGATATCATCCATATAAACTATACATATTTTGTTTATATAATCTCCCAAAATTTTGTTAACTAACCGTTGGAACGTCGCTGGTGCATTACGAAGGCCGAAAGGCATTCGCAGAAATTCATAGTGACCGTTTGCGGTCGAAAACGCAGTTTTGTGAATGTCGCCAGGATCCATTTCCACCTGATGGAATCCTTTAGCGAGATCTATTGTGGAGAAATATTGACAATTTCCCAATTTGTCAAATATATCTTCAACATTAGGCATAGGGAATCGGTCCTCAATTGTTATGTCATTCAATTTCCTATAGTCGATAACAATTCTCCATTGTTGTACATTGTCTGAATTTAGCTTCTTTGGTACAACCCAAATAGGACTGTTATACGGGCTATTTGATTCCCTAATTATGCCGTCTTTAAGCATTTCTTCGATCTGCCGATTCACCTCCTCCCTATGAATCTCCGGGTAGCGGTACATTTTAGAATATATTGGCATGTCATGTCTGGTATTTATTTTATGTTTTATATCATTCGTGAACGGCAGTTTTTGTTCTGCTTTATAAAATATTTTTTTATGCTTTAGCACGATAGGCCTCAACTT
The DNA here is from genome assembly GCA_956483635.1 of Panzeria rudis. Classification (NCBI taxonomy): domain Eukaryota; kingdom Metazoa; phylum Arthropoda; class Insecta; order Diptera; family Tachinidae; genus Panzeria; species Panzeria rudis. Next base: position 18,960,024 of record OY101448.1, on the reverse strand, counting down.
GGACACTTCTAGCTCATTTAAGTGGTCTGTTTTGATGAATGCAAGAAAATTTTCCCTAACAATTTGATTATTCCCCACATCCATAACGTTTTCTTTATAAGATATGGTGTGGTAAGTTTCCTCATATTTACTCATGTACAACGGCAAAGTCGCATTTCTGGTGATTAGCTGTCGATTCGGGAAGTCGATTATACTATTTAAATTTTTTAAAATATTGTTGCCTATTAATCCATCGTATCCATTGCTTAACTCACACTCCAAAAATTCACAATAACAATTTTCCATTTTAAATTCATTGAAAAGAGGGAATCTACAAAGTGATCGCAAAAGGAATGTTTTCCCCAAGGCCTTAGCCTGCAGAGATATTGGTGTTTTCCACTTTGGAGAGCATACTCCCTTATCTATAATACTAAATTCTGCCCCACTGTCAACGACAAAACACAATTTCCTGACTGGGGTGTCAATAATTATATAGGGTAGTTGTTTAAGGCTTCTCTCGAAAAATTTATATTGGATGAACCAATCTCCATGGTAACTATATCCTGAGATCTGTTCCTATTCCTGCTCTGATTTGATCCATTATAATTTCCTAATTGGTCATTGTTGTACCTGTGGTAATTTCCTGATTGGTCGTTGTGACCTCTGTAAAAGTTTCCTGATTGTTTGTTATTTTGTCTGTAAAAATTTCCTGATTGGTTATTATTTTGTCTGGAAAAATTTCCTGGTTGGTTATTATTTTGTCTATAAAAATTTCCTGATTGGTAATTGTTCTTGTTATTAGTAATTCTTGATTGTGTGTTGCTATTTTCATAATGATGTTGATGGTTTTGATTATGTCGGTTTGTTGTTTGGTTTTGTTCTTTGTGTTGTCCATAATATTTGGAACTGAAGTTATCATTATACCTAGTATATTGAAATCCATTACTTTTTTTTTGTACTCTATAGTATAAATGTCCTGCTTCTGTAATAATTTTGAATGCTTCCTCAATGCTGTTGGGGTTTCTTGTAAAAATCATTGTTTTTGTTGGTTCGGGTAAGTTTTCCCGAAAGATTTGAAGCGCGATTCTATTTAGTGCTGATGTGGAGTATAAGTTATCACTGAAAATTAAGTTTCTGTTCTGTAGCCTACTTACTATTTCCGTTATTTGCATGTAAAATTTTTCTATAGTTTCTGTCATACGACACATTTTAAGTTTGTCCATTAGGCTATTACTATTTTCTTTTTCCCCGAAATTATTTTTTAGTACCTCTTTAATTTCTTCCCATTTGTCCGGGTTTCCCTGTCTATGTAGTGCTTCCTTACATCGTCCTACTATTTTGCCTTTCAGATAGTCCATTAAAATATTTTTATGTCCAGCGTCGAACTCTTGTATAGTAGGCAGAATGTTTTCTACCTGCTTAATGAACTCAGGTAGCTGATACCTACTGGAGCCATCTAACGTGCTTAAGTTCTTAATGCAATCTAAAACTACACTGAATGCCTGGATATTATTCGCGTTCATATTAATTTTTTATTTTTTTATTTTTACTTAAACAAGAACAAAAAATTTTCCCCAAAAAAAAATTATATATATATTAGTATTTAAATTTTTAAGTAAGTAATAAATTTTTGACTATTGTTAATAACTTATATCAACTGTTTAGTATAAATATAATAGAACATGAGTTACTTTTTTGCCTCTTGCAGCTGTTACTTCTTCCTTCCTGTCTACAATTTCGCTGTTGTTATTTCTCTTCCTTTGTTTGTTGTTTGATATTGCTGTCTGAAGCTTGAAAATGCTTTTGTTTAGTTCAATTCGTTTGCACTTTTGTCTTTAGTTGTTTCTTTTCTTTTTAATATAAAAGATTTTAATCTGCTTTCGGTTTTGAAATTTCTTTTTTTCCTTGTATTTGTACTTTGTATTTATTTTATTTACTTTACACCTTTTCAAGTCGTTGTTTGTGAGTTATTTATACTGCACATGTTTATATTGCATTTCATTCATTTTGGTTTATTCATCAACTTTACTTTTAATTTATTATTCAAACTCTTTTATGATTAAATAAATTTGTTTGTCTTTATTCTTTTAGTTTATTTTAATTTAATTATCAAACTCTTTTTTTTCATTAAATAATTTTTTTGTCTTTATTCTTTTAATTTATCTTAATTTAATTATCAAACTCTTTTTTGATTAATAAGATTTTTGTCCTTATTCTTTTAATTTATTTTAATTTAATTATCAAACTCTTTTTTGATTAATTAGATTTTTGTCCTTATTCTTTTATTTTGATTTAATTATCAAACTCTTTTTTGATTAATTAGATTTTTGTCCTTATTCTTTTATTTTAATTTAATTATCAAACTCTTTTTTGATTAATTAGATTTTTGTCTTTATTCTTTTAATTTATTTTAATTTAATTATCAAACTCTTTTTTTGATTAATTAGATTTTTGTCCTTATTCTTTTATTTTAATTTAATTATCAAACTCTTTTTTTGATTAATTAGATTTTTGTCCTTATTCTTTTATTTTAATTTAATTATCAAACTCTTTTTTGATTAATTAGATTTTTGTCCTCGTCGGCAGTTTTGGTATTAAAACGACCAGTTGTTGTTGAGTTCTTTCTTTTACTGACTTTAAAATTTTACAAACTAAACTTAAAGCTAAAATTCACCAAAATAAAATTTGCTTACTAAGAGAATTACACTAAAACTAAAATTCATATCATGAGATTTTCCCGCATAGCAAATTCACACGTTAAACTTAAGTTGAAATTCATATTGTGTGAATTTGCATGCAAAGCAAATTCACGTACGTTATGAAATCTTAGACAACTATTAGGGTGGTTCGCATTGAAAACAGTTATACGTGACTATATACATATTTAGCCTTTGTAAATGCCAGTATTCTATTAATATGTATGAAATAAGTAAATATGTTTATATGCAAGAGTTTTTTCGCGTTCATTTTTCATTCTCATCTTGTGTTCTCTTTAGTCGTTTATAATTACATGGCGTCTTAATAAACCGATAGACCCATGGACCTTAAACACTATAATATACATTAAATTTGTGCTAAACACTTAGCATGAATTGATTAAGGATAATTTGCATTTTGGCCAAAAGGAAATATTATATTTATAGACAGGATCATATTCAGTCAAACCATCATTAGGCTATTTTTAGGCTAAATTTGGGCTTTCGTTGGATATGAAAGGCGTACAAACAAATGGCCTGCTTGCATATAAGGATCTAGAGCAGGAAGAAATACTTCGGCTTGCAAATGAGTAATTTAAAATATGCTAAAGAAATACAAAACTTTGAAGATCCAACTAGAACAACTCGTAAGATAAGTATTACAAGTAAGTGTTTAGTAAAGTCTTTTATGAATATAAAAAAATAAAAATCTTATTGTTCTACCTTTTCATTTTTGCAATAAGAAGAACAAAACGTTCTTTTAATCTAACTGCAACGAGTGTATTGCCTCCTAACAAGCAAAATCCAAGTGTGGGGAGTACTTGTTTGGAATTTTCAGACATCCCATATGCATTAATATTTTTGCAATCTAGGAGAACAAACTAAAAAAAAAGAAAACTGTGTGGTGTACAAAGTCCACAAAAACCAAAAAATAAAAGCGAAATTTTCTTTATATTTAGAACAAAATGCACGGGGACTTTAGTAAATGCGACAGCAACAGTGCCAACCAACAATTTACATACCGAAACATGAACAACTAACAAACAAGCACTAAGTAAACAAACATAGATAAACGCACACACACACTTGCACACATAATATATATTTAAGTAATTTTCTTTTTCAAATACTTATAAAAGTGTTTGTAATAATGTCGCTGCGTTTGCCTTGAACTCCAAACTAAGAAAACTGCAGTGCACTGCTTGTTTTTTCACCAGACGCATTTACACGTCTTTCTTTTTTATTTTCCCTGCTTCTATTTTTGAATCTTTTGGATTTGCCCTAGCGTTCACAAAGAAGGGAAGAAGAACAGCAACAGCCCTGTACTATTTTAATGATGTTTGAGGTTGTGTTATAATGTCAGACATCCGCTTTTTGGCATTGCCAGCTACGAGTGTATGTGTGTGTACCTTGCCAAGTGTGTACAATGCAGGATATAATTTGAACAGGGTTTTTAAAGAACTTAATCGAATTTTTAAACTCATATACTTTGGGGAGTTTGAAGGAAGTTATGTATTGATAAAAATTTTGGAAATTTATGCAAAAGTAGCTGTCGGCTTTACTACACCCAGAAAAAAGATTGGTTGGAAAACGTTTAGGCCGATAATATATGCGTTTAATATACTATATAACAACTCACGCTATCAATTTTCTATATATGTATGATTCTGAAAATTCTTGAATTGATTGGATCAACCGATCGTATGCTTTTGTCATGACTAAGTAACGAATATAATGAGCACAATAGAATAAAATATTTGCCCAATTCACAATCTATTGTATGTGTTGTAGATCGTATAAATGTTGTTGGTAATTTCCAAATAAACATTTGATTAGAAACATGTTTATATGAAAATTACCAACAACATTTTTACGACCTACAACACTTACATCAGGTTGTGAATTGGGCAATTATAAATTGGATTTTAGTACAAATTATTGGTATTTGCAACTAAAAAAATGTTCTTTCTAAATTTACTTTACTTTTTAATCGGTTGTTGTAACTAACTAGTGTTTAATCTTATTACCATTGATACACCTAAACGGTTCGCACTAGCAATTATTTATTATTGTAAAATAACTTCCTTTCAATAAGAATTCTATGATAGTTAGTGCAACTGCAAAAATTCGGTTGGCAACAAATTCCGAATCTGTTTTCTCTGTGTATATAAATTCATTAAATTAAAAGTTTTGCCTATTTGCTTAAACAAGGACATTACCACAGAAAAATCCATTTTTTGTAGCCAATTTTAAAGAGCAAAACAGTTAGTTTTTTTTATATAGATATAAAGTTAGGCTTTCAGAATACTCCATTTTTTATCAGCATTTTATCAGATATAAATGAACTCACATTCACGACACGAATTTAGATTAACTTAATCTTTGAATGATCGATGCTAGCAATTTTATAATATTCTAATTTGTAATTTAATTTATAGTGAAAAAATAGTTAACTTAAGAGAAATAAACAAAACAAATAGTTCCCCCCCCCCCCCTCCCTTTTTTCTTGCCGTTTTTAAATTTCTAGATCCTATCTCTACTTTAGCTGTTATTCCAAACATAATGAGTTGAATTTATCTTAATAAATAAATCAATAATGAGTAAACTCGAGTTTAACAATCAAACCCAATTAAAAAAGTATCAATTTACCAAACGGAATAATGGCTAAACTCGAGTTAGGCAGAATTTTCACATATGAATACACTCACGGCAATGTTTGGAATAAACTCCTAATTCTACTTAAGAGACTACTTACAAAAAAATTTTTTTTAAAGAACTTGAGATAGGCTGTTTTTCCAAATCGTAAAAGCGGAATATCGACTTCCGTTTTTGTATTTTTATGTATAAAAGATTAATTTCTTATAAAATTTTGAGTGGTGGTGCATTTGAATGCAAGGAGTACAAAGTTAGTAAGAACTCAATTTCCTCCTAACTCGACTTTAGCTGTTATTCCTTGTGGTCACACATATAAGCACTGGAAAAGGGTTTGCCCCATTCAGTAGAAAAGACAAACCCAAATTCGATAACAATATTATCCTTGAGCCGAGCGAACATTATTTTCGAATCTGCTCATTAGTTTACAAGATAAGCCTAAAAATTAAACATTTCATAAAAAATTTAAACATTTTTGTTTTTAAAAATGCATAAAAAATATCAAAGCACACCAACGATCCCATTTTTTGTTCAGTATCATGCACCTGAGTATATTCCAAAAAAATTAAATTTTGTTTGTTGAAATTACTGCACAACTTTTGATATTATTCACAATTTGATAAGAGAACTTTTTTAAATTTTATATGAAATTTTTAATTTTTACACTCAAACTTTTACGATATCTCTAAAACTAATACGCAGATTTAGATTTTACTAAATAGGGAGAACTCTTCTTTATTTATGCTAATAAATGTATTCATAATGAAAATTTGGGCACTGCATATCTACTGGGTCATTCATAATAATTTTTACAATCTATAGATAGACGCTGCATAAGCATTGTATAATTAGAAATTTACTTTTGTCATTTTGAAGCAACTGCTCAGGTGGTGTACCTTCATCCGTCTGTCGCATTTGTTTAACAAATCTTGAATTTTTAACTTGATTTTGAATAAAACAGAAAGTTAAACTTTTTCTTAGACACTGGATATAAAAGTCTTATGAATAAACTCCAACTTAACGAGTACATAAGCTTAATACGTATTTTATTTATGCACTGGATATGTTGAGTACAGAGGCAGCGTATAACTTTTCATTATGAATACGGCTGTTAGTTGTTATGGGCTTTTCGATATTGCTGTTTATTTTCTTAAATATGCAATTTAGATAAAACTGTTGGAAACTTCACAGGCAACATTTTTTGTTCAGATATAAAAAACAGAAAAATAGCATTTGCTCAAACTTTGGTGGGCGTGCTGTGCGAAACGCCTTAATCTTAACAGATTGACCTGGAATTTTTGAAAATATTTTTTATTAATACCCATCAATTTGGGTTATGAGACTTGAAGAAATTCTAGTTTTAATTTTTTACGACCACGCGAGTGAATATTCATGATTAAATTATGTTCTGAGTAATCATGGGAATTTGAAAATTTGTTAAGCGAAATCATGGGAGATTAAAATTACTCTCTTCGTGATCGTGAGATAAATATACTCACACGCACATCTCTAGTTGTAACTAGGGATGTAACGAATACCGATACCGATATATCGGCGATACTTCAGATTTTCCGATACATCGGTATCGGCGATATTTTACTGTCGATACGACGATACTTTTAAAATTTTTTTCAGAGTTTTTTTTTAACTGATAATTTTAAATCTTATTAATATCAATTTTAAAAATTAATAATATTTTATGCTGTTATTTTGTAAAAAAAATATTTACTTTTTTATTAATTTTACCATGAATTCAAATTCAAGTCGTTGTTTTTAGATCTTATTCCAGCAAAAAAAGACACTCCAAAGAAGTCATAAAAATGTAGAATTCGCGATCCGGAAGTATTGCAAATTTGGATCATTTCTAATTAGTTTTACATATCCTTGCCATTGCAAGAAGTTCTGTTTTTCGATTACCAATCACCGAATTGGAAGCGATGCTAGGACAAATTTCTTTTTCGGTGTTCTATAATGGTTTTTCCTCAAGGAAAGAGGATAAAAAATTACCCATTTTCACAATTTTTTTTATGCGAATTTAAACTGAAAAATTTATTTTCATGTAAATTTAAGTGAATAAATATAAACTTTTAGAAGACTTTTAATAATTAAGCTATTAAGTTATTCAGAAGAATATTAGTTGATAAATGTTCTTTAAAAAATCGATTTTTTAAAAAGCATGGCGAGTATTTTTTAAAATTACAAAGGAATTAAAAATTTTTCTTGCTTTTCTACTAATTATCTGCATATTTTTAATATAGATTTTTTTCAAGCAAAGAAAATGTAGCTCTTTAAAAATTACTTCCAATTTTTTATACTGGGTTAAAATCAATTTTAAATATTCTCTCTTACAATGTAATTTTGTACAATAAAAAAATTGCACTTGAGTTTTGTTCATCTAAACTTGAACTCAATTTCAATATTCGTATCGGTATCGGAATCGGTATCGGCGATATTTATTTTTAAATATCGGTATCGGATCGGCAAAACGGCGTATCGTTACATCCCTAGTTATAACCTTGTTATTTAAAAAAAAATTGATTTTCTTGCACAGTGTTATTGTTTTCTCTTTATAACTTTCTTAAAATCTTTCACGTTATAAGAAAAATTTAGAAAAGCATAAATATTTGTAATTGTTATATTTTAAGCCAAGTGTGATTTTTAACGACAAAATAAGTACAACTCTAGTGCCTATTAAACAATATTTAATCTTTCTTTAAACTTAAATCAAATTAAATGTTTCAATACCTTTAAATAGCTGCCTCTAGATTGGATTTTTTATGAAAGTGAATATTTTTTTTGTTTTCTGAATTTTTATAGTGAAAATAATGATGTGCATATACAATATGGTTTTTTGCTTTTGGTTGCTGAATTTGCGTAAAACAGAATCATCATCTCTTTTACCACTTACACTGAGTGTCATTTATTGTCTGTTACTCGTTACCAAGTAAAATTTCTTTGGATGTGAAATTAATTCTATTTTTGTCTCTTTCGTAATTTCAATTTTGTTTGTTAAATAAATATTATTTTAGTTATTACAACAGTTGAACAAGAAAACTTCTATTACCCTGTCGGATTTTTTTTAACTAGCTGAAAATATAGATGACTTTTGGCTAACTTATTAACAACTGGCTTCTGGGCTAACTCACAAATTATACAGATGTGAGTCGGTTGTTTTTTGTACAACTAACTTCTTCTCCATAAGTATTGATCTAACTTTTAGTTAACTCAAAGCTGATGCAAAGATTAGTCAGTTGCTTTTGAACAGCCCTTTATAAACTTATATCTGTATTACTTTGAGCTAGCTAAAAGTTAGTTTAAAGCTTATCGAGAAGATGTTAGTACATACGTCATGTTTAAATTAACTCTGTGTCGTCTATATTCTATGTGGTGCGTTAGCAACCGGCTGAGCATGATGGCTGACTGACAAGTGATCACGGTTAAATACCCATTTTCGTCACTAAAAAAGAGTTTACATTTTTCCCCAATTTAAGTTGATCCAAAAATGTTAATTATTAATTAGTCAAATCAAAGCTTACTCAAAGCACACTTTTTTTTGATACGCCACATCATATCTGATTAACCATGAGTTAGATTTAAGTTAAATCATGGCTAATCAGATATGAGTGACAGCTGACTCAAAAGCTAACAAATTTTCATGTTAAATGCTGTTCAGTTTTTCAACATACGACCCTGTCCTGTAAACAGAATCCGAGTAAATTTGCTCGTTTTCCAAAAATAAATAATGCCCCCATTAATCTATTTTAAATTATATATAATAAGCTAATTTGAAGCTAATTGAAGCTCTGGAAAATATGAAAGTGCAAAAAAATCTGCAAAAATTTTGCAGGCAGGATAATGTCGTATAAATAAGTCAGTACTCACTTAGTCTGCATCAGTTTCAGCAAGCCACAAGTTAGCTCATTATAAGTTAGCTTGTGGCACATCAGAAAAGAGAGTGCTTTGTTTGGGTTAATTATGATTTAACTTCATAATGATTAAAATGTTCGGGCCAGCTTAAATTGCAAAAAAAAATTCTTTCTTTCTTAGTGACGAGAGCGGGTATCGAACCGTGATCACTTGGTTGTCAGCCATCATGCTTATCACTTTGCTAACGCACCACAAAAAGTATAAACGTCATATAGTTAATATAAAAATTAAGTCTAGCTGACATCTTCTCGATAAGCTTTGAACTAACTTTTAGCTAACTCAAAGTGATGCAAATATACGATTATACAATGTTGCTCAAAAACAACTGGCTCATCTCTGTATCAGCTTTGAGCTAGTTAAAAGTTAGTTCAAAACTTATCGAGAAGAAGTTATTTGTACAAAAACAACTCACTAATCTCTGCATCAGCTTTGAGTTAGCTAAAAGTTAGTTCAATACTTACTGGAAAGAAGCCAGTCGTACAAAAAACAACTGACTCACATCTGTATCATTTACGAGTTAGTTCGGAAGGAAATTGTAAATAAGTTAGCAAAGAGTCAACGATATTTTGAGCTAGCTAACAAAAATCCTACAGGGAAGTGTTACCAAATATTACAATATGTGCGTACTGCATTGTGCGTCAAAAGTATTTAAAGTGTGTTTTACTAAGACACTACAATGCCGAAAAAAATGATGCTAAAAAAAATAAGCGAAATCATTTTGTAATGAAAATATTTGTATAAAAATTTATTAAGAAAAAATATATATATTTCTTTGTGCACAAAAACTGAAGTTTTTTCTGCTTTGGAACTTGTTTTCTTACAATATAAAATCTTTTATTTATTCATTGGGTTGATAAAGTTGTTTTTCAAACGACTTTAAAACGAGAGGATGTTCCATGTTCTTAATTGTACATAATTTCGGCGATTTTTATATCAATTGTATAAAAATCTCTACAGGATTTGCTACAGTCGAAAATACAACTGTTTGATTAGTTTTCCAAAATTATAATTTTGTATATATGATTTTAAAAACCATAAAATTTGGAGGAATTTTATAGACGACATTAAAAGTTATCTCATTTTGTTTAATTGAAAGCATTGAAATGATAATTTCAAAATATTTTTGTTAAAATTCCGGCTACACAAATTTAATAATTAATTGCTATTAAATTATTGTTATAAGTTTTAAAACACGATGACTAAAAAATCATAAAACTAAATTAAAGTTTACTGAATTTTCACCACTGCTGAAGGGTTTGGTTTTGTTTTAACAATAATTAAGCTTAATATTAACCAGGCAATAAAGATCAATGGAGATACGCCTTCAGAAACATGAATTTTTAATAATTAACTCTCTTTAAGCCTTATTGATCACCCATTGATTTGACAAAGAGTTTTTAAATGTTTTAATTGGTTTAGTAATTATATAAAAATTAATGTGAAGTTTGTTTTTACTACCAAAACTTCCAAATGCGAATGAAGTTAGAAATTTGAATAAAATTAAACACAATAGAGAAGCAGTCATATTTTTATGACTGAAAGTGACCATTTTTGATGCTTGGTGGGATATTAAGCTGTAAACAATAGAAAATAATAAAATAAAAACTTTATCACATTTTAAAATAATGAATATCTCATTGGATAAAACAAAATTGCTTGAACGCATGATCTTGGCTGAATTGTTTCTTAAAGCACGTGAGCGTCGTCCATGAACGTGAGTTGAAAAAAGTTCATCGTGAGTAGCGACTTTTTGTGTGATTGACATGTTATGAAATAGTAATTGAAATTACAGAAAAACGAGTCTGTATTATTATAGGTCGCAAACTTTAGATGCCAATTGTGGGACTTGAAAAAGTTTCATCTTTAAACTTTAAAAATACAAATTGTTCAAACTTTAAATAAAAGCACAAGTAAAACGTAAAAGATTTGAATTTAAGGATGTGTATGTTTATCACAATTATATATTATACATGTGTATTTAAGCATAACTAGGGCTGCCATTTCCATTTTGAGAAAAAGAGAACACCAACCACAAAAAACGAGGACTTTTCGCCCGAAAAAGAGGACATTCTGTCTATAAATAAATAAGTTTAAAAAACACATTTGGAAATTAAAAAAAAGTGACGTCTTGCCATTTTACTTGCCGTCTATACCTGATAAAAATTTATCATAACAAACAAAAAAATGTCGGTAGAGCCGTTGTCAAATTTTTGTTAGTGCAAGCATACATGCGAAGACGTTGTAGTATTTTTGTTATGATAAATCACAATTTGTTTGGTGTCGTGAAGGTAGTTTGCCACTATTCATGCACTATTTCATTTATTTTTTCATTAAACTGCTTTTATTTAATTAAAGAAATCATATTTTTCTTTATTCGTATATTTTTTTTTAAATAAAGTTTATTTGCTGATAATTAGGCATTGTCTATATGGATTTCATTGGCGCTTTAACAAATCGTCAGTAGACTTCAACCACAACTTTGAACAGTTACAAACCTCTTATCTCATGCACAGACTTTAAAAAACCATTTGAGAATTTACAAATTGGAATATTAATCATGCCCAATTCTTTCTGAATATAACGTTACGAACCTTAGCCTAATAATCAATTTGGATTCACAAACCAAATACGTTCGAAATAATCATATTAATAAACAATTAGCTACTGGCTTGAGCTTTTCACATTTGTACATGTTCATATATACTTAAGTATAAAATCAAATCAAAAAAGTTTGTCTTGAGTAAAACAAAAATCAGAAAAATGGGAATGAAGAAAAATTAACCGATGGCAACGCTGGGAAAGTGCAGTTAGTATCAGCTTGAGAGTGATTCAATTTACACGAAAAAAGTTGAATATATAAGAATTAAAATCACATTCAACAGAGCAACGTGACAAGTGGTGATAAGCAAAATACACGTGAGCACTGGCGATGGAAGTGTAGTGGCTTCCGCAAGTGGTGATGCGCTGTTCTGCTGTGTACGTTGAAAAATGAAATTGATGTTAATTTTTCCCTTGTTCCTTGGAATATTAATCATACCCAATTATCTCTGAATATAAGGATAAGAACCTTAAGAATCAATTTGGATTCACAAAGCAAATACATACGTTCGAAATAATCATATTAATAAAATGTATAGGTGTCTATTTGGGAAAACGCGTCGAAGTAGTGTAAAATTACATGATAACAAAAACAAAATTTCACAAATTGTTTTTGTTTTCTATACATTTCTAAAAACAAATAAACGTGAGAATTTCAACTCGTATCTCTCTCTCTCTCTCTCTCTCTCTTCTAAAACCGGTAAATTGTGTATGATAAACAAAAACAAATTTTTGAAATTATACAGTTTTGTTTTTGTTTGCCATGTATTTTTCACTTAGTCGACGCGTATTCCCGAATAGCCACATTGTTTTACTTAATTTTTATGGCTGCCGACATTGGGAACAAAATTATCCACAATTTTCAATAGTCGGCATGGGGGGTGCCGACTACTGCTAAACAAAAATTTTGTACATTTCTTGAAGTCGGCAGCGGATTTTGCTTTCTCATTTTACTTAAAACAATGATCATAAATGCATCGAGGCGTGATGTACAAATTGGTGGACCAGTTTAACGAATCTAAGAAACGAATTTTCATATTTAATAGCTGAGCATAGTAGGGACGATATTGCAATCTGAAAGTGTCGTATCAGAAGTAGCGAGCAAGAACAGTTTTTGACGTCTACATCGATAAACTAAGAATCGAAGTATAACGTTATAAAACAGCAAGTTTGTTTCATAGTTAATATTAAACGTCGGTTAAGTTAGGTTCCGTAGATAATCTCAGATGGAGGTGTTCTAGTTGTATCCGACTTTAAGGCTGCCTTTAAAGCTCAGCTAAAATTTTCAAGGATACCGGGAAAGTCGAAGATATGAATAGACTAAGATCTTTTCACTCTTAGCCTGTTGGTAGCGTATCGATGATTACATCTTCCATTCACATAGATTGTGTGATACACTCAGCAAACTTCTCTTACAGTGGAAATACTTGGACTTGGATACTGTACTAGTAAAAGTCCATGGAAATAGTATTGAACAGTAAGATTGTTTGCATAGCCTGCCTTCGGGCGCGCTTAAGGATTTTCTGCTCTGGGTATGTCGCATAGTAACTTCGCTGAGTATACATTTTTTTGTAGTCAGATCATATTTTATTCTGCAAAAGTATTTTACTCTGCAAAAAGGAAATAATGTTCACTGGACATTATTGCCTTTTCGAACCGGAAACAGTGTTCATGGACATTATTTTTTTTTTTGTGGACATTATTTATATGGATGCTATTCCATGCCACCGAAATCTACTGTAAAGATGAGGATGAGATAGAAGACGTAACCTATGCCTCTGTCCTGGAGTAGAGAACAACTCTTCCAAATGAGCCTCCTTAAACTTTCAACTTTATTAGGTGCAGCAGGTGGTATTCTGGCTGACTTCTCTTCTCGTGTAGACTTCCAAACCATCTCTCTATTTTCTTAGTTTCTAACTACTCTAGTTTTTAATGTGCTTTTTCTGCATATATCTTCACTTATACGCTTTCTCTCTTCCAAATATAAGCCAAAGGGAACATTCTACTCTTCATCAGCTGTCTGTTAAGCCAACCTATAGTCCAAAAAGTACCCAACACCTGTCTGTTTTTATGTTTTTTAATAAAAGATGTATTACAATTTGCATTACACTGGATATTTCCGAATATATTTATAATTAGCTGTTGCACGCAAATATGTCAAAGATTCCATCTCTTAAACTATAATCGGTTGGGTTAGATCTTGTTTTCCCTCAACAAAAATTACAGTAACTTGAGCCCATCATAGTTTAATACAAAGAAATCATTCACAAACAACACAAGGTTTATTTTTCACAGTCATTTTAGGAATTTATTTTACTATTCTTCAAGCCCATGAATATATTGAAGCACCCTTTACAATTGCAGATTCCGTTTATGGATCAATTTTCTTTATAGCAACAGGATTTCATGGGATTCATGTACTAATTGAAACTAGCTTTCTATTAATTTGTTTAATATGACATTTAAATAATCATTTTTAACCTTCATAAGGTCTTCGGGTCAATTTTGACCCATTTTAAGAAAAAAATTGGGTTTTTTTACCACTGAATACGTACATACATATGTCTATCTCTTTTCCTCTCATCATATTTAGCGAACATTATCGGGCATGTCACAGAGTTCAATTCCGTTCGGAAACGGAATTCATCCACCCCATTTTTGTAGCAGCTGGTCTCTAAAAAAGAAAACTAAAATACGCAAATTTGTCAGGTGTGTCCAGACTGTTGGCGGCGCGGGTATTCTGGCGTATGCTTCGGCTAGGGTTTGACAGCTTGGGGTGGATTGAATTCCGTTTCCGGGCGGAATTAAACTCTGTGACATGGCCGTATTTCTATCAAAACGAACAATATTTCACTTGTTTGCTTGCAGTAAGCAATAAATAAAATAAACGCGGATCGAATGAAACGTGGAAAAGCTGGGAAGTTAAATTGACGAGTCAAAAAAAAATTATGCTGAATGCGCTATCAGACGAGGAAAAAACTTGTTCATAAAATGAAGATCATCCAGAATATTCTGAGCTGTCTGACAGTTCTAGTGATAGTGAAAGTGAGGTTGCGCCTACTCAGACAGTGCCGTCAAAAAATGGTGAAATAAGATATTTCGAGGAACCTCTTACATATAGATATGGAAGAGCCCGAACGGAGAATGTAACCAGTATGGTGCTAGACTTGACTGGTTATTCTTGTTCAATAATTACAAAGGAAGAGATTTCCAGTTTTCAATTATTTTTCCCACCTCCTGGTATGAACATTATTTTGAAATATACCAATAATGAAGGCCAGCGTATTTCTTGCTGTTTTGTCAAACGTAGACACTTCTTAGAAAATTTTCGTATGCAGCTTACCACGCCTTATATAAAGCAGAGAAAAACTTTGCCAAGAGTACCATTTTCACGAAAAATTGCACAAAAACTACTTGATGTAGCTGAGCAGCATTAGCAGAAGTCGTCAACTTCAAGCAAATCAAAACTGCAACAAAAAGAAGTCGTTGCCAATTTTGCCCCAAAACCGATAATAAAACGCCATTAGTATTTGTAAAAAATTTGTATGCAAACAGCACTCTAAAACAATTATTTTATGTACCCAATGTAATAATTAAGAACAATATCGATGTAACATTAAATATTTATATATTCACATATGTACATATAAAATCAATAAATGTTTACAAAAACTGCAGCTTACGTACTCTAATGATAGCTAGAAATAATATATAAACACTAACAATACACTTAAGTAAGTAAATTATTGCCTTCATATACAATTTTCTATATGGGTCAAATTTGACCCGAAGAACATTAACGTCAGTAACTTTGAGGACCTTATGAAGGTTAAAAAAAATTATCATTGTCGAGAAGAGGATCATCAATTGCCGACTTTAGAAAGTACCCAAATTACTCAAATTTAATTAAAAAAAGTGTTTCAAAACAGTTAAGTGAATCTAAAAGAATACCCATTACTGAATTGTAGCAAATAGTTGCCACCAGAGATGCATGTTCACAGTCGTAAGGGGAGCAACTTTAAAACGAAAAATAAGTTAAACTGCCGACTACTGGTATGTTCTTTAACACGTG
This sequence comes from Panzeria rudis, assembly GCA_956483635.1. Classification (NCBI taxonomy): domain Eukaryota; kingdom Metazoa; phylum Arthropoda; class Insecta; order Diptera; family Tachinidae; genus Panzeria; species Panzeria rudis. The sequence continues at coordinate 18,944,100 of OY101448.1, read as the reverse complement.
TTAATAGGAAACGCCTCTCAGTTGTCATTAAAAACTTACAAAAGTATCGTTTATCGGCAACAAACATATCGCCGATACCGGCATCGGCTGTATCCATGGTGTAATAAGTACACAGATGGCAGCATAACGTCAGCTGATTATTTTTTGCTCTGGTAGATTTGTGCATAAGCCACGTCCAGCACATGTATTTTTTTGAAAAGCATTATCTAGTTTTTTGTTGTAGCATTATCTAGTTCTTTGTTGCCCTAATGGCCTGTATACTTACGAGTATTACACCATGGCTGCATCTCTAAAAAAAAATTCATCGCGTAAATTTAGTTTCATAAAAAGATAGATATATGGAGAAAAGTTTAAAAATTAGAACAACCCCGGACACTTCCTAGAAAAGAAAGAGAACTACCCCGGACGCCCTAAAAGAGAGGACGGTTTCCGGTGAAAATAGGACGGATGGCAACACTATATAGTATAACAAGCAACCATATGTTTCCTTTAGAAACGTAACGAAATAACCTTTTGAACGAAAGAAAAACAAAATCTAAAATAAAATTCCAATACGACAGTTGTTGAGATCCAAAAATTGAGACATTTTTAATTTATTTGCCAATTTTGCAAACGATTTTTCTTTTATATAGCTTTAAACTTATTCAATTTAAATCTAAAACCCACCATGAAAATAAAATTATATTAAAAACAGCTGTGAAAAATGATGATGATAAAAAAAATAAACGTAAGTAAAACTACAAAACTTAAAAATAAACTCCAACTTGACCCATTCGTAGACAATCTATTTTGTAAAAAAGAAAAACAAGAAAAAAATATACAAAATAAAAACAACATGGGAAAAACTCTAAAGAAAAATTTTAAAGAAAAACCTGAAAACACGCACAAAAAAGTTAGAAACCCAAAAAAAAATCGGAAAAAAATATATGAAATATTGTCTGCACTAAATGCACAATCCTGTAGTTACATAAACAGACATACATACATACAACCTAAAAAAAGATACACTTTAAATTTGGTCATTTGCTTAAGACATGACGATACAACAAACAGATAAAAACAATTCAATTCAACAAAATACATTTATTTTAAAGATTTTTACAGAAATTACAAATGAAAAAAAATCACCGTCTCAAGAGATTAAATTTCTGCTATAAATAAGTTTTCTCTTCAAAATTTTATAACAATGTTCATTCATTCATAAGGACAAACTCTTAAATAAGAGTAACGTAAAATTTTAAAAATATACTTTTAATAATTTCATTGATTTTTGTGTACTTTTTCTTATAAAAAGAGAATATAATTTCTCTTTGAAAAATGAGGCTGCATGGTCTTTGCAGGTTTATACTGTACGCTGGTTTTGTTTAAATAACGGTAAACAGCGGAAACTGTATGGCGTGCGTGTGTGTGTGTGTGTAAAATGAGTCTGTGTACAAATAAGGGTGACAATGTTTTCGTGCCTCAAAAGCGCCTAATTAAAAAAAAATCACTTAATTAAAAACGTGTGGCAAAAGAAAGCATTACAGGCTTTATAGTTAAAGGGAGCAAAGAACCGTATTAAAGTGATTTTTGGGTCTTTTGATGAAGTCGAAATACCTACATATTTAAAATTCAAAGAATGTTAAGATCAATTACTAATTTACAGAGTAATTTGATGGGGGAAACACAGACACAACTTTTGTATCAGTAACATCTTGAATTCAAGAACTTTAAGTGATTACACCAGTTCAAAATAAATTATCTTATATAATGAATACTAATTCGTTATAAGACTGTCTAGAAGGTTTTTCGGTAATGAAATAAATATACATTCATACATATTCAAGAAAAGCCCAATTGTTCGCGATTCGTTAATTCAAAAGTATATTTTTGGATACCTTGAAAGAAAAATTTAGTAATTTTTTCACATCTTATACCGATTCTGCTATAGCAATGTGGAAAAAGGGGGCACAGTTAGCTCCCCCTAAAATGAATCTGAAATATAAACTTTTAAAACACTTATACAAGCATATTTCCTGCTTTCACACAGTTTATACAGTTTTTTATTACGAATGAGGGAACAAAACGAATTGCAAGAGTACAAGCATATGTGTACCCCTTTGAGTTCCTTCCACCACTCTGGCCAAGATAGTAAGAATTGCAATGACAAAAACCGCACAATGTAAACGCAGTCTTTGCACATTCGTCAGCCGTTTCATTCTCCTGATTGCCTTCATTCCCCGAAACCCAAGCCCTCTTGACATTATTTCTTTCAAGCAGAAGCTGCCAGTACACACTTCAAATTCGCCAACTTTTAATTTAGAGCCCTAATTGCGGCCATACTATCTACAAAAATGTTTAAAGTACTGGTCTCTGAGACGAGCCCCTCATTTCTTTTTGCAGCTTCGGCTATGACATAAATCTCTGCTTGGAATATGGTGAAGGTGTCAGCTTACCTGAAAGATACCAAAAGGTCAAACTTCTCTAGGAATACCCCCGATCCGATACTAGTGTCAACTTTAGAGTCGTCCGTAAAGACCAAAACTGCATTGTTTCGAGTTACACAATTTCTCTTACAGTCGTCGTCTCTATTAGGGATCTGGACTAAGAATGGTTTGCCACAATTCATGAGTAAGATGATAGTACATACCGTTATATTACTTATGCGGTTACAATTATGGCCTAAAAATTGGAAATTTGCATATTCTCCAAGTTTATTTTTTCTTAAATAAAAAATCATAATAAATGCCGGTCCAATATATCGCTAAAATTTTTTAACATAAGAGATGCCATGTTTTGTAATAAATAGCTAAGAAATAAAAATTAAAAACTAAAGTTTGATAGGTACTATTTTCCTGCTTCTAAAAATTTTACTATTTTTAGAAAATCTGCTCTCCTTACCACATTTTTGAGCGTGAGGGTAACAATTAAAAGCCAGCTTAATTATAGGTTTCAAATGATATTTGAAAAACTCGATGGGCATCTTATTTTCTTAAGCAATTAATTCGAATTTCGTAGAAAAATTCACTATATTCGTCCAATGCTGGATGTAGCGTTCATGTTTTAATCGATTTAAAATTTCATCTGGAGTCATTTTCGAAGTCTATGCTTTTGAAATATGGAAAAAAATATTTTAGTTTTGAAACATTTTTGAGAAAAACGTCAAACAATTAACCTCTATTTTTGTCAACATTTAGCAATGTTTTATCCTCATTGACTTTGGTTTTTGCACGGCTGCATGAATGGAGATCGCTTATTTTTTTTGCATATTATCAAGGATTTTGTTAAAAATCATAAAATATTCTTTTCTTAAACTTTGACAATGCTATTATCGGAGATATTTACGACATCGGAAACATAGTCGCAGAAAAAACCAAAATTTTGCTATTCAATGCCAAATATCTCTGAAAGAATTAAAGACATCTGGATGAAATAAAATATTTTTCTTTGTATATTAATAATCTTTAAAGCAAGTCTAAAATTATTAAAAGGTCAACAGGGCTTTTCATGCCGAAGATAGTTAGATTTGACACCCTGTAGCTCACGGTATGTTTAAACAGTTTGATCCATGTTTCATCATTCCTAAAGCTTAGATGTTCCTCTATGATTTTTACATACATCGTTTTGTAATAGGATCCCAAGTTTCAAAGATATAGTGATCGAAGGATAGGTTGCAAGACAGGGGACTGACTGGCCTAGCAATAATTGCTTAACGAAGGGTTAACGTTACAACAGTAGTGTTCTTTTTTAGTATATAATTTACATTGATGGTTGTTAAAGCTGCAACTTACTTACTACACCCCTCAATAAATACCAACTGCTCACAAAAAAAAAAAGAATCATTTCATGCATACAAAGGAGACCGGTTTATAAAGCTCTTCATTTTCGGCACTGCAAACCGCTAAAGTTATAATAGTCTTATCGGGTTCCATAAAATAATAATTTTTATTAGAAATTTAAGAGAACATTTCTGATTCTCTTTTATTTTCTACTACAAACAGCGGCTTGAATACACTCACACGATTGCATTTTGTATCTTTAACTGTTTTAAAAGCAAATCATGTATTTAGCTGACGGCTATTTTAGGCCACATCTGTACGGTTAAGCGACACACAGATACTCTTTCAAATATATGCAGAAACAGATTTTATAATAAAAGAAACAAATATAGCAACCAAAACAGCCTTCTTTGTTTGTTTGTTGAAAGAAAGAAAAATAAAGAAAAAATACGACCTGAAGAGTCCATGGTTTAGGAATGAGCATTCATAACGTTTCGAACTGTGGTGGCGTGCGTACCCAGAAACAAAAAGGCGAAAAGAATCGGTTAACGTGTGCGTGTGATTTCTTTCTTAACGAATTTTTGATTTTGTTCAACAGCAGTTATAAAAAAACGAGTTTTAGTGTTAATTTTCAAAGTTGAAAATAATTTTGAAAATTCTCGATAAAAAAATAAACTGGAACAAAGTTTTAAATACTGCAAATAGTCTTAAAACCTTAAGAAATATAAGAGAATAAATAATAAACTTATGCTTTTTTGTATGAATATCAAAAACATGTATGTTTTTCATAAATAAAAATCATAAAATTTCTATAAGTGTATGTATAGTTTTTGCAAAGCTTGCTCAAATATATTCAAAAATTTTTGAATTCAAAATTCGGCCGTTAATTATGCATCTTATTAACAATTTTGCCATATAAATTTAATGTTTAATTAAATCAATACAGATAAACAAATGGAATATATTTGAATGTATAAATAAAAGTGTTGGTATAAAGAAAGGTATAAAGAATTGTTTGAGAATTTAACAAATAAAAAAGAAATAAAATCAAGTTTTAATAACGATCATAAAAATTTAAAATAATTTATTACCAACAACTTGAAACTTTTTTAAATATTTCAAAGAAACAAAGAACAAATTGTGAAGAAATTGGAATTTTGTCAAATTTCGAATGTAAAGAAGTGAAAAGAGATATGAAGAGCAGTGAATAACTTTAACAGAATTAAATGAAACGACTAAAAAAAGACATGCTAAACACAAAGAAAACAACAGATTAAAAATATTGATTTTTATCTATATTTTTTTTAAGAACTCAGAATTTTGCTTAAAAAAGCGTAAATTTTTTAAATACAAATCTTGCTAATGAAATAATATTAACAATTTCAAAGTGGTTTTGAAAACAGTGTTTTCGGAATGAAAATTTACACATTTTATTTGACTTAAAAAACAACATTATTTATGGTTTTAAACTTTAAGCGCCTTAAATTTCATTTCACTAAAAATAAATAAATTCAAGTGATTTTGTCCGGTAAAGAAAATTTTTTAAAATTGTGTTTATTTACTGTGTATATTTCAAACAATTTCTATAAAAACATCGTTTAAATAAAAGAAAAATATTTAATAAATCTCTACTAAAACTTCAACAACCCTACAAACATTTTAAGCCAAATATGCTTTTTAATGTAAACGTGTAAAAATGTTAATAACACATCTCTAGTGTAATAAACAAATAATCATATAAATTTCGTGATAAAAACACTTAATAGGAATATCATATTCAACAGAAATTTATCATCAAAAATGCAGCAAACATTTGGATAACAAACACTTACATTTTTATTATTTTTCCAAAAGAAATGTAAGTACAATTAAAATTGAAAAAAAATAAAGTCTAATAATATCGTTCTAACTCAAGGTTTCCTTTCGTTCTACCCAGTTTTATTTTATACTCAACAATTGAGAGGTTTAGTGCAAACCTTACAAGCCACAAAATCAAAATATTGAATAAATCGACTTTTAAGTTTACACAAAATTTAAAAATGTATGGTTTTTGGAATTTTCTACTTTAAATATGCAGCATAATTATTTGAAAAAGACTAGAATTTGTATAATAATTTCTCTAGGATACAAAGCTTTGGTTCGTAGCACGAGAATGAGCACATAAACCAGTTTTTGATTTCATGTGGCTTACCGAGTTATAGCACTAAGGCCTTTAATTGAACTTAATACTTAATAAAAAAATAAATAACAAATTCCGGTATTTTTATTTTAACACAACCCGCGAAGCGATTAGCTTGTCTGAAGAAAACACCCAGGGTCTATGGCGGGAATCGAACCCTCGACTTCCGGACTGACAGGCTAGCATCACTACCACTCAGCCACAGGGGCACCCCATATGACAATATGTGGTAAAATAAAGAAGTCTCATTCTATTTAAATCGATTCACAACTTTTGATTTTATTCACAAATAAGTTAATGAACTCAATTGACAAAAATTGCGGTTTCCATATTATTGTATGAAAATTGTAACTTTTTATCTATTGAGTTTTCTCACTTAATTATGAATGAAATCAAAAGTTGTGAATCGATTTTAATGAGGGGCCCCTGTGGCTGAGTGATAACGATGCTGACCTCTCAGTTCAGAGGTCGTGGGTTTGATTTCCGCTGTAGATTCTGGTTGTTTTTCGCACACAAGCCAATTGCTTCGCGGGTTGTGTTTGTTGAAAAAAACATATGGCTGGTTTTATTTGATACATATTTGCCTACATATATTCTGATTGAAAAATAACGGATATTTGTTTTAATTTTTTTATTCCTTACGAATTTTTAAAAAAAAAATATTAAGAAAAAATTTTTTTTGGCTTAAGTTCCACGATATCTCTTAGACTATTGAATTGTTATGGCTTAACGATAATACGGCTGTCGAGTTTTGTATGTTATTTTGTAACTGAATAGGACACACCGCAATCGACTTATGTTAACATATGGGCTAATCCTGTGTGGCGGACGTTACATTCGTACGCATATATTTTTGGAAATGTTAATCTCGTTGGCATTCTGAATGAGATATTTTAAAATAAAATTCAGAAAAAATTGTTCCTTAGAAGTACTTTGAAATGACATTTTGGTTTTTGCTGAACTGTTTTTGGGGAAAAAATATTCGTGACGAAAATGCCGTTCCGGACGTTACAAAAAACAGAAGTCGGTTTGGAGGTTATCGAGCATTTGTATAATTTTCAACAAACTTTGCGTAATAACCACAAAAATCAAATACGTAAAAGAAAGAGGAGTAATTGAGGATCTTAAAATGGTTCTAGTTAAAGTTTTAGTCCACATCCAAAAACTAAAAAAAAGCGGTCGTTGCGGATGTTACGTTACCGACGTTACACTTTTTCTTACTATCTATAACTTTATAATAGTGCAATTTACAACAAAAATATGTTTAGTGGAGTTGTAGATAATATTCTTATCCAAAAGAAAGCTTTAAGCAAAATTTTCATATTCCATATAGTTTGCGAGATAATCTAAAAAAGTAGTAATTCCTTTATTTTTCAGATAGCGGGTGTTCTCGACCCCCTCCGACCACGAAAACTTAAACTTAAGCTAACAAAAACAGCATTGTAACAAAAAATATTGCATAATATGTGATATGCAAAGTTGGATTTTTTTGCTGTAGCTATATACCTGCCCTTTATAAAGGGATACGCGAAAAACTCTATCCTTTATATATTTTTAAGCTTCAATATATATATCACATTATTATCTAGTTTTGACAACTTTAAAATTCTGCCCTTGTTATATAAATTTTTCGCATTTGCCCATATGTCATGCAACTGCTTAATTTTTTTTATTTTTTAAATAAAGGTATATCTTGAAAGCTAGAACAAAAAAAAATAAATCGGTTGCAGATTCGAATTCAGCACTCCAAATTACATAAAACAACTTTCAGTTTATCCAGTCCAAAAGTTGATCTGGCCCTTTTTTCTGTAACTCGCTAAAGCTATATCTCTATTGTTAAAAATCTATCTTGAAGTCGATTTAGCGATTTTTGGCAATGAATGCAATTTTGTAACGGGTATTGCTACATTTGACAATGTCTTAAAAATTTAATCCACGAAAATCGCTAAAAATGTGTCATTTTATATTCATTCAGCATTTTAGCGATCGAGATTTAGTTTTAGCGAATTGAAGTATAAGGGTACAGGATTTTTAAACTTGTGCTATTGGCATCAATCGCGAATTGTTCATTTATCATTGGTCAAATAAAATATAAAAATTCACAATCGTCGTGGGCTTATATTTTTTTTAATTTTAACAAAAAATTCGAAGATATTTAATTGTTGAAAGAAATGTATCGAAAATTTAAAATTTTTTTATTATAAAGTTAATGAAAAAACCAAAAAGCGATTAAATTCCGTTTTTCCTACGTATACATTAAGCTAAATATGTTACAAACAAAATTATCCATTCATTACTCATAAAAATCGATTGACAAGTTTTCATTTTATTCACAATTATTTAAAAGAAGATGCTTTATGCAAAAAAATTACGATTTTCTTAAAACACAAACAAATGTAATAGATTTACTGTACATTTTTTTTCAGAACGATTTATTGCATATTTCGATAGATAGAGGTTCATCTGTAGAAATATGCAAAAAGCTTGATTTGAGTTAAGACCTTTTTATATTAAGGTAACGATATACACTTACCATTGCTGGCAAAGGGCTTGGAAAGAAAATAAAAGACTGTGTGACATTTTCGTATTCATTTTCCTATAGTGTATTCCATAAAAAAGTGTACATTGATAAGAGGGTTGCGACATCCTGCGAGTACAGCTTGTTGTTACGTTCTGTGTATATATTGGAATTAATTAACTTTTCATTATACCTTAAAAATTAGCTCATGTCCAATTCTTTCTTAGCTAACATATAAACTTTATTCAAATATAAAAATGTGATAAACGATTGAATTTGCAAGCCACTCCTTAGAGGTCCAAGCTAATTTCAAGTTCAATTAAAAACCAAAAAGAAAATTTGGAAAAGAGTCGGCTAAGCCGTTCAAAATCATGAGTAGCTTACATACTTACACACACAAGCAAAACACACATACATACATATAGCCATGGAAACTCGATTTTGGAAAATCGCTCTCAAACAAATAGCTGTGTTTGTTGTGGACTTGATCATTTGTAACAATTTCTACAAATTATTACGAAACATAATTTTCCTATTTATTTAAAAGTTACTGGATAATTATTACTGGAAAAGTATCCAAACACTCCTATTAACTTATAATTTTTATAGTAAACATTAGTGTTGTCATTCGAATTAAAATTATTCGAATATTGGAACAATTTTTTTTTATTTTTGTTCGAACAAACAAAATTTTTTGCTATTTAAATAAAATATTATTCGAACAGTTTTTGTCGAATATTGGAATAACTTTTTTTACACTACTTTTTATAGAAATTAATTTACATTTACGAATGTAAAATAGCTTTTTAAACTAAGTACTTTTTTATGTTGTTAACAATAGGATCTGTTAAGAAAGCAAATTGCACCAAATTATAAGTACTTGTGTAAGGGATTGTTCACATATTACGTAATGTAGATAAGGATTTCGATTTAAATTATACAATGAGCTTGGGTTTGGAAGTATTTTGAAGAAGACAATTAGAAAAATCAAATTGTTTTGCAGAAAGTGTTCTAAGGCCAACAATCTCTCATGTACCATTTGCGTAAAGTACCCAGTTTACAAATTGGTTATAATACATATTAAGTTTGTGTTTTGTGGTTGTCCAGTTTACACAAAACACTGTGATATTTTAAATTATGTAGACATTTTAAAGTTTAAATATTTTAATAAAGAATCATCCCTGAAGAAGTTGGAAAAACACCAACGAAACGTAGGATGGAAAACATAAATATTAAATGAGTAATCTTTTATTTATTTAAATATATAATTTAAAGTGACCTTGAAAGCCTGAATTTTGGAATAAAACCAAAAAACATCAAAATCACAAATTGGTTGTTTCAATGATGATCCAAACATATCTGCCCTATGAGAAAATATATAAATGAAAGCTATCTTAATTCCATCGGATAAATAGTATGCCGAAAGAAGTTTGTCTGAAGATGGAATGTCTATTAACGCTTTTAAAAAGTCAAAGTTATTGATAGAATATATTAAAATTGGTGGTTTTATCGTGATTATTCGAACTAAATTTTTTATTCATTATTTGTTCGAACATTCGATTAAAATTTTAAAATTATTCGGCTGTTCGAACAACAAAAAAATATGAATTTTTATTCGAACGACTATAAAAGGCGAGGACACATGCAGCGTGACCGTTTTGCGACTAAAGTGACAATTTGCCACTTTTTGAACTGCCTTGCCATTTTTTAGTGCGCCTTTTTTAAAATGACCTAAATCTGCAATCTTTTGTAATATTATGCCCCTTTTTGCCCCTTTTTATGAAATGATGCTTCTTGTTTTAATATAAGCTTTTTACGGCACGAAACTGTTTTTATAAAAAAAAATCTCAAGACAAAAATTTGTTTTTGAGTCTATCATGTAAAATCTTATGACAAAAACTATTTTGAAATAGTTTAAGATTTTAGATCAATAGATATTCATTATTGTATTAAAATTATTAAAAATAACACCCTGATTCACTAACACGAACAAGAACGTCTTGTTAAAAATTTTTATGAAAATCACGCAGCTTCAAATATTTTTAAAATTATTTTCATTCAAATTTTGGTGCCATGTCACAATATCCAGTGACATAATGTCCAAAGACATTATGTCACTGCTAAAAATGCCATAACATCAATTGACATTGTGACACTTTTAATAGTGCCATGGACTTTATGACATTATTATTATGACCATTATGACACTTTGAAATGTGTCATAATGTCCACACTTTTAAAAATGAAAACAAATTCAAATACATGTACATGTTTTTGACTATTCACTTTTTACTTCTGCAATCGGTGACAAGTAATAAAAGATCAATTGACGTTATTGCATTTTAAAAAGTGAAATAAAATCAAGAACAATTTGCAAATAGCGTCAACAATGCTTAAAATATGTCCAATCGACATCGTCGATTCAAAAAAATATTTGGAAATTAATAAAAATTTTATTTTACTAAAAAATATTCTTTGCGTAGCTGGCCTTCGGGCGGGCTTAAGTATTTTTTCTTCTTGATATATTGAAAAGCGGCCCTCGGGCGGTCATAACGATTTTCTCCTCTCAGTATACTCAGCGGCTTCGCCGACCGAAGGCCGGCTATGCAAAAATCTTTACTCAGCGAAACTGCTTTTCGATATACTTTACTAATGTGCTGTTTCCATATGCAAACAAGCGACTTGGGTAAACATTTTTTTATGGAAATTGCTAAAAAAATGTGAGTGCCTTTCACATAAATTTTATAAAAACAAGACTTGTTTGCATTGTTTGTCTAAAATTTAAATAAAAAGCAGTCAGTTTTTTGAACGAAAAAACATCAAAATTGATTCATTTCATTTCAAAAGCATTATATGCCCTAGAAATTTATTAAATATTAGAATTTGGTTCAATTATTCCCTTTTAAAAAAAGTTGCCCCTTTTTTTTGAAGAATTCCCTTTTTGGTGCCACTTTTTTCCTCAAAATCCCCTTTTTGTGCCACTTTTTAAAAATTTTCAACGGTCACCCTGTACACATGCTTATGTTAATTTCCCCTAAGCATGTATCTAAGCAAATGTTTTTATACAAACTAACGTAAACATATTGACAAAAAGCAGATCCTGCTATATTTTGCGAATCGATCAAAGAATTTGAATTAGCAATAATTAAGAGCAAAAAATAAAAATAAAAAATTGGCAAATAACTCGGAATCCAAAACTATACACGGATGGGTAGCAAATTTAAAATAAAAAGTTTTCATAATAAGACCAATCTGAAAGTACACATTTTCAAATAAAATAAGAAATTTTTAAATCAGTTTATAAATGCTGACTTATTGTGAACATAGTATACATAATCTAATTATATGATTTGAATTTAACTTGAGATAATAATATATTTAGATACTGGGTTAACTCCCGCGGGAACTTAAATTATGGTAAAGTAGTCGTACATATATGTTGCTTTTAAACAAATGTACTTAATTTAAAATAAACTGAAAGGAAAAAAAACTAAACTAAAAATAATTTTATAATAAAACGAACTAATATTGTACAGCACGTAAATGATTCCCATTTAATATTCCCATTTGTACATAAAAAAAAGTAAAATAAATAAAACTAAATAACAAACAAACCAACAGAGAAAATAATGTAGTTGTAATCTATTTTTAGGTTAAATAGTACTTTACCATAAATTTGACACTAAACTTCTGCCAGACAATAGTACAATCGAAATACCAACCAAGAATATCTAGCAAGACAGTGTACAACAACAAAGAAAATTAATTCTTAAAAAAAAAATCAAAATCCTTGGGGTATAACAAAGTGATTGATACCGAGAATGTGTTAGTGTGTAGTGTGTGTGTGTGTGTGAGCTATACTCACACCAGCGTTGCCATAAAGAAAATTTTGAAATAAGTACAGAATATAAAATTTTTTCTTTATGAATTTATGTTTTAGTTCTTGTGAGAGTTTCTCTACCCTCTAGGGTCCTTACAAAGAAATCAATTTTGTTTAACAAATTCTTCATTACTAATATTTTCGATTTATGCTACTATCCCACCAAACGAATAGCTCCTAACAAATTTTGTAGGAAGCGACTGGAGCGGCAACGCTGAATCACACATTTACTTTTATTAATACTCTCACAATAATTTATTATTTCCTCTATTGTAGTAAAGTATTTTCTTAAACATTTCAAAATTTCTCCTGAGAATTTAAGGCTTTAGAAAAGAAGAAAACTTTACTACATATGTATTACTTATATAGAGTTTTAAAAGAAATATAGATTTTAACTTTAATGACAAATCGAAATGGGCTTATTTAAAATTGCTATAAAATTTTCTTCAAACATATCGACGGCTTAATGTAGAAATGTCATAACTAGATTTCTTCGAAATGGCATTTTTCACTTTGTTTAGTAGTCAAATTCTATAGAGAGCCACGTTAGGGAGGAGGTGGCAGGTAATAAGGTGAATGGATATAATGGCAATTGACTTTATTTCCCATCATAAAGGGAAATAAAGTCCATTGCGCTTATTGCGTTGTCGAAAACGAAATAAAGTCAATTGAGAAATTTTAGTTTTATTACTAAAGATTCTTTAGGTAAGGGTTTTTTCCTCTCAGTATACCGAAATGCAGATTATTGAAGTACAAAAAAAGTTATTAGGATTAAATTAAAAATATTAAAAAAATACATAATAAAAATTGTCCATTAATGCACTTAATCAAAAATTAAAACTAGTTTCAATTGAAATCGTAATTGCGTCAGTTACTCATGTGATCAACAACAGAATTTCGAGTAAATGAAAATATGTATGAATTTCTCTGATTGAAAACACAATTTTCGTTGTAGGTTGAATTTCAACAACACAATTATATAAATCTGCAGTTTTCCTACTTTAAATCGTATTTTAGGTTTTCTGTGTATTTGTTACAGTTTCTATTCTGTTTTTGCTTCTGCTGTAAAATAACGAAAAGTTCGAGATAAGCCATCGATATGTAATGCGATCTAAAACAATTTATAAAATATATTTAGCAATTATAATTTAATTTCAAGATGTCTATGACTCAGTCTTTGAAATCCCTGCAGTCCATCTTATAAATGTTTTAGGTGATTAAATTTCATAGCAACATCGAAAATTACACAAATTTTAGTGCCAAAAACTAGCGCAAGATATGAATTTGCCGCCATTTGTTTTGATAACAATAAAATAAAAACAATTTGACAGCTGACAGTTTATATTCAGTCAAAAATGGAGCGTTAATAATGTGATATCGGAAAAAATGCATCCACAAGGTGTTACTCTTTAGTGCGGATTTTGGGCTGGAGGTATCTTTGCACCATACATTTTTCAGTTCCTTCTTCCAAATTCGGATTATATTGATGTGTAAAATATGTGGTTTTACTAAGACGATGCAAAATGTCATACAGCCCGTGAAACAATTCAATTTTTGTAGGAGAGATTTCCTGGTGGTGTACACTGTCGTTTCGGTGATCAGAATTGGCACCTAGATCGTGTGTTTTAACACCATTAGCTTTCTTTTTAATACGCTTTTATTAGCTTCGAATGTATGTTAGTATTGCGACTTTTTGGCATATGAGCTAAAATATGTATTTAAAAAAAACAAAAAAACAAATAAAATCATAAATTAATGAAAGCAAAAACAAAAAAACAAAATTAAGATAAATATGAAGAAATACCTGAATATTTCATATGAAATATTTTTTCTCTCTTTTGACTTTTGCACCAGTAAATTGTAAGAGATTTTTACATACCAAAACAATTACGAAAGTATCCATAAATATGTAACTTTACTTTACAACTACGTTTACATATGGATTTCCTTAAAACTGAACAACGAACGGTAAAGACTGTAAAGTGAATGAGAAAACAAAAGCATGCAACAATTTGGCAAAAACAACAACAACAACAAAAATGTAATAAAACAAGAAATTGTGTTGTATCTTCTTTAGACAATATTGCTGTCATAGTGGCAGAGTTAAACTTTATTTTTGTAGTGTTTTTATTCATTTATTTTATTTTTTATTTCATTCAATTTTTCAATGTTTTCTTCTTGTCACCTTAGTAACATGTGTATACAATTTGCAAAGAGACGGACGGACGGACGGACGGACAGACACACAGAAAGACTTTGGAGCTCCAACAAGCTGCAATAAGAAAGACTTGAGAAAAATAACAATACAACACTATTTGAATAATAAAGCCAACAGATGACTGTCATCTGGTGGATTTTAATATTAAATTAAAAAGAAAGAAACATTTTACTAGAAGCATAAAAAATATTTTTTAAATGAACAGTTCAAAATGAAAACGTTACATTTTGTATGACTTTGTATGTAAAATAACCAGTCAACAAATTAGATTCATTTAAACGAAATAAAAAAGAGAAAAATAAATGTTTCTTTTTTTATTAAAAGTATTTCTGTGAGAAAATTGTTGCTTTTAGGCATACAAATTAAATGACATATGTATATTTAGGGATAAGCGTAAGTAAAATTGGCCTCCTGTGAGAAAAAATTGATTTTAGTTTTCTAATATAATTTTTATTTCGAACTATATTGGCCTCTAGTCAGCTTTATGAAGAAAGAATAAGACATGAGATAAGTGCTAAGCAATAGCAAAAAGTTAATTAATGCCAACATACTCTGCAGAACTTAAAAAAAATGCTATTTTTGAACGACGCCTCAATTCTCTCAGTAGTGTTCATGTGTATCCCCAATTTTCAATTGGCGTTGGTTATATGTTATATTTTTTGAATAATCAAACAAACCTTGGCAACATTTACAAATCTGTGGCCACAAGGATTAACAGCTAAAGTCGATTTAGGACAAAGTTGAGTTATCATTACTAGGATCCCGCCCGCTGGTCGAAATTCGACCACTTGATCCGTCACCGCGTTTGTTTGTAACCGGGTTTGCTTATAACTGGGTTTGTTTGTAACCCGGTTTCTCAGACAAACAAATATATATGGTGCATATGTAGAGCAAAATCCTCTTAAACCATATATGTTTCATCAATATTGCTGGACAATAAGACACTTAAAAGTATACGACAAAAAACTGTGTGGCCTATTTATATACAAAGATACTTTTGTTCCTTTCTCTTAAGTTAACTGTTGTTTCGTTATAAATTAAATTTCGAATTAATATAATATGAAATTGCTAACATCGAGCATACAAAGATTAGCTTAATCTAACTTCTCTGATTTTAGACAACGATTTAAAAATGCACTTTTAACCACTTGCCGAAATCGATCTTAGTCGTTATTCCTTGTGGGAACAGAAATATTGACATTCATTATCGATATCTGAAAACTGCAGCATATTGCAAAAAAAAAATTCTAATATATTTCTGTAGAAAAATGTTCATGAAAAAATGTTGATGAAGAAGTAATATTTAGAAATGTATATGCAACAATTTAAGACAACATGCGAAATAAATGATCGGCAATTGCCTCGCGCGGAGTTGCCAAGAATAGCTGGCTGCGGAAAATATTTTGTTTACAAACTGAAAGCAATGTAGCACACTTT
The DNA here is from genome assembly GCA_956483635.1 of Panzeria rudis. NCBI lineage: Eukaryota > Metazoa > Arthropoda > Insecta > Diptera > Tachinidae > Panzeria > Panzeria rudis. Next base: position 18,928,110 of record OY101448.1, on the reverse strand, counting down.
CCCTGAATAAAAGCGATGAATTATGCAAAATAGCGGAATAGACAGCAGTGGTTACACGTAAAATTGTTCGTATGAAAAAATCAATGTTGCTCTACATTTTTCACAAATTCGAAGAGAGTTGTAGGCTTTATCTAAAAACTTTCAAACGATTTGATCGCTGTTGCTTTACATTTTACACAAGCTCAAACAAAGCATCAGGCTTAGTTTAATTTAATCTGTTTAGCAAATTTGAAAATGTTGGTCTTCAACAATAATTATTGACAAATGCAATGTTCTACGTTTGCCATATATGTTTTGTTTCAAGTACATTTGCAATAATAATGTTTCATCGAACATATATAAAAAATTATTTGTTGTACTGGTAGAATATCTCGAAAACTTCTTCGCGTACTATATTTTCAATACAAAATAAATATTTGTAAATAGTTGCTTAATTCACAACCTGTTGTATGTGTTGTAGATCGTAAAAATGTTGTTGGTACTTTCCACATAAACATGTTTCTAAGCAAATGTTTATTTGGAAATTACCAACAACATTTATACGATCTACAACACATACAACAAGTTGTGAATTGGCCAAGTGATATTTACAGAATATGTGTTTAGCAACATGTATGTTGCAAAAGTATTTGAAACAAAAAACACGTTTCTTAATCATGGCAGAAAGTAATCTTGTCTCTATTATTTAAATAGTCTGCATATTTCCAGTGATATATTGCACTTTAAGTAACTGTTGTATGGCTAAAATATTTTACAATAAATATATATTGGGTTACTTTTCGTCTTTAGCTGCTGCAGAATAACTGAATAATTTAGCATCCATTCAGTTTGACATAATATATTTAATTTATATCATAAAAACAAATTTGAAAAATTCTTTTATATTCATTTCATTTTTTTTTAAGCTTTTCATACAATGTGCTGTTTGATGTCAATATTTAACTCATCATCCTCAACATCTTTGTATAATGTCAATCAAAAAGTTACATGATTTTTTTTTTCTTAATTTTCTTTCAAAAAATAAACGCTTGAGTATATATTCAAGATGTTGTCAAATTAAGCAGCCAGAAAATAAGATAACAATGCAGGGGAAAATATTTGCTCGCAGGGTTATTTAGTATTTAATTTAAAAAGTTATTGCTGTTGCTAAAGGGATTGAATTTGCGAAATAGTTGAGATATATGCATTTAAAAATTTTCTCTTTTTTGTACAATTCGTCACTTCTCAACCTGTTGGATGTGTTGTAGATCGTAAAAATGTTGCTGGTTTTTTATTCAAAATAAACATATGCTGAGATACTTGTTTATGGGAAAATTAACAACAACATACTATATGCAATTGAACAAATAATTTGTAAACATTAATTTTCTTAGCCCTACTTGTACTTTTCTTAAACATTTATCTTTCATTAATTTATAAATACAAATGCAATAAAAACTGCAATTGAAAAAATCACTTGAACAATGTCATTATAAATATTTCCATCTTGTCCATCATTCCCCTTCCTTAGCATATTATTGACGTTGAAATTGTCAAACACATTATATCCCGATAATTGAAGAATCCACTTAACATTTATCTCAACTTCATGGAAATTTATTTATAACAACAAAAACAATCATTCCGCTTCACTGCAAAATACTTAGTATTCCCATTCTTTTTTCATACTTGTTTCACAATGTTGTAGATCATAATCAGCATGTCCATTATTGCAAGCAACATTTAGAAATTAAAATCATTATCACACCACAAATAAAAGATTAAAAACTTATTATGAAGCAAATGTGACATGTGACATGTGTTTGGGTTAACTGGAAACAAAGCAAAAACATAAATGTAGCTTTTATCCTGAACACACACCGAAGAAGACATAACGGTTTTGTCTTTTAAGTCAAATACACTCGTATGATTATAACGCACACCAAAAAAATTTGGTGTGTGTTGGTTGTCTCATAAGAACCTGCAGCTAAATGTACAACTAGTTACGTTTTGGGACAGTCATATTACTAGTTGTAACGTTACTAGTCAACAGAGGACTGTCATCTTACTAGTTATAATGAGGCTAGTAACGATACTAGTCAAACAACAACGTTTTGGAACAATCATACAACTAGTTGTAATGATACTAGTAATTTAAATTATTTTTTTTAAAATTTACATATTTTCAGGTGTAAATACATAAAAAAAAATTTTAGCTCTAAATATAATAAGTAGAAAGTGGCTAAGTGGATAGAGTACTCTGCCTTGAAATATGAGAACTGTGTGTTCATACCCCGGTTGAGCCAAATGTTTTTTTAATATTTAAAAAACTATAAATAAAGAAACTAGTAAGCGCACTAGTCTATAATAACTAGTATTTCAACTAGCATATAATTATGTACAAATGAACTAGTTGGGCTCCTATGACAACCTAATGTTAAAATCGATAGTTCGATATATGGAAAAAGGACAGTTAGGCAACTAGTCTGAATAAAAAAGCAAATAGTATATTTCTAACTAGGGATGTAATGATACGCCGTTTTGCCGATCCGATACCGATACCGATATTTAAAAATAAATATCGCCGATACCGATTCCGATACCGATACGAATATTGAAATTGAGTTCAAGGTTAGATCAACAAAACTCAAGTGCAATTTTTTATTATACAAAATTACATTGTAAGAGAGAGTATTTAATATTGATTTTAACCCAGTATAAAAAATTGGAAGTAATTTTTAAGGAGCTACATTTTCTTTGCTTCCAAAAAATCTATATTAAAAATATGCAGATAATTAGTAGAAAAGCCAGAAAAAATTTTTAATTCCTTTATAATTTTAAAAAATACTCGCCATGCTTTTTAAAAAATCGATTTTTTTAAGAACATTTATTAACTAATATTCTTCTAAATAACTTAATAGCTTAATTATTAAAAGTCTTCTAAAAGTTTATATTTATTCACTTAAATTTACATGAAAATAAAGTTTTGAGTTTAAATTCGCATAAAAAAAAATTGTGCAAATGGATAATTTTTTATCCTTTTTGCTTGAGGAAAAACCAGTATAGAACACCGAAAAAGAAATTTGTCCTAGCATCGCTTCCAATCGGTGATTGGTAATCGAAAAAAAGAACTTCTTGCAGTGGCGAGGATATTTAAAACTTATTAGAAATTATCCAAATTTGCAATACTTCCGGATCGCGAATTCTACATTTTCATGACTTCTTTGTAGTGTATTTTTTGCTGGAATAAGATTTAAGAAACAACGACTTGAATTTGAATTCATGGTAAAACTAACAAAAAATAAATAATTTTTTTACAAAATAACAGCATAAAATATTATTAATTTTTAAAATTGATATTAATAAGATTTAAAAAATAACGAAGTGAATTTAATTCATGGTAAAATTGAACAAAAATAAATTATCTGTTAAAAAAAACTCTGAAAAAAATTTTAAAAGTATCGTCGTATCGACAGTAAAATATCGCCGATACCGATGTATCGGAAAATCTGAAGTATCGCCGATATATCGGTATCGGTTTCGGTATTCGTTACATCCCTATTTCTAACCACATACTAATCATTTTGTCTGTAGGGTAATGTACTGTTGTCGTATTAGTAAAAAAAAACAGTTTTGTCTTATGTTGGTGTGGGTTCAGCCTTATGCAACAGAATTTATATAAGTTCTTTGTGTTTCCTACAAACTCTTGGAACAGGTTAAACGTTTTGTTTACAAGTACAAGTTCGTACAATAATTTTATTGTGTACTAAATGTTTATGAATAGTTTTCACATTTTGCAAATAAAAGTTCAAGAGAGAATAATAAGTGTGCTTTGCTTAACAATGAGATGTGATCCAGTGAATAAAAGAAAGGTCATGTTTCATTTCACGAAATGGCAAAGAGATCAATATTTTCAAAACTAATTTATATATTGAGACGATTGCATAAACATAATAAAGTTTCTGAAGTATATTCTGCTTAATAACCTTGAATTATGATATGTATTTAATTACAAAACATTTTTATGTTATAATGATTTCATAATTACAGGTCAAATATCGATTATTTCATTACGGTTTATTATTTTTAATAATAAATTGTTTTATGCCTAAAAATAAGCTATATGTATAATAAGTACATATATGTATTGGTTTAAAGGGTTGGTTGTTAAAATATAACGTAACGCTCTTACAGGCGAGGGGGCTGACGATTTGCTACGGATTAAAGAATTTATACTGATTTTTTTTAAGCGTTACGGAGGAGAAACTGTTTCTATAACAGCGAAAATAAACCTACCCAGCGGTTTTACGAAAAAAAATTGCTTATATCTAAATTTGCCGTTTGATTACACATGTTGACAAATGCCACATAAACAGATGCTTATAAGCAATTTTCCTACAAATATTTATGTACACCTTAATGTCCTACAATAGGCTGTGAATCGGCGAGATATATCTTAAGCCTGGTAATCTGTTTAGAATTTCGCGCAGAATGCTGTCAAAATACATATAAGAAATGGCATGAATTGCTTATGAAAAAATGTTGCAGAAATATTACTCTCTTCATTTTGTTAAAAACATACAAAATGTATCTGCTACATTTTAGGTCTTCATGCGAAATAATAAGAGCAGCATTTGTTTCGCGTGGAATTCACAACAACATTCGGGGTGTTTTTACAAAAGAAAAAAATTGTAGCATAGTTTCAAGGGTTCGTTGTTAATATTGGTTATATATCAAATGTTTAGTATGAAAAAATCAATGTTGTTCCAATTTTTTTTTTTCGAATTTGAGAGGAGTATCTGTTTAATCTAAATCAGAGGCACGCAATTCCTGGTCATGGGCCACGACGTTCACCGGCTATTTGTCGGCTTTTTACATGTATGTACATGCTAGAAATAATCAAAATAAACAACAATAAGAGTACAACAATGGGTTGTACCTATCAAGAAAGCAAATAAACACCAACACACTTAAATAACAAATTATTTTTTCTTCATTTAGTTTTCTCTTTTCCGCCCTCTGATCTAAATCTTAGTAGTCTGTGAAAAATATTGAGATATATTGATTACGAAAAATGTTAACATATAAGCTCAGAAAAATGTTGACCAACATTAGTTTTTCATACGAAAAATATGGCAAGTAACCAATTATAATCGCCCTTGAAAGTATGCTGCAATCGTGTACGTTTAAAAAAACCCAATGTGTTTGTTGTAAATTCCACACGAAAAAATTGGTTCTTATATTATTTCGCATGAAGACTCAAAATGTTGTAGATACATTTCATATGTTTTTCACAAAAGTAATCACACCCCATATGTCCTCGTAAATTCCACGCGAAACAAATGCCGCTCATATTATTTCACATGCTGACCTAAAATGTTGCGGATTTTCACAAAATTAACAGAGTTCTACTTCTGCAACATTTTTTCATGAACAATTCATGTAAATTTTTTTAAAATATATTTTGACAGCATTCCGCGTGAAATTTTGAACAGAGTACTCTTGATTGGCTTTAGAATTTTTAACAAGAGATCAATTCCCTTAATAAGACTAAAATAGTAAGATATTGAATTTAGTTTTGAAATCTCCATTAATTAAAAGGCAGTAAGTACCCTTTTGAATAAAGAAAACATATTTACAAAAATATGTTTTCTTAGAGATTGGCTTAAATCAGCAGCAGGCAATTTTTGCATGTAATGCGAAGTTTGTCGACTGTTTGTCGACTATTTACATTTTGAAAATTTATGTGTGAAATTTTTTACCAATTACCTACAAAGTAGTTGTCCTAATACTCGTGAAAATAGGAGTAGTACAATATGTTCCCAAGTCGAAGTAAAGCAAGAAAAGAGAACAGATCTCTCTGTACAAGAAGAATTCTTCCAAATCAAAAATATTTATTTAACGTGCAATAATTTGACTAGTATTAAAGACACCACCACCGGACGAGTATCTTAAGTTTGGATCTAGAATATATCACACTCAGTGTCCTTGGGAAGCAGTCACATGACTTCTCTTTCGATGAGTTCTCTTTCCTCTAGGGCAGTTGTCATCCCATAGACAAGCACTTAAAATAAGAATGTATTGGTGTCTTGCAAGTTTCACAAAACAAAGCGACAAGCTTTTGTTGTTGTTTGCTGCTGAATGAAATTTTCGTGTGCTCACCCCTATTGTATACGCGTTTTTAGTGCACTGTTTGGTGATCATTGCTATAGGGTCTAATTTGAGAAGAATCGAGTAAACAGTGAGAAGCCAAACCAAAGGAGAGATCAACCTGCCTTGAGGTGTTCATCTGCATACACTTTTTGAAATTTTTTAATAACAAGGTTTGTTCAAAAAAGTGACCTTTTCAAAGTCGTAAATGTGAAGCATGTGCTTTTAAGAAGAAACATAAAAAAGTACCTCTTAAAAATGGAACATGTATAAAAAAATTTTAAATGAAACATAAATTTTGAAAATTTTCTTCCAGCAAGATATTTAAAAAAAGGATACTCCCACTGACTCCCCAATCCAGCATTTGTGTTTAATGAATATAATAAGCCTTATATGCTTTTAATCACAAATGTTTTAAAAGACTAAACTTTCAAAAGCATTAAGCAAACCATTTTATGCTCTGCATCATATTTTGCTAATAGATTTTTTTTATAGTTCATTTTTAGGAGTAATGGCGTAGATTGTTTATTTGACAGCAAGAACTATGTAATAAAATTTTTAATAGTCTTAATGTTTTCTGCCTAAAAGAACCCACAAAAAATACTTAATCCGAAAAACATAATAATATATTTTTAGGAATATTAATTAAAATACCATTATAATAATCTTATATAAGGGAGTAGTAGATTAATGGTCATAAGAGTGGCCTTTTTGATTGTGATAAAACTCACTAAGGAGTACATAAAAAAAACAAGCTTTATTAGGGGCAAAAACTTTAAGAGGAACAAACATTCCACTCACTATACAGGCAATAAAACAGATCATTAAACTGAATGTTGTTAACAAAAAAAAACACAAAAATCCTTGAATACAAAGGACCTGTTCGTCTGAACTATTTAACTCTCTGGCAAAAAAGCAGCAAATAAAACATCAAAAGCCATAATAATAATTAATCCTTTAATGATAAAAATGCTTTCGATTATATTTATGTGTATATCTACTAGTTAATGTTTCTCTGTGTTGTGAAAACACACACACACACTCATTTACGCTTATAAAATACCCTGTAAATATATATTATGAGTTACGTAAAAAACAACAAGGGTCCCCCCTTATTTAACGGCTATAAACCCTAAAATTAAAAAAATAAGTCTAAGGAATCTGAGTTTCTTTTCTTCTATGGTTATAAATAAACTGAAATCAAGTTTTGTTGAACACCTGAGCCCGACTGCTGATTGATATATTGTTAAGAATGTTTTTTTAACTTACACAAGTATCCTATTTTAAGCTTTTGTGCATAAACTGGATGTGCCCTTTTTTAATTTGTAAGATTTTGGGGAGAAAATGTGTGTAAAATAAAATTAAGGTAAAAACATCATATTGAAAAGAAAATGAATACTTGTGTAGTGCCACTTAAATTAACACACTCACACAAATCTTGTTTATAAGCCAGATATATGTACATTAGAGTGGTCGTAAAAAGTTAAAATTTGGATTTTTTTCAAGTTCCAATCAGATAAGATTAAGTCGTGTTGCACGTCCACCAAAGTTTAAGGATATGCTCTCTTTCTGTCTTTTATGTCTCGTAACTTAATAAATATAGTATTTACAAAAAAAAAATTTTTGTTCTGAAAAGTTGTCTGTAAAGTTTCCAACCGAATTTAGTCTAAGAACCATTATTACAACTTGCCATTAGTTAAAGGTAAGATTTTGTCTGCCCGATAGATAGCTTTGCATTATTTCAACTTTAATTTTTATTGTTATTATTAGTAATATGTAATAATAATATTTAATGGATAAAAAAAACAAGAAATGAAGGTTTTACAATGCCGCCATTTATCGGTCCGACAAAATCCTGCCTTTAACTAATGGCAAGATGTAATAATGGCCCTAAATCGCATATTTTACAAAATAAACAGCAGTATAAAAAAAAGCCCATAACAAGTAAAATTTTAAAAAGTTTACACTTATTTACAAATGTTGGTAAATTTTTCTTTTCCTAGAACTGGAAGCCGTTTCTTTAGTTATTTGGGCCGCTGAATGCGAATCTGCACTCCAATTTTTTTATCAGCTCTACTTTTCGAGATAAACACACAGAAAATTTTCAATGTAAAATCGTCGAAAACCAGGTTAATTTAACATTTTTGGGTAGTGATTTTGCTTCATAGGCGTTTCATGGTAACTCAACATGATTTACAATAATCTTGCAGGAAGATATATTCTTTTGAATTAACTATATTTCATGTCGATTTAATATTATGTTGAATCAACGTCATTTTGAGTTAAAGCAACGTGAGTTGGAACAACACGAAGAATCATGTTGATTTAAAGTTGAAACATCGTGAATTTGATATTGAAACAACACTGAGACTATTGTTGAATTATAGTTATTTCAAGCTGAAACAACATGACTTTAATTTATATATTTTATTAATTATTTTACCTACGTGATAGTTGTTAGCATAGGCATCAGAAAAATTTGTGTTGTAGCTGGCTGCCCCAGCCAAGATTTGAACTTGTGCCACTTGCATGATAGTCCGCACGCTAACCACTGCAGCCACAACAGCTTCAAACTTTACTTTAGCTATACACTAAATAAATACCCATCGTATGTAAAATGAATTTCATTTTAATTCAACATGATTTAAATGATTATTTATTATAAAACTTATTTGAAATTACAGCTATTGTCATGTTGATTGAAATTTTTTTTCTAAATACTATATTTATTATGTTATGAGATATGAAAGCAGGAAAAGAGCAATTGTTGAAACTTTATTGGGTGTGCGGTGCGACTCGCCTTAATCTCAACTGATTAACATGAACATTTTTGGGGTAGTTTTCCATAATTACCGCTCGATTAGGGATATGAGAGCTGAAGTTTTTTGCGACCACTCTAATGTACATACTTCATGCAACACATGTTGGCATACAACAATGCAGCAATGAAAACAAAAATGATTAAAGACAAGTAGTACCGAAAAAGGGTTAGACTAGTATTAAAACTTATATTAAATTACAGAAGAATAATATTAAAAGCAAAAGAGAAACTAAAAATTAAAGCTTCCTTTTATACTTCAGCCAGCAACAAACAATATAATGAAAAAAAAAACTGGAGGGAGGAGAGCCTTTAATAATTTCGTTTTATTTTTTTATTTTATTTTTTCAGGCGAGTTAAGGGTGATGATAAAATTAAAATCAAGAGCCAGTTACGTTTGGTCGTAAAAAAGGCAACCGAAAAATTATTTACATTTTTAAAATTTAAATGAATTTAGTACAAGAGAAGAAAAGAGGTTATCAAACTCGTTTTTTGCGTTTTTACGCATTAATTTGTAATAAACATAAAATCAAAAATTTTATATCTTTAAGATTTTAGCATATAATAAAAAATGAAACTTGTTGGTACACTCGCAAAAATAAATTTTCTTTAAATCCTAAAAATGTAAGGTAAAGAGTATATTTTTGCTTTTAAGCTTCAGCTACTCTTTCTTAAAGATAAAAAATTTTATTTTATATACGAGACAAAAAGATCTCGATTTTACTTTTAATATTTCCAAAATAATTTGTTATCGTAGTAAGCTTTAGTTTTATATGCTTACATTATTTCTGCACTATAATTAAAAGAATTGTCTTCTTGTGCAGGAAAACAAACAATAAATAAATAAATAAAATAATAGCAAAATCAATAAATAACAAACGTTACTAATAAAATAATAAATATGTACTTAATTCGCAAAATATATGAAATAAAACAAATATTTGAAATCCGCCATGAAAATATATTAAGCAGAGTTGTAATGCAAAGCTCACTTTGAGGTTTTTAATGCCATGCAAACAAAGCTCACTTATTTCTTTATCTCTTTTTGTTTCCTAAAATAATGCACATTTCATACTTTCTAGTGCACAGTGGCGCAGAAACAAACTATTTTGGGAATAAATTAGCCATTTCTAAGCGGATAGTCCGATCAATATTAACTGCCTGGCTCACGATGTCGACAAGTCGAGTTCGCTCTCATATTTATATTGAAAACAAAAACAAATTTTATTTTTTCATTATTGTTCTCAATATAAATATGAGAACGAACTCGACTTGTCGACATCGTGAGCAAGGCAGTAAATTTCACATGGCAAATTTTTCTATTCAACTTAGAAATAGAAGCTTCCCGTATTGTTCAGGAACGGAGCGAAGTATACTCATTTGAAAGTTTGAAGTTCTCAGTTTTTCAAAATCTTGGTCAAGTATTTTAAATACATACCCCCATATGCAAAAAATATAATGTTTGCTTCAAGTGTACGTTAAAACAAAATGTCCATAGAAATTTTTTTAATGTACACTTCAAGCACACTTTATTAATTTTTTGCTTATGGGGGATAGGATCCACATAATAACCGATTGTTACAATTGTTTCTTTGTTGGTTAGACAACAAATTTATAAACTGTTTAAAAAAAGTTTATACAAATATTCCTCCTGATTTGGATAACACATGTTTACAAATTTCGAAAAACTATTTGGTTCGCTAGAAATGAAAGGTGTTTCTTTAGTTATTTGGAACGCTGAACGCGAATCTGCACTTCATTTTTTTCCATGAGCTCTAGTTTTCGCGATATAGCGTTATTTAAAAAAAAGCACTTTCACCACACATAGTAGCATAACTTGGAAAGAGTTTCCCTATTCAGTAAAGAAAAAAAAACCTAAACTCGACAACAAAATAATGCTGAGGCCGTGCAAACATTGTTTTTAAATTTTCTCAGTACTTTCAGAGAAATCATTAAGGTTTAACCCAAAATAATTAAAATTTTATTAAAAATTTTGATTTAGGAGTTTTTTTTAATTTAAATTGGTGCATAACTTTGGATTTTATTCATAATTTAGTGAAAGAACTGCATTGATAAAATTTTAATTTTCATACAACAGCAATTCCTGATTTTGTGTTTGTGTTTGTTACTGTTGTATGGCAATTAAAATTTTATCAATTCAGTTCTGTCACTAAATTGTGAATAAAACCAAAAGTTGTACATAGATTTCAATGAAAAAGGGCTCACTTATTTTGGAATATATTTAGTTACATGCTACTGGACAAAAAACTAGCAGTATTTTTTTTTGCATTATATTGTTATAAAGTCTTAAAAACAAAAATGTGAAAAAAATTTTTTTTTAATAATTTTTTTTTTGCTCAAACTTTTACGATATAGCTAAAACTACTGTGCTGATCTAGAAATAATGCTTTCACGGCTTAAAGATTATTTTGCTGGAGTTTTGAATTTTTTACTTAACTGAATAGAGCATGGCCTTTTCAAGTTATTATCATGTAAGTTCTGCAAGTGCCTTCATTTTTGACATGACGGTATATCTCTATAATTATATATTTAAAATCTTCATAGCATATGTAGTCGGTAACGGCAAAAATTTTTTCGGAACGCGATGTGCTATAAATATGTGTAATATACAATTTTTTATTTGAAATTTAAAAAAAAAAATTTAATTTTTAAAGATTTTTGACCAAAAAAAGAATCATAACTGTTTTCTCTATAATAAAAAAATCTTAAGGAACATATAATTTTTATACCTGTGTCTAAAAGGTATCCTCAGAGACATGATTTTAGAAAAAAAGTTTAATTTAATTAACCATTTTTATTGGTTCTAGAACCTTCCAAATTCGACCTATTTTGAGAGAAAATTTTTAATTTAGCCCACAAGTTCTAAGGCCCCAAAGTTTGGATCTAAAAACAAATGCTATTTGCAGAAACTATTATGTGTATCCATTTATTTGCCAAAGCATTTTATGGGCCTTTGACCAAATTCAATTTTTTCGGGGATTTTGGGAAAAAACAAAGCATACACCCAGGCATATAGCAACAAACAATAAACGAACCCTACAATAAGGCTTAAATTTTTTTTGTTTTTATAAAAATCATATTTTTTGCTACATCTACGAGAATGTTCTTTTAGTAACAAAAAAAACACACACACACACTATCTAAACAAATGACAGGAAAAAACAGACGTTGTTAAACTAAACTGGTCCACTAAGACATTTGGCGCCATAGTCTACTTACAATCTTGTTTTCAAAACTTAATTATTTAAAGTGTACAAGTTTTAACAATATTATAAAAAACTAAATAAAAGGTAGATCTATACCAGTTTATGGCATATAAATTAAATAGTTTAATATATTAGTATTGCTACATTTTCCTTTATGACAACAATGAATCGTATAAAAAAATAAGACAGGAAAAAACGTCAATGTTAGTTTTAAAGTTTTTAAAACGCCCACTCAATTTTTAGTCTAAGGTTTTTTATCGAAAAATATTTCAGATTTATCTAATGTAAAGTTAACAAAAGACACAGCCATACACACACACACACACACACAGATGGGTCAAACATGTTGTATCTGAGGTATTTTAACAACAAAAATTTGCTTACACGTAGGTAGAAATAGCAATCTTTATATAATATTTGTATTATTATTTTATTTTTTATGATTTCTATGACTACTTCAACCACATGTTATTTCATACTGAAAAAAGTGTGAATTTCATTTACATTTAAAATTGTTTTTTTATGATTGTTAGAAATATGAAATAAAACAAGTAATAAAATTTTAACTCTACACCTGCAAATTAGAGCATATGAAGTTGATTAGAAGAGTTATAAAATGAATTTATAGTCATACTAGTGATGAGTTATAAAAAGTTTAGCATATGCCTCAGGATAACAAGAAGATTTAGAATTAAAATATAAATAAAACAGGTTAGGTATTATGGACATTAAAAAACTTTGTTTCGAAAACTTTTGCTAACAAAGCTTTCACAAGCCTACAGTGCTTTCAGTTAATTATAAAAGTTAAAACAATAGCTTTAAAATTTTCAATCACAAGATATATTTATAAATATTAATTGAAAAACTTGCTGTACGTAAAGAGACACACATAAAACTTTTAATTTAATTTAATTTTAATTTTGTTTAATAGAACTTTAACCCAAAAGCTTTTTTATTAACTTATTTGTCTCTGGTCCTCAGGTTAACTTAATTTAAGTGTAGCTCAAAAACCTTTTTTTTATAATTTACCAGCATCAGACAACGGTGTGTGTGTGTGTGCGTTGTTGTTGCTTTGAATTTGAAAAAACCATAAATAAATAAATTTATATAAAAAACCCATAACAAAAATGTTTGTTTAACGACATTAATAAATAATCTGATTTTTTATCATTTTTCTTAAGTTTTTAAATCAAAAATTCAAATGATATTCATTCATCGTAAGAACAAATTGATTTGAAACACAAATAAATTTATTAGATTTTCTGCTTTCATGGCAACTGAAATTATGGCGCTTAATCTTGACCATAATTGTCAGACAAACTATAAACAAATATCCATATTAATACCTACATACATTTAACAACAAAACTTTAATAGCAAAATAATAATAAAAATATAAAAATCAATTAAAAAGCTTCTACACAGATATCCTAAATTGGATAAACTTGATCAAATTGAAACGTTTAAAAGGTAATAAAATTTTGTTTATAACTTATTTTTCTAACACTTTATAAAAATATCCAGAAATAACTAAAAAGGAGATAATATTTGGATGTTATGCCAAAAAAAAAATCTATTGAAATATTTGTTTGGTTTGTCATGAAATATTTGTTGTTTTAAGCTTAGCTTTAAATAAGCTTTAGTTTTGGCGTGATTGAACATTTTTCGTTGCCAATTAATTGAACACCTGTTGTAATAAAGCTTTGTAGTATGTAAGCTTTTAAAAGCTTTTATTCGAAATTGAGTTTTATTTAAATATGGAAACATAAAACTGAACAGCTAAATAAAAATGCGTACAATTGGAGAATGTTGAAAACAAATATTTTTAATGGGAGGCCGGAGCAGGTCCTCCATGCTAAAATTAAGAAAAAATTTTTTATGGAAGATTAAAAATCGCTTTTTTATAAAAACAAGTAGCACTCAAGCAATTAAAGCCTTAAGGCTCCATTACTCATATGTAAGGTTGATGTAGTTGCATGTTGCTGATCGTTTCTGTCTCATAGCTCTTCAATATGGCAGAAACGATCAGGAACATGCAACTACATCAACGTTACGTATGAGTAATGGAGCCTTTAGTGCGTTAATTTTTTTAAGAAAGTGGTAGTGTTGAGAGGACATGTGGTGAAGTAGGAAAGAAAGCTTAATTTCTCTGCTATTGTGTTTCTTAGCAATGTTGCAGCGCCTCTGGTGTTAAGTAGGCACATTAACTTTCTTGAACTGTGTGTATAGCTATTTTATAATTTTTTACTTAGCCGATTATTCTTATAAGAATACCGACGAAGAAGGGCGTTGTTATATACATTATATTATAGATCAGTATCAATGGCTGCCTGTACTGTGCGGTGGTCAATGCTATGCATTCGTCATTTAAACAGTCCAATATCAATCATCACAATCCGTGATCCACGTCAGAAAAATTCATGATTACTGCCCTGTACAGGGATCGAACTCACGTTGTCAGTGATAATTAGTTTTGTTGCTCATGCGCTAACTACTCAGTCAAGAGTATAATTTTTAAAAGGAAATACAATTTCTAAGAAGTGCAAAGTGCTTTTTAAAAATGTTTGAACTGAAACTAAAAATAAAACTGTAGTTTGAACTAAAGTTAGAAATAAAACCATTAAAAAGCTTTACAACAAAAAGCTCATGTAAAGTTCTTAATATATATTTAGTCTGTCCTCGTACGTGCACGAAGTTATCCAAACTTACGCAAAAGCTCTTTTTAAATACAAATTTTGTATTGAAAAGGGCTTTTGGTTAATGTTGTTTAAATTCATAGATGTGTAGGAAGAGAGTGCTTATAATATAAGGAAAGTTTGAGGCCTATAGAAAACTTCATTCTTATTCTTCTTTGAGATCTTAGCAAAGAAAATCTTAAACGTTATAGCGAAAAATAAAATTGTAAATGAGAAAGGGTTCTCTAAAAATTTTGTATTCCAAAAAAATATTTTGGAAAGTTTGGGTAACTTCGCGCACGTATGTGTGTTGTTTTGTGTGCATGATGCTACCCAAGTTTATCCGAAAGCTGTTTTCAATAAAAAAAAACTTCATTTTAAGAAAAGACTTTTACGTTACAATAGTAAAACAATAAATTTAAGGCCAAAGATTAAGAAGCTTTTAAATATTTCAAAATACAAAAACATAATTATAAGCTTTGTGACTTGATTTCGTTGAAAGCTTTTAAAGACAACATTTTATTCTTTTTTATGTGTTAATCCATCTAATGTTGTTTCGTTTATATTTCAATATTTCATTATATTATTTTTCAAATAAATTGTTCTTAAATAAGCAAATTATTTGAGATATTAATAAAAATTTATTAGATATTCTTTTGTTATATTTTGTTTTTCTTCTGTTAGTGTTATACATTTCTTTCTTATTTAGATACTTTAATAATTTTGATCATAATTTTTCATTTAATGTCTTTTATGGCAGTTATTTCTGGAATAAAAACGCATATATTTCTTAGCGTGGGCAATTGATAAATACCCCCTACCCTCAGTTTATGACACATAAACATAAATTAGTTTAAAAAGTGTCTTTGTATATATTTCATTAAAAAAATATTTGATTTAATGTCAAGAAAATGGAAAAAGAAAACACGAGAAATTCACAAGAAATGGGCAAAGAGCGTTTAAACTAAAAAGGAAAGTGTGAATGTTGTCATAAAAAAATATTTAGAATTTTTCTTTATATTTATTGTATAATAAAGAAAATATTTAACTACAGCTATGTATATCGCCCTGACAAAACTAAACAGCAAAGTGAGGGCAAGCTGGCAGCCAGTGAGGCACCAGCTAAGCTGTATTCGAACGTTAACAATATTTGAAAACATTTTTATGGAAAAGTTTAAGGAAATCTAGCTGGGAAAAATAAAAATAAATAAACAGTATCAAAATTAAAAATGTCTTTCTTTTGTTGTCAACATTGCCATCATCTTCATCATCACCATCAGCAGCATTTATTTATTTATTTTATTTTTTCTTTGCATTATTATAATTTTTTGATTGTGTTTTTCAAATAACAACATCGGCGTCACTATACTCCATTTTCGCCTTCTTTAAATGCTGCCTGCCATCTTTCCATTTTATACATTGATAAAGCTGGCGACAAGGACATACTTGTAATAACATTAAAAGGATATTGTTAAACATTTTCATAAGCAAGTGTTTGTGTCATGTTATATAGTCCTAAAAATGAAGGAAACAAACAAAAAAAAAAAAAAAACAAACATAAGCAAAGAGAGTCTTAAATGTTATAGCGAAAAATAACATTGTAGATGAGAAAGTGTTCTTCAATAATTTTCTTAGCAGGAATTGGAGTAGAAGTTTAATCCTTTAATGTCTTTGATTTCTTTTTTCATTACACTGTACAACAAAATCCAATTTTTTTTTTGAAAATTACATGACTGATACTGGTATAGAACTGCTGCTTTACATAAAAGTGCTGTGCTGAACACTTTCCTATAACTTAAAAGATTTCCAGATGTAAGCTTTCCAAACGCCGAAGCACGTATATATTTTTTGGTGCCTTTTGCATGAATCACTCACTACTATTTTTTTTGTACAGTGTAATTTATACAACATACTATATATTTAGTACGTTTTATAAATTACTCTGTACAATATATATTGACTTTCTCCGATTGAAAACCTTGCAGGACAATAAATCGATCAAATCGTTAGCTTTTAATAAACATTTTCAATATTGTTGCGAAATGAAAAATTAAGATTCAAATATAACGACATAAAATGACAGCTCTAATGAATGACAATCTGTATTTGGTAACACCAAATACAACACTACTTATGAAATGTCAAAACAGAGAATTGGCAGCCCTTTTTAACAGCCGTTAGAATTCAAAATAACAGGAACGGATCTTGGTGGAAACAGTAGCGAGAGCATACAAGATTGTTCGAGAATGTTACAAGAAAATTCAGATATCGACAAAATAAACTTAACAAACCTCAGCTGTAAGAAATGTAGACTTGTTAGCTGCGTAATTTGTTTAAGTAGCATAATAATCTTGTAAACATTAGTATATGGGTGTATTCATAAGAAAAATCTCATGCATACCAACACACACTATAGTTAAAGATCAAAAGAGACAACCATTACACGCATTACAGTATAGCTGTAGATAAAAAGAGACAACCATTCCAGAAGAAGTTGCCAGAAGGTTTTATAGTTTGCTATATAAAGGGAGCTGCCGGACGACAGCTGAGTCCAGTGTTGTGAACTATTCATAACCAAATAGCGCTTCCCTTAGTCCCACTTCTTAAAAAGCGCTAAAAAGAGCTAGATTAAATTCAAATGAAAAAAAACTTAAAAAAAACAAAGATTTATTTCGTGTTTTATTTTGAATTGGAATTCAACGAACCTGTAGAAAACGACCAAGAACGTAACAATATTGTTATTTTCTCAGGTATGAGCGTTACGTCCAAGTACTAGGTCTTTGATATAAGGACGTTTCATATGCATATTAACTTCAGTTTTGCACATCACGTTTTAGCACAAATTGTTGTTAAAAATGTTTTTTACAAAAATTTACAAATTTTAACAAATACACTTTCCCTATCCTCTTCGTAATGTACGATTAAAAGTTAACGTGGACTTTAACGGCAAGTTCGGCATTCAAAAGTTGTGGTTAAAGTCCACGTTAACTCTTATTCATACATTGAGAAAAGGGCCGTTAGCAGTTAGCTGCTTGTTTAACTTTTAAAATTAAATCTAAAAAATGTTTCTTTAAGTCTATGGAAAAAGTATTTTCTGAACCCAACTAGTCTGTGATGGGAAATTTTTCGAAAAACTTAAATTTTTGACAAAAATTTTTTTTTACAAGTTTCAACTTTTTATGTAAAATCTCAAATTTCCAGCTTCTAGCGACTATATTTAATTTTTATATTCTTCTTATCTATTTATATTTCTTGCTTCTCAAAGGGTTAATATTGTTGTTAAAATACAACTTAAAAGATGTTTTCAAATTCTTATTTTGTTGTCAATATTGATGAGGCTTCCTTCCTCCGGTGCAACTATAGCAGCAAAACTCTATAATCACAATCGTTATTTATAAGCTTACATCATCCTTTACAACTAAGTTGTAATATACAATATCTTTTCATATACATACTAGAGGTGTGCACAAGCATATTCATATACGTGAAGTACACATGAAGTGGCAAAGCATGAAGTATCCAAACCAGAAACAATACACATTTTTAAAAATAACAAAAGTCGGGTAACAATCAGGCGTGCCCCATTGAAGTCAAATTTTAAATTTTCTAAAATTTACCAAAGTTAAACTCAATTTGCATAAAGTGATATTTGAATTAACTTAGGTAAACATTTTGGCCCGTTTCGAGTAACTTAATGTGCAACCTCTAGTCAAGAATGAAATTTTGTGAAATGTTCAAAAGTGAAGCATAATTTTCAAACAATAATCTTTGACTGGGCAGGTAAAAATGTTAGCCAATTTGGAGAACTCCAAGGCTTCCCCTTTTTTGGCTTCATTTTGGTAAATTTCACAAAATTTTTGCTTTGAGGCACACCAATTCGAAATTAACAAATCAAAAATATTTCACAGTTACCCTAATGTACATACATATGTATTTATTCCCAGCAAAAACTTTGCTTACTGGTAGGCAAAAAATTATATGAGGATTTAAGTCGTAACTACTTACAATTTGACTCGGTAACTACTTACTTTTGTTTGAGAAGTCCAAAATATAAGGGGTACCCCTTACAAATGTATTTACATTGTCACTGCAATTAACTAGCTATTATTTGGCTTACTCGAAGCTAAAATAATAAATAGTCAAATAAACAAATTAAAATTAAAAAAAAATTATTACACATTATCTTTTATTTATATTTTTTCAATTTTATTTTAGTTTTTTATTTCTTTTTTTTTTACCCATCTGGGATTCGAACCTACGCTCGTTCAGATATGAAGACAAGTACTATACCCACTCAAATATTGATGATTTATAAGTTTAAGCGACTATTTTGTTCGTTTTCATATACAAACACATGTTGACTTAAAAAGTGGTTGGGTACTTATCTTATTAACACATATCAACAAATTGTAACTACTTTCAGATAATGATAAAAATACGTACTAATTTTGTTAAAAACTAAGTAGTAGTTCTAATTTGAAGCATAGTAATAAGATAAATAACTACCACTCATTATTTTGTAGCCCATTAATAAAGTACTACCAATTACAAGAATAACAAAAATTTTTGCTGGGTTAATATGTTCAGATTTTTGTTTCATCTGTTTACAGATTTTTGTATAGTCAAATAATTCTCTACACTGTTTGTGCTCTGAGAGATAGATCAAATATGTACTGTGTTCGAAAAAGGAAAGAATTTCATAAGCATTAAAATAATTGAATCAATGCAGACCTCTAATGCATACACATTTGAGAAACTTAAACAGAAATATATAAAAATGTATCTATGTATAAAATACTAGTAGTTTTCTATATGGAAACTTTATTTTCTTATTTTGTAGGATTAAAATTATTGCATCCAAGTTTATTCCAAATAAACAAACAACTAAAAAAAACAATACAAAGGATGAGTGTTAAGGGGGTTTATTATAAAAAAAAGTTTAACACCCTCTTAAATATTGTACTAACAAAATATTTTTAACACAGACTTCTATTTGGCCTTATTATTAACGACTGAGGAGCGAAGAAAAAAGAAAAATAATAGAAAAAGTAATAAACGTCTACAAATTTCCTGTCTTGGTGTTCATAAAAATTTTAATATAAAATCATTTTGTAAAGCATTCAGTGATGGGGGGTGTCCTGGTTTAGGGGTGGTTGGTATTGGTTTTTATTGGAAAATTGTGTTGGTTTTGTATTTTTATTTTTTTTATTCACAATTTTTTATTCTTGCTGTTTTATTTACCATTGTTGTAACAAATCATTTTCAGTATGACTCATACAACCGTGTTTTCTGTTTTGTTTCGTTTGCTTTGGGCCACTTGCATTAACCACTAACTATATAGCATATATCGAGCTACATTCTGCCACTAAATGTTTTAACAAAACCTTCAGGCCCCTTATATTTTAGAATTAAAATCATAAAAAATAGTTAATGTTTTATTGTTTATGTGCTTATTGGACTTTGTCACCCTACTTGATATGTGGTGGTAGGTAAAGTTTTGAAATCCTTAAAAAAAAATAAAAATTTCAGGTTCTGCACTTAGTGTCTTCCACTACATGCTCGTCGATGAAGGATGAAAGTGTTTGCTATTTTAATTTCCTTTAGGTTTGAGATCCAACGCACCAAACACTCAGATAAAAACACTGCCTGCAATTAGGGTTGTCAGATATGGCGATTTCTCGCCAAACGTGGCGGTTTTTCAACATATTTTTGCGTCCAAAATTTTGATTTGGCGACATTGCGATTTTTCTAGCGATAAATAAATTTGTTGGTGATTTTTATGGCTATTTTTTGAAACAAAATTGAACTTCAACATATTTGTAATTTAGGAAACTTACTTTGTTGAAAAAGTATTTTCAAAAATAAGTCCCTCCAAAACTAGTCTGCAAAAAATTAAAACAATGTGATTTTGATGATTTTTCTTATATTATTTATAGTCTTTAATGGCTGGCTTTTGAATTTGGTTGAGAAAAATTTACAAGAAATAATTTTTGGCGATTTTATTTCTACTTTTGGTGATTTTCTGCAAAAATTTTTTACGATTCTTTTATAAAAATTTATATTAAAAAAATTATTATATAAAAACAGATTTATTATAAAATATATATTACGAAAAACTACATAAAATTGCTTTTGGTGACTTTTGGAGATTTTTTAAAATCAATTTGGCGAAATAGGTCGGAAAAATCTGACAATCCCGTCTGCAAACTGGCAGCACATTACATATTTTATAATTATTTCTGTACTTAACTTAATTTTTAAAAAGCACACCCAAAAGAAAAACTCAATAAAACCATATTGATTCAACAAGAAACATTAACATTAACATTATGTTGAACATTTTTATTTTAGTATTAAACCATATGAATTCAAAGTTCAAAATGATTGATTTTGTGTATTTCAGTAAAATTTTTCTTTTGAATTGAAAACTATTGAATAATTATGACGAGTTTTTATTTTTAAATTACCGTTTTCCCTTAGTGTATTGTTGGTATATTCAGTCTGTTCCTGCACGTGAACGAAGTTAATCAAACTTAACCGAAAGCTCTTTTCAATACAAAACCTGTATTTAAAAAAGTTTTTTTTTTTTGTATAGCCTGGTACCCTGTTCAACTTTTCATGCGGAATACGGTCAAAATACGAGTAAAAAAATCGGCATGAATTCTGTTTTCATTTTGTGAAATACTGTTTTCATTTTGTGAAAAAATTTTAGGAAATTGATTTTATACACGAAAGATATTTCGGTTTTATTCCTTGAAAATATTTGAAAAGAAAATGTGCTAGACGGCCAGATGTTCTTGATATAATTTCGTATGTTGACTTGAAATGTTGCAGTTACATTTCATATGTTTTGGACAAAATGAACAGATAACTACTTCTACAACATTTTTATGAACAATTCATGTACATTTTTTTAATGTATTTTGAGAGCTTTCCGCGTGAACTGTTGTTGTCAATTGCTATCAATTATTTACAATCTAAGAAATTTATTATTTGACATATTGTCATAATTTTATTTTAAATGAAATTTATTTGCTGGAGTTTAAGCAATTGTCTATATGCAGCATTTCGTTGGTGCTTTACAAACAAACACAAATTTGAACAGTTACAAACCCTTCATCTTATGTACAAATTTTTAACAACCATTTGAGAATTTACAAATATATAAATTTGAAGTCTACTGATGAGTTGGTAAAGCACCAACGAAATGCTGCATATAGACAATTGCTTAAGCTCCAGCAAATAAATTTCATTTAAAATTATTTACAATAATAGGGGAGCGTTCTTTAAACTTTTTTGTAACAAAATGCTGCTGCAAAATTTTTAAATATACGTTAAAGGCTTGCACGAGACGCCTTGAAGGTGTGCTTAAGTCATTTGATTTGCTTCAAACACTTTCGCTACACTAAAGATGTGAGCAGCATGTTCTAGAAAGAACAATTGGAAAGCAATTTTCATAACTTGCGCAATATGTCGAAACGTTTTTTTTTGTCAACCTACCACTTCAATAAAAATGTGTGCTTAAAAAGTTCTTTGTGGTATATGTTAATCGCAACATTATTGTTGTGAATGTGGTTGAAACAAAACAAACAGATTCAATAAACCTTGCAGACGTCTTGTGCAGCCCTCTTATATACATGTTCAAATTCATATCAACTTAGAAAAAAGAAAACGATCATTTAACAACAAAACTAATGCACAGTATTTTCAATTCGTTGCGTATTATCATTTACATAGATTATTTGTTAACATTTACCATTTCTATTTCAATATATCTTAGTGGGTGTCACATTAACTCGGCTTTCCTGTTAGTTGGCACATTCAGGGTAAGAGATGATGATATTGTATAACCAAACCCTCTATTACTTATTGCTAAGGCATCTCCACACCCCAACCACTAAACCAAGAAACAAAAAGTCATGTTGTCATATAGCTGGCGCCTTTTTTTTGCAGCTCAATATTTGTTTAAGTATTAGTATTTATTGGAAAATATATAAAAAGCAGCAGAAAATTTATGGAAAATAAACAACAAGAAATTTTTATGTAAAAAATAAAAACATAAAAAATAATCAACAAGAATATAAAACATTTTAACATTCATATTCACGCTAGAATATTTTCATTATTTAGTTGTTGTTGTTGTTGTTGTTGTTTCTGTACTATTTTTCTAACTTTTCATAGATTTTCATTTTCCAGAGAAAAGTATTTTAAAAAATTATAATACAATTTGATAACAAATGTGTTTTTTTTTTTTTTGTATCTTGTTTGTTTTATTGGAGAGGGGTGGGTAGAGGCCAGTGTCTTAACAAAAACTATAACAAGAAAATCAATAGAAATTCAATGGAAAGCATAAAGACCACTTAAAAAATTGTTTTAATATAAAAACAGAAGAAAAATAAAGAAATAAATATTTAAAGTTATGGGGCATATACGAGAGCGGTTAAAGAAGTCCACATAATAGTACTACAAATAAAAAAATTTTGTAAAAAGTAAAAACACTATTAAAAAAAGTTTGATAAAGCTAATATATATTTCACTACATCAGGTAAATTCTCAGACTTTCCTCGCTAACTAAAGTATAGAAACACAATTTTTAAGTGTTGTTAATAGAAAATTGTTAGGGATCTGTTAAAAAAAACATGCACAGATTACCTGTTTATATTTTTAAACAAATCATTTTTGTTTGAAAATAATTAAAAGTTATTTTTTTGGTGAACTTTGATAGCCGCGCACAAGATTCTTATACAAATTTCTGGCTTTTGGTTTTACTTGAAACTTCTTTAAAATTTATTAAAGTCATAAAAGCACAGCAGAAGAAAAACATACTGGCATGGAACTCTAGTAATTCATCAATTTTAAATTTCAAAGGCCCTGTGGGCAGCTCGCGAAAATGTTACATTACAATGTATTCTTTAACTCGGTCTCCTTGGTAAGCTGTTTAGTATTTCTATTTACTCTTAATGTCTGCTTACATTCATACATAAATATTATAATTAGTTATAATCGGATTTACCATCAACCTTATTTCTTGTTATTGGACACTACAAATCAAATACAACTTGGGTGTTTTTAAACAAAAAGACACCATAGAAGATTGAGAGCTGGAGGTTTTTAGTCATGTAAAAAAAACACAAAACAAATTTGTTTACTTTTCAGAAAAATTAAAAGCGAGAAAGGAAGTAAAACAATCAATAAATAAAATATGAGGACACAAAATTCTTTAAATATAAAACACTTTCAATTCAATACAAGAAATAAGTCTTGTAAAGCGTTATATTGTTGCAACATGTTGCCCGTAATAAGCTGACAGTAACTCTATTTGATTAAAAATAGTTACCAGATTAATCACTATTGACGACATATTTAATACTTTTGTGCCTTCACACAAAAAAAGAAACGTCTTTTACTCTTCATCAGCAGTGTTTGCACAGGTCTTTAATAAAAATTTGGTACACAGAAAAAAAAAATATCATCAAACTGCAACTAACAATTTCAATTGTTAATATGTAATTTAAATTCAAACATATATTTTGTTAATACAACCAATTTAGTTGTTGATACGACAAACACAGAAATTTTTTTCAACAAACTGAACTAACCAAATTTTTTGTTATGTATTGTGAAAAAAATGAACAATCATCATTGTTGATATAACAAATGAATGCACACATATAAATGAAACAAAGCAAATCAAGAAATTTTTTTTAACAAACTGAACTAACCAAATTTTTTGTTATGTATTGTGAAAAAAATTAATAATCACAATTGTTGATATACGTTTTATGTGTATTCATTATTTGCGTATTTGATAACAAATTGCTCTGTAGCTGAGAGGTAAGAAGGTTAGTCTATTAGTCCAGAGGTCGCCGGTTCTATTCCGCCCAAAGACATTTAGTGTTTTTCGCAGACAAGCAAAAAGTCGCTTTGAGGATTGTGTATAAAAAAAATATGATAGTTAAAATTTGTTCGTAAAATCAACAATTCATATTGTTGATATAACAATAAGCTTAATTTAAATAAATTTGAAATCAACAAAAAAATTTTTTACAATTTTCTTCTGTTTCCTTTAACTTACAATTTCGTAAAAATCGTTGTAGGTTCAAAATCAATTAATTATTTAATTGATATAACAAAAAAATTAATTGTATTTAAAAATGTTTTTTCTGTGTAGTATACAAAACATGTTGTTGGAAGAAAAACAAATGTTTATATCTTTAATTATTTTCTTGTGTAAGGCATTTTATTTATTTTATGCGGAATGATGTCAAATTAATACAAAATATTTATGAAGTAATGTTGCAGAACATATATATTAAGAAAAACATACGAAATGTATCTGACAGCACTCAAGCCATATTTTTTTTTTGTAAGTAAAAGCCTAGTAATCTGCTTAAAATTTCACGAGAAATTCTGTCAAATTATATATAAAAAACATTAGCATGAATTGTTCATGAACTGCATGTAGCCTGGTACTCTGTTCAATATTTCACGCGGAATATTATCAAAACACATATGAAATGTATCAGCAACATTTTAAGACTTCATGCAAAATAATATGAGAAATGCCACTTCGCGTCGAATTTACAACAAACGCATTGTATTTTTTTACAAACGTAAGAAATTGGAGCATACTTTCAAGGTTTAGTTATAAAATAAAAATTTTTCGTATGAAATAATCAATGTTGCTCTTCTTTTTGCATAAATTCGAACAGAGACCTAGGCTTTAAACTAGTTGTAAATGCAGTACGCAGTTGTATTATATTCACAATACAAAAACATAAGTCATGTATCTGTCAATATCACATCAATGTGTTTTCACAACGAAAAATAATATGATCTAGAGGCCTGCACAAGACACGCGTTCAAACGAAACTCTTGACTTTTAAATAATTTTATCTTTTAAATAATTTTACTCTGTTCAAATTTGTGAAAAATGTTGTTCAACAATGATTAACTATATCGTACAAAAAATTTTACATGTTAAAAGTATAAACTAACTCTTGAAAGTATGCTACAATTTTTTTACGTTTGTAAAAAATCCTATGTGTTTGTTGTAAATTCCGCGCTAAACAAATACTATTCATAGTATTTCGCATGAAGACTTAAAATGTTGCAGATACATTTCATATGCTTTTCACAAAATGAACGTATTACTACTTCTGCAAAATTTTTTCATAAACAATTCATACCATGCCAATTTTTGTATATGTGTTTTGACGACATTCTGCCTCGCTGAAAGCTAAGCAGTCTGTTCAAATTTGATCAACATTAGTTTTTTCATACAAAAAATATGACAAGTAACCAATTATAATCGCCCTTTAAAGTATGCTGCAATTGTGTACGTTTTAAAAAAAACCCAATGTGTTTGTTGTAAATTCCACACGAAAAAAGTGGTGCTTATATTATTTCGCATGAAGGCTCAAAATGTTGTAGATACATTTCATATGTTTTTCTCAAAACTGTACTACTTCTGCAACAATTTTTCTTGAGAAGTTCGTGACAATTTTTTTATATGAACTTTTGACAGGAGTTCGCACGAAATGATGAATACAGTACCATTCTTAACCCGCAATTTTTCATAGTTGTCCTTTTTTTGAGAATATGCTACATTATTTGACGTTTGTAGACAAAATATGTAAGGCTTTCAGATATTCTTGCAAATCCCGTGGAAATCAAGTGCCGTTCATATTATTTCCCATGTTAAGCGTGGCACTCTGTTCATAGAAAAAAAATGTTACACCAATTGGTCATGAAAAATTGCTGCAGAAGTAGTACTCTGTTTATTTTGTGAAAACTATATGCAATATATATACAACGTTTTGAGTCTTCATGCGAAATAATATGAGCACCACTTTTTTCGTGTGGAATTTATAGCAAACAAATTGGGTTTTTTACGAACGTAAACAATTGTAGCGTTCTTTGAAAGGCTAGTTATGATTGGTTACTTGCCAAATTGGTCAACATTTTTCACTAGTTTGGACAGAGTACTAAGCTTTAACTATAAATGTTGCAGTTACATTTAATATGTTTTTAAAAAATTGAACAGAGTACTATGTCTGCAACATTTTTTCATGAGCAATTTATGCAAACTTTTTTTATTTGTATGTATGTATTTTGACAGCATTCCTCGTGAAATGTTGAACAGAATACCAGGCTTTATAGCATTCTCGCAATTTCCTATACTCGCGAGTATAAGCCGTTTTGTTTTACCATCAACACACGTACACTGTGTGTGAGACATACAGCCTACCTATTTAGCCGCGAAGCAGATACACAAACAAAGAATAAGATATTATATGTATGGCCAGCACTGCTTTATAGTATCCGAAGTAGAGCAGTAGCATGTTGTTTCAGCAATTTAAATGGAGACTTCCTTTTTACTCTCAAGCTTGAAAATGTATTACATATTTAATACAACTTTATTAAAATTAAAGTCCGTAAAATCGAACATTAAAAGCAACATGTTGCCTTAAGTTAAACTAACTAGAAGTTTTTTTTTAGCTTCATTGAACCTAAACAGATAAATCAAAATATTATAAAAGACCTTCTTGTTTTAGATCTATATACATTCTTTCATACTTACATACTAAAGCGTTGCACAAGAAGTCTTCAAGGTGTTTACTTAAGGTAAGATTGTCAAATTCAATCGCAGAGAGAATTGTGTTACGTGTAGACTTCAAATTAGTGTTATCACTGTATTAAAGAAATGAATAAATATGTTTAATTGATTTATAATAAATAAATATAATAATAAATGAATAAATATGTTTAATTGATTTATAAATTAAGATTTGTGCGAAAAATTAAAAATAAAATAACTAATTTTACAAAAGTAGTACATGTTAACTCGATGAGCAGTCGCAATTACTTTTTCCCCTTGTATGAGATTAAGAGAAAAATCGAGATTTTGTTTTTATGATTCTGCCGACGTTTTCTCTCATGTTATCTCAAAGTTAATGTCTTGTGAAGACGCTGTGTTTAGGAATTTATTTTGCTTCAAACATTTTCGCAATAGTGATGTTGTGATTACGGATGTATAACCGATACCGATATATCGGCATGCTTAAAATTTTCCGATATATCGGTATCGGCGATATTTTACTATCGATACGACGATACTTTTTAAATTTTTTGCAGAGCTTTTTTTAAAAAATATTTTTTTTTTAATGTTAAATCATATTAATATAAATTTCAAATAATAACATTTTACGCTGTTATTTTGTAAAAAAAAGAATTTTTTTTTTAATTTTACCATGAATTCAAATTCAATTCGTTGTTTTTGAAATCGTATTCCCAGCAAAAAAAAAAAAGACACTCCAAAGAAGTCATGAAAATGTAGAATTTGCGATCCGGAAGTAGTGCAAATTTGGGTAATTTCTAATCAGTTTTACATATGCTTGTCATTGCAAGAAGTTCTCTTTTTCCATTACCAATCACCGAATTGGAAGCAATTTTAGGAAATATTTCTTTTTTGGCGTTCTATAATGATTTTTCCTCAAGGAAAAAGCATAAAAAAATTACCCATTTTCCCAACATGCTTCTACTTTTTATGCGAATTTTAACGCAAAAATGTGTTTTCATGTAAATTTATGTGAATAAATATAAACTTTTCGAAGAATTTTAACAATTAAGCTATTAAGTTAATTAGAAGAATATTAGTTGATAAATAAATGTCCTTTAAAAAATCGATTTTTTAAAAAGCGTGGCGAGTATTTGTTTTTTTTTAATTATAAATGAATTACAAATTTTTTTATGACTTAAATAAAATCTTACTTGCATTTCTACTAATTATCTGCATATTTTTAATATAGATTCTTTGGAAGCCATTAATATCTAGTTCATTAAAAATTACTTCTATTAATGATAGCTTACACTGTAATTTTGTATAATAAAATACCCTACTTGAGTTTTGTTAATTTAAACTTGAACTCAAGTTCAATATTCGTATCGGTATCGGAATCGTTAGTGCCGAGTATCGGTATTGTATCGGCAAAAAGGCATGTCGCTAAATCCGTAGTTGTGATGAGCATGTATTGCAAAAGACTTCTGAAAAACACATATTTAATAAACTTGTAGGGTACAAAGATGGTTTCCACACATTGTACAAGTTAGAAAAAATGTCTTTCTAATTACGCCAACATTATTGTTGCGAACGATTTTGAACCAACCCAAAAGTCTTAAACACAGCTTCAAGACATTTTGCGCAACCCTCTATTACATGCATAGCTTATCAACATGTCTCTATAGCCTCTGGCCTCAAGATAAATGAAAGCTTCTTCATGTTACTCTTTCCTTTAATAATACTTTCCCCTTACTTCCTGTCTAATATTTTATTTTCTCATTTTTCACGAGTTGCTACATACATATAAATTCATATAATTCATAAAATTTAAAATATCTGTTTGTAAGCGAATTGTAATAAAATAAGATATTTAAAATTTTTTTGTGTAATAATGTTAATTATCTCAGCAATAATATAAAATTGGCTAAATACCAGCAAATACAATTTTTACATACCTCTTCACCAAACCAAGGAAGAAAATGTTTGTATTGTTTTATTTTTTAATTTTATTGAAAACCTGAAAAACGGGAAGAAACAAGCAGCATTTAAAATCAACTTGTACAAACTTCCAGTAACAAACTTTATTAAATATATAAATAAAAAAAGTAAAATAAAATAAATGACGGATAGACGGATGGATGAATGGGTAACTGGTTGGTTGTCTATTTGTTTAGATGCATGAATGGAATGATTGGTGTGTTTGAATGACTGTATGATGCTAATGTTGGTAGAAGTAGAAAACAATTTAGGAAAAATATAAGAAGAAAAAAATCCTAAAGCAACAACACCGTCATTCAAACGGAAATAACAAATTTTCAGTTTTAAACCTCAGAAACACTTGTTTCTTTACGATTTGCTTCTTTTTTTCTCTCTCATTTCTTATTTATTTGTAGTACGAATTTAATTTCTTAAAGATTGTTGTTTGTTTGTTTGTTTTTTTTATTGCATTTATAACTTCAAGAAACGGAAGCCCACTAATAATGTGGCTTTTATCGAGCAAAAGTTGTTGTCGTTCAATGCTGGCATCTTGGCATGTACATAAGTCTAAAAGTTTGTGAATTTGTTCACAATTGCAGGTTTAAAAGGTGGTTTAAAAGCTCTTAGATGAATGGGAATGTTTGTTATAATTTTTACATTAGCTAGGTATTTTAGTATTGCTCCGTCTGTATCATTATTTCTTTATTTCTTTTTGTACTTTCAATTAACTTTAAATTTAAATAAATTTCTTTATCTTGTGTATTTTAATAAAAAGTCCAATGATTACTGTAAGAATATATCAGTAATATAAACGTATTTGGGGGAAATAATTATAAAAAAACAGCTTTAAAAGATATAAACGTTTTCAAGGAAATATTAGAATCTTAAAAAAGATATCTTGATGGTACTTGGTTCAACATTTCACACGGAATGCTGTCAAAATACATATAAAAAAATTGGCATGAATTTTTAATGAAAAAATGTTATAGAATTATTATCCTATTCATTTTTTTGTAAAACATATGAATTGTTTCTGCAACATTTTAAGTCTTTGTGCAAAATAATATGAGCAGCATTTGTTTTACATTGAATTTGCAAGATGATATCGGTTTTCGAATGAACTCTCTGCGATGACTAAAGTACACGTATATAATGCATGCGTTAAATCTGTCCTGCTGTACGGCTCAGAGACTTTGCTTATCACAACAAAAACTATATGCAAGCTTCAAAGCTTTACCAATAGATGCGAAATATGGAGGCCTCGAATAATCACTAACGATGAATTGCTCCAACTTGCTCATCAAGATGACATTAATACTCAAATACGACATCGAAGACTGACATGGCTGGGTCTGACCCTAAGAAAACCCTACGACGAAATCTGTCACGCAAGAATTGAGTGGAACCCACAGGGCACCCGACGTAGCGGGCGGCCAAAAACAACATGGAGGCGGACCGTTCAAAGCAAAACCGGAAAATCATTCAACGAGTTACGTTCTTTACCTAATGATAGACAACAATGGAGATTCTACGTAAATAGTCTATGTTCCTGATGGAATACGGCAATAAATAATATCGGGTTTATTACAAACGTAAAACAATGTAATATACTTTCAAGGTATACACTCTAAAACAGTTTTGTTGAAAATTACGTCGATAATTCTCGGCAATATTTTAGAGATTATTATCGACATAAAATTACACACGCATTATTTTTCAACAAAATGTTTTTACTAAAAAAAGCGATTGGCTGCATGCAGGTTTGAACCGCGACCTCCTGACTGATAGTCTGACATATGTATCTACCACTGAGCCATACCCGTATTATACTTTATGGTAAATTTTTTCAACTTGGACTAAATATGTTTAATTTGAAAGATTTTTTCTTTAACAAAATAACTACAAAATCGATGTAATTTTAGACAAGGAGAAATTTTCAACACAGATTTAGACAATATATGATCGTAAATTTGAAGTAATATTTTAGAGTGTACCTAGTTAACATGGCTTACATGTAAAATTGTTGGTATGAAAAAATCAATGTTACTCAACATGTTTCACAAATTTTAACAGACTACTAGGAAAATGGGATGTTTCCTTCTCCAGGCCCCCCCCTCTTCCAAAAAAGAAATTAAATGTACCTCACAAATTTCTCATGAAAAATTGTCGCAGAAGTAGTACTCTGTTTATTTTGTGAAAAACATATGAAATGTATCTACAACATTTTGAGTCTTCATGCGAAATAATATAAGCACCACTTTTTTCGTGTGGAATTTACAACGAACACATTGGGTTTTTTTAAAACGTACACAATTGCAGCATACTTGCAAGGGCGATTATAATTGGTTACTTGTCATATTTTTCGTATGAAAAAACTAATGTTGATCATCATTTTTCGCAAATTTTAACAGAGTACTTAGCTTTAGGTGATACTTCTGAAGAATTTAGCCGAGACACCTGTTGTTTAGCCGGGACACTTTGACTAAGCAAGGACACCATGCTTAGACACAAAACCAGTTTAAAAGTTCCACAAAATTGGGATAAAAATCTCGAAAAAAGAAACCCAGAAGTTTTCGAACTCTCAAAAACTTTTACAAAAATCTCCCCAAAATCCCAGAAGTTCCCCGGATTTCCAAAAAAAATTTTATAAATATCACAAAAATTTCCGAAGCTTTCTGGAAAACAACGGCCGCGAAAATACCAAAACGGCAACACTCAGTAAAGGTGTCTAAAAAATTTTCGATAAATCGGTCATATTACGAGAATTAAAAACCCACAGTAATCGTTATTTGTAAGCAAAAAATAAAAATCAATATATAACCGTTACTTTCGAGCAAAAAAATAAAAATCGAAAATAGCCGTTAATTTTGAGCTTAAAAATAAAACTCAAAAATAGGAATTATTTTACGATCAAAAAATAAAACTGAATTATAATTCTTATTAATTGATTTTTTAGTACAAATTAAAAAAAAATAATTAAATCGCAATTTTTATGCTATTACTCATAGTCGTTAAAGCAATATGATGCTAATATCGCATTTCTCTCATATTAAAAATATCAAGCTTTTTACTGTATTGTAATTGGAGTTAATTATTCTCTATTAACCACCTTTTATTCAGGCTTTATTGAGGTTTGAAATCTCTTGTACAAAACTTTTGATAATAAACCTAAATTTAGCCATAATTTTCATAATTAACTTGAAATTTTCGCTGAGCATAATATCAAAGAGTACATACATATGTACATATGTATGTATGTATGTATACAAAATATATTTTGTTTGTCAGTGTGAATTTTTAATAATTTTCATATTGTTTGGAAAATGTTTATTGGTCTCTGATTGTAAGTCTTTCCAACAAGTGTGTGAGTCCAAACAAAAATAAACCAAAAGAAAATTTTAAATTTCTTTTTAGACGAGACCACAAAAACAACAACAATAGCAACGCAAAAAAGCTTTAAGTGAAATGCGTGAGAAAAATATCTGTGAAAAAACACCTGTAAAAAGAAGTTATAATACAAGCAAACAAACCAACCAACCTTTGCCACCATTCTGCGCCAACGAAATTTACTAAATAGAATTTGTTTGTACTTGTACTAACATTCATTACACTGTCGGTATATTATAACAACTATACAAATATAAAACCTTTACAATGCCATACGAAAATACTAAAACATTAAATAAAGTACATTTGATTACGATTACGATATACTTGTTATTTAAGGAAAGAATAGGAATCACATAAAAAGAAAATTTTCAAATTTTTCTTTTCTTTATTTTGGTTACAAAATTCTCTTTTTCACCAGAATACCGTACAAATCGTAATTTAACAATTCATTAAAATAATTTGTTGTTTTAGTTTACTTGTATTTTATTATTTATTTATTTACCTTTTTTTGTGGAAGGGGAACCTAAAGTACATACTTTTTACAAGTGGTTCGAGTACGTAGCGTGGCATTAGATTTATGTTTGGTGTTTTACTCGCTTGTATATTTTGTTGTAATAAGTATGCTTCTGGTTAAAGAAACCAACAACAATAACAACAGCAGCAACGAAAAGCTATAAAGTTGTAATAAAGTGTTGTTGTGTTTTATTATTTTTACTTTTTTGGGAAGATTTGTTACTTTAAATTATTGTGGCAAGTTCAAAAGAAGTATTAAAATAAAACCCCACTTAAACTTAACTTCTAAATAAATATGGTTACAAGAGAAAAAAAATCATTCAAATTCTTTGCTTACACGAAAAAATGCCAAGTTTTTCGGTTTAATAAAGTGATAAGAATATTTTTTAATTTAACGGTTTGTAGTCTTAAGAATTTAGTTAGATAATTATTTTTTTTATATAATACACTGTACAACATAATAATTTTTTTTAAATAACAAGGCTCATCGTATGGTTCTAGTAGAGGAAAGCAAAAAAATGTATAAGTGTATCGGCGTTTTGAATCTTTACATCAGTTAAATAATCCCTTTAACGGCGATAGAGCAGATTGAACTGCTGTACAAAAATGTTCCTTGTGGTGTTTTACATAAAAGTGCTGAATATATCTAATACAAATGCTAAATAATACAAATCTAAAATAAGTGCTTGTGTTTTCGTCATTTTTTAACCGATCACAGCGAATTAGTCAATATTTGAAGCGTAGTTTTGTAGCCTGTCAAACAGGATGTATATTTTTTTAATCGAAGCAGCGTGTGGCTCTAAATGGCGCTTTAAAAAGTAGTATACATCGGGTTCCGTGCAGCAAAATTGTAAAGGAACCCTATTGTTTTCGCTACGCTGTTCGTCTGTCTGTCTGTCTGTCACAGGCTGTTTTTTATTTGGGAACCATAAGAGCTACGGACCTGAAATTTTCACAGAATATGTAAAACTTTTGCCGCTACAACAACAAATATATGACAGCTAAAAATAAAAGGGTGTTCTAATGCGAGCAACGAAACATGTTGAAATACTAATGTAATATACAGACATTTATAAAACAATAAAAAAAATAAAGGGTGTTCTATCAGTTAATGTAATTTTGCTATGTAATTTAGACAATATGCTGTATCTTGGAAACCATAAGACGTAAACTCTTGAAATTTTCAAAAACCCAAAAACTAAATCATTCCAAAATGAAAAAAGCTCTTAAAGGAAAAAAGCACCAAAATTAAAAAAACGCTAAAACGCAAAATATCACCAAAACTGAAAAGATCGTCAAAAAACTAAAAAAAAACCCCAATTGAAAAAAGCACTACAACAATCGCTAAAACTGAAAATATCATCAAAAAACGAAAAAATCGCCAAAAATAATCACCAAAAACAAAAAAAAGCGCCAAAACTAAAAAATCGCAAAAAGCAAAAAAAAACGCCAAAATGAAAAAAGTGCAAAACAAAAAAATTCTTAAAATTAAAAAAAAAATCACAAAAAACCGAAAAAAATTCCCAAAACCGAAAAAATCGCTAAAACTAAAAACATCGTCAAAAAGCGAAAACAAGTTAAAACAAAAAAAAAACGCCAAAACCAAAAAAAAACGCCAAAACTAAAAAATCGGCAAGAACAAAAAAAAGGAAAAAAAACAAAATCGCCAAAAAAACGAAAAAAAATCTCAGAACGAAAAAAATGTCATAACCAAAAAAACACTAAAACTAAAAAAATCACCCAAAACCGAAAAAAATCCTTAAAACCGAAAAAAGCGCTAAAATGGAAAAAGATCGCCACAACTAAAATAAATCGCTAAAACCAAAAATATTGTTAAAAAGTGAAAAAAAATTTAAGAAAACGCCAAAACCAAAAAATCGATAGAAAAAACCTAAAAAATCACGAAAATTAAAAAGCGCCAAAAACAACGAAAAATTCTTGAAAAATAAAAAAATTAAATTAAAAAAAGCACAAAGAAAAAATAAGCAAAATGAAAAAAGGGATATACACATGTGTGTATTCGTACGGAACCTTCGTCTGCGAGCCTAAGTCGCACTTTAATTAATTTATTTTATTTTTCTTAACTTTATAAAACCAAAACGAATGCTCTTAAGTAAAATATTATTATATAAATTTTTGTGGCAAATTTTAAACTTTTTTATGCAGATAGTTTTGCTAAAAGTTGTAGCTTCAGACCTATGGGTAAAAAACTCAAAAATTTCACCTTAACTTGTCCGCCAAACATCGGGACTCTTTAGTTTCTTTATATATATGCATCAAGAACCAACTGTGCTAATTTTTAATACTCCAAGAATTATTACCTTCACTTTGTCTAATTTAATTTGGGCTATAAGATTTGAATACTTATTATTAGTTAAATTTTTTACTGAATATACAATAAATAAATATAAACGAAAACAAAACTCTCACTACAGTCACGTTGCGACGAATACATACGTCAAAGCATTATCCAAAAATCGTTTATTGAAGTTTTTAAGGCGTAACATGCTCTTCAAGTTAAATAAACATGTGTTTTTATAATGTTTTCTAACATATCTACGTCATTAACATTATTGTAGTGTGTTTGTTTGTGCAGGTTTTTAAACATACATACGCTGGACAAAACCTTTGTTTAGAATATGTTGACAGTATTTTTGAAATAAGTTTCAGTCAATTTAGAACACTAAAATCTGTATAAAAATTGAGTATTAAACTTTAAAATTTTTAAGCTGTGCAATATAAATAGTAAATATTTTTGTCATTTTTGGGGCAGGATGGAATGAAAATATCCTTTTTTTCCTCCCCCTATATCCATGCTTGCTAGCACAAGATATCTGTATTTTGTTTCAAAAACTTTCAACATATCGATGGTATTTCATAAAAATGGCCAATTCGCTCTGTGAAACGGAGTGAAATTGGATCTTTTTACGCAACACCATCGATATGCTAAATAAAATTAATTATTGCCTTTTTTGCACTTGCAGCCTTTATATGTAGATATTAATAAAGTAATCAATTTATTATTATTTTATTTTTATTTTCTCTCTTTGTAGATCTATTTTCATGAAAATCTTGACTTAATCCTGATTAGATTACTTTTAACCAAACGACTTACTATTCTCCCAACACCATGGCCCGTGCAAAAGAAAATGCCACCATCTCGGCAAGTTTGCTAGCAGCCGTATTTATTTGCTGTCTCTCTTTGTTGCCTAACAGTCAAGGTAAATCCTCCAATCTTTTTACACAATTTCAAAATCAACGTTTTGCTATGGAGCCTCAAGATCAAACGG
Source organism: Panzeria rudis (assembly GCA_956483635.1). NCBI lineage: Eukaryota > Metazoa > Arthropoda > Insecta > Diptera > Tachinidae > Panzeria > Panzeria rudis. Next base: position 18,891,529 of record OY101448.1, on the reverse strand, counting down.
CAGTAGTGGGTGCTCGCGTTACTTTGCCCTGCAGAGTCATTAATAAACAGGGTGTCCTACAATGGACTAAAGATGATTTTGGTTTGGGTACCTCTAGAGACCTAGCCGGCTTTGAACGTTATTCCATGATAGGCAGTGATGAAGAAGGTGATTATTCATTGGATATATATCCGGTTATGTTGGATGATGATGCCCGCTATCAGTGTCAAGTTAGTCCAGGTCCCGAAGGACAACCTGCAGTTAGATCAACTTTTGCTAAAATTACCGTCTTAGTGCCACCAGAGGCACCGAAAATATCTCAGGGAGATGTTATTCAAACCACAGAAGATCGTAAGGTGGATATCGAATGTGTATCAGTAGGTGGCAAACCGGCAGCTGAAATTACTTGGATAGATGGTTTTGGCAATGTTATAACGGACAATATAGAATATACAGTTATTCCTCTACCGGATCTTCGAAGATTTACGGCTAAATCAGTGTTAAAACTAACACCCAAAAAAGAACATCACAATACAACTTTTACTTGTCAAGCGCAAAACACAGCCGATCGTACTTATCGTTCTGCCAAGATTAAATTGGAGGTTAAATATGCTCCCAAGGTTAAGGTGAATGTGATAGGAGGGGCTGTGGGTAATGGCCGTATATTGGAACATGCTCAGGTGAGGCTAGAGTGCAAAGCGGATGCTAACCCCAGTGATGTGCGTTACAAGTGGTTTATAAATGATGAGCCAATTAGTGGAGGACAAAAAACAGAAATGGTAATTTGACAAATTGAAACTTCAAAGAAGGGAGTTTTAATATTAAATGTTTCATTATTTTTTTTTTATATGTATATATTTTAAGGTCATACGCAATGTTACCAGAAAATTCCATGATGCCATTGTGAAGTGTGAGGTACAAAATTCTATAGGCAAAAGTGAAGACAGTGAGACCTTGGACATCAGCTGTAAGTATTATCGTGCATTTAAAAAATTTATTTTTAAACAAAATTTTATTATATTCTGTATTAAATTTTTTTTTGCTTGGTTTTATTTTAGATGGTCCCACCTTTAAAGAAAAACCTCGTTCCATGGAGTCTGATATTGGCAGTTTAGTTACGTTGAATTGTGAAGTAGACGGCAATCCTACACCAGATGTAGTATGGATACAACATCCCATTGATAGAGTAAGTATTTGAAAAGTTAGAAGAGAGTGTTTGATTTGAAAATCTAACTCAAGATTTGTATCCAACAGTTCTTTTGAACTAAAATGATTTATTGGACACAAGTCAATGCAAAAATCCAATGTAAATTGATTTTGTTTGAAGCTAGGCTTGATTCGAACAGAGTGGAACGGCACACCTAAAATAAAAATGACAATGGAAAATAAATGGGTAGTACATTAGCTTTGATTCCAACATGAAGCTCATGCAAACCAACTAGACTTAGGTAGACCAAGTGATAATAAATCCTTTTAGAGAGAGCTCGTTCAGTAGACTTGGGTCCAACTCGTTCGAACTCGCTCAGCAGCTCATTTTAGATACAAACCTATTATCAAACTCATTTAAATTACATAGGTTTGATAAAAGGTTTGTCTCTAAAATGAGCTGCTGAATAAGTTCGAACAAGTTGGACCCAAGTCTAACGTTCAGTAGTTAGGAATAGACACAAACCTAAATGAGGAGTTGAATTTAGACTTGGGTCCAACTAGTTCGAACTCGTTCAGCAGCTCGTTTTAGACACAAACCTATGATCAAACCCATATAATTTAAATGGGTTTGATCATTGGTTTGTGTCTAAAACGAGCTGCTGAACGAGCTCGAGCTAGTTGGACCCAAGTCTAAGTTGAATGCAAGTCACAACAAAAATGCCAATGTAAATCAACTGCGCTTAATAATCACACCGACCAAAACACAAGTCCTCTGAGTAGTTTTATAAAAATACTGCCATTTGTTTGATTCGAGCTCTCTCCTTTTGCAATAGTACTATAAACCTTAATATGCTTATGTGTATAGAAAACAAGCACTCATTGCGAAATTTTCGTTCATCTTGTTCTTTTTTCAGGTTGTTGGCTCTAGTCCCAACTTAACCTTCAGTGTTAGCAACGAAACCGCTGGCCGCTATTATTGCAAAGCTAATGTTCCCGGTTATGCAGAGATTTCAGCTGATGCTTATGTCTATCTAAAAGGTTCTCCCATCATTTCTTCCGCACGCACTCAATATGGCTTAGTAGGTGATACCGCGCGTATAGAATGTTTTGCTACTTCAGTGCCGCGTGCTCGTCATGTGTCTTGGACATTTAATGGTCATGAAATCAGTTCAGAGTTGGGTCATGATTATTCTGTGTTAGTGGATGCTGTACCAGGTGGTGTGAAATCGACATTGATTGTGCGTGATAGTCAATCTTACCACTATGGCAAATACAACTGTACGGTGGTTAATGATTATGGCAATGATGTGGCGGAAATAAATTTGCAAGCACAAAGTAAATAAATTATAACTCTTAATTATATTATATATTTTTTGGAAAATGTTTAAGCAAATCTTGAGAAACAAAAAATATTTTCAATATTTTACTAATTAGTATCCCTCTTGTTTGTTTTTTTTCTTATTTTATAGAAAGTGTTCCCTTGCTAATGACCATAGTGGGTGGCATTTCAGCTGTTGCTCTTTTAATGATCATTACAATACTGGTGTTGGTGTATTTCAAATGTAAGAAACGTTCTAAGCTTCCACCAGCCGATGTTATAAGCGAACATCAAATAACCAAAAACGGTGGTGTAGGTACGTGTAAAATGGAGCCTGGTGATCGTACTTCCAATTACAGTGATCTTAAGGTGGATATAACGGGTGGCTATGTACCTTACGGCGATTATGCCACACACTATAGTCCACCACCCCAATACCTCACCACTTGTTCGACAAAATCAAATGGTAGCTCAACAATTATACAAAACAATCATCAAAATCATATACAACAACAGCTGCAGCAGCAGCAACAACAAAAACAACATCAGCAGCAACAGCAACAGCAACAAAGTCTGCCCATGACCTTTTTATCATCGAATGGCGGTGGTAGTTTAACTGGCAGCATTATAGGCTCTAGAGATATACGTCAGGAAAACGGTCTTCCCAGTCTACAATCAACAACGGCATCCGTGGTGAGCTCATCACCAAACGGCAGTTGTAGTAATCAAAGTACTGCCACGCATGTGGTTACCGCTACACCAGCTTCAGCGGTAGATCCACGTTTTAGTGCCATTTATGGCAATCCTTATTTAAGATCATCGAACTCCTCTCTACTGCCACCACCAACAGCTGTTTAAGGTAAAAATATTATTTTATAAAATTAATTAGGCAAAAAAAAATTTATGTATGTATTTCTAATTACTCTCGAAAATAATTATAATTAAAAGAAAGACTGAAATTGTACATAATACTCAAACTGGCATTGTAATTAAAATTTACCATATGGTGAATTTAATCATATTTAAAATGAAAAAAGTCATACTGTTAGGCAAACAAAACAATCTTTATGAAAGAGACTTTGGGATTGCAAGATTAGATATAAATTTTGAGGGATCATATGCAAATAAAAAAATTCCATTCAATTGAATTGAATTGAGACACAATCAAGGAAATAATTTGATGTCATCATAAAAATTGGTAGAGGGCAAATTTGCCTGAATGTAATTTCGTTTATAATTTAACCTTCATAACTTTTACATTCTTATAATCGTTTATATAACAATCATGTTAACTGTTCAAAGGCGTTACCAAATTTTAAACATTTAGCTCTCGGTTTTTGTATAATTTGTAATGGCAGAAATTTTATGTATATTGACACAACTACCAAATGCTAAGTTGCAATATTTAAAGTTTTTAGTTCGCTTTGGCAAAATTTATTATTACTGAAGAAAAAAATCTGTGGTGAGTTTTTACTTCTCAGTGGTGAATTTTTAAAAAGATAATATACTTCAAATATTGTCAAATACGAGCTTGCTGAATGCATATTTTATAAATTTCGCTGATATTGACATTTTTTTTCTAGTTTTTTTTTATAGTGGTGAGTTTCTTTAAGAAGCTATAATATATTATAGAGAAAATTTTTGCGGAACCTATACTGCTCAGTTGAGAACTGTGAAGGCAAAATTCAACATAGACAGATTTTTACTATAGCATGGTGAATTTCTTTAAGCACCTATATTACCCTGCAAAAAAACTTTGTGGTGAATTACTAAAAAAGACATAATTTAATTTTTTGAGCTTTTTTAATACAGAGGGAAAAAAATTAACTCATATGTCTGATGCTTTTAGTTCATCTTACCGTGGTGTGTTTCTTTATTAATTTTCTTATAATGTAATATGTTCCCTTAGATTTTACCTTAGTCTCTGCTTTTAAGAAAAAGCCAATTTCCATAACTAAAAAAAAAGACTTCAAAAACAAAGTATTTAAAGAATAATTGAATATTACTTCTCAGTTTATCCAACATTTATTACCAGTCCAACATAGAAAACGAACAAATTAACACTGCTTTATGTTACATACATATGTATATTCAAAGCCCTTTAAAAGCATCTATTACAATTTTAAAATTTAGTGTGTATAAATTTTCTTTTAAATGCAAAAAGAAAAATTAAAAAAAAAGAGTTTACTATTAACATAAACAACTTCTCTATAAATATTTAATGTAACATTTAATTGTAGATTTAATAAAATCTTAGGCAATAAGAAATTCTTCAGTAGCTTAAATAAGATGCGCGTCAAAAAGTTAAGGTAACTAAATATTTGTTCTGTTTTTGTTATTTTACAGACTATTTATTGAATGGTGCCTACCGTTAACGTTATTTCAAATAAATAATTTTTGTCTCGATTTGCTACAAAATATAAAAGTAACGTAGTCGTACTGCCGCTTAAGCCATGATTCCACTATCGGTGCAAAGTAAAGATTTTCGTTGGCGCACTGCAATAAAGTTATAGCTAAAAAAGTAAAATGGCTTGATTTCTCAAATAATTGCACTGTTTTGCACTGCTAATCAAACCCTTTGGAGTTGTGTTGCATTTAATTGAGAAATAAAGATTTTGGCTTTACTATTACCTATGGCTTTGTAGCAGTGAGCCTACGACCACATTCGGCCGATAGCGGGATCTTAGCTATATAGCTTATAATGATTATTTTCTTAGTTCTAGTATAAAAGCCAAAGTACCTGATAGACTTTAAGTAATATGGCTTAAGTTAATAATACCTAAAGTAAATTTATTTTAGTTTTATAGCAAACTAATTATAATTGAAACGAACAAGTCCCAAAAGAATCAATATGTACACTAAATGTAATTAGAACTCTTGAAATTATTGTAAATTTTATGTAAAATTTTTGAATCTGAATTAAATGAAAAATTCTACATGCTTTACTAACGAATCTAAATAAAGCATATTATGCAAATTACCTTGAATGTAGTGTCTTACAAGAAAAAATAAATAAATAAACTAAAACTTAATATTAATAATAAAGTCATAATTGTGCTTTTGTGTACAAATAAAAAAATTAATCAGTGAAAATATTTAAAGAGAACAAAAAAAAATTAAAATAAGCTTGCTATTAAATAGTATTTATTATTAATTGATTGAAAAGTATTTACCAAAAAAAATAAATTGATATATAACTGTAATTGGTTTTTAAATTTTTGAAAAACATCCCTTATCATTAACTTAATACTTATAACTAAAATGTATTTTTCATAAAAATGAGTGAACACACCTTATATTAGTTACACAACTTTGACTCAATAGTTCTTCTATACCTGGTTACCGTGGTAAGTAGTAAATATATATTATTGCACATCATTGAACATAGTTGCAGAAAAATATTAATGGATTTCACAAGGATACATGTGGGCATTTCCAGAGAAAAGTATACTTTTTGTTCTGTTCGACAATGAGCTTGCTTTTTTTCAACTAAAACGTAAGCTTTGTAGTTCTTTTTTACTTCAAAATAAAAGAAAGTAAAAATAATTCAAGTTTTTCTTTGAAAAAAAGAAAACAAGCTTTAATAGCTTGATGTCGAACGGGACAAAAAGTTGATTTTTCTCTGGAAATGTCCATACGCATATTCGATTAAAAATTCCCATTTTTCGTCGAGGCATATCTAACAAGGTGGTACCATTATTACAACAACAAATGTTCATAATTGTGGCAAAAATTTTTCTTACATGGCAACAAAGCTTTCTTTCCCAGCCGGGGTACGTTTAGTCCGTTTCAGGTACTTAGATTTGTATGCCATAAGTAAAAGACGCAGTAAACCGACAAAATGAAAGTTCTTCTTCTTGGTCGGTTGAAAAAAACACGTATGCACATGACGAGAAATACATACGCTTAGGATAACACTCAGCTGTTTGGTAAAATATTTTAGCTGTTTGGTAAAATACTTTAGCCGATATAAATTCGGTAGATATAGTGCGGCTACCTACCATGCACTACGATCGGATGATACAAATATTTCGGATGTCGTTCGACTAACTACGGATCCGTAAAATGCTTCGAACAATTGCACGATTAACTACCATGTAGTACGATCAGAGGATATAACGGCTTCGTTCGACTAAATGCGGTTTGGTGAAATACTTTGGACGAATAATTTTTTGACGATATAAATTCTTCGGATATCGTTTGACTAACCACGGTTCGATAAAATACTTTGGATGTTATAAACTCTTCGGATATCGTTCGGCTAGCTACCATGTACTACGATCGGAGAATAGAAAGACTTCGGATATAGTTCGAATAATACGGTCCGGTGAAATACTTCGAACGATATAAATTCTTCAGATACTGTTCGGCTAACTACCATGCACTACAATCGCATGATATAAATGCTTCGGATATCGTTCGACTAACTAAGGCTCTTTAAAATACTTCTGACGATATAAATTCTTTGGATATCGTTCGATTAATCGAATTCGTTTATCGTTCGACTAACTACGGTTCGGTTTGAAGTATTTTACCTTCAAACGAATAATTTTTTTTTTCAATAATTTTATTCGCAAAATTTTCATTCAAATAATTTCATTCCAATAATTTTAAATCCAACAACTTTATTTTGTCCGACTAATTGGATACAAAAACTTTTTATCCGATAAATTTTAGTCGAATAAACTTTATTTGAAACATTTTTATTTAAACATCCTTTGGATAGGAAATCCTAAAAAGAAAAATTGTTATTATGTTCCACCGTGAAGCTTAAAGAATAATTACATTAAAGCAAAATATGTTTATATAATTTATTATTTAGTAATTTATTTATGGATGATTTTATTCGAATAATTTCGTTAAAATAATTTTTATTCGAGTAATATTATTACCAAAAGTTTTTATTCGAATATGTATATAAATCCGAATATATTTCATTCAAATCGTATTTACTCGAGTAAGTTTTATTTCAATAATCTCGATTTGAAAAATACATATCAAACCATTAACGCGAAAAAACTTAACCAACATAATTTTCGAGCTTCGTTTTTTGACGAATGTCGATTATTTACGATCACAAATAATGGATTTTCGTCCAAAAACGATGTTAGAAAATTATGTCGTTTAAGCTTTTTTGCGTTTATTTCTCGATATATATCCAACCATTTTATTTTAGTAATTTTTAAAACTTGATACGAGCATATTTTATCCGAATAATTTTATTCGAATAAGCCTTTGAGTTTGAATAAATTAATTTTCTTAATATTATTTGAATTTGTTTTAGAATAAAACGTAGTCGAATAATTTGTATCTTTAGAATTTTATTCGAATAATGGTTGAAACTGTTTTAAGTGCGGCCTGGTTTGCTTAAGAAACTATAAATAATGTTCAGTTTCTTCAACGAAAAAATCGTAAGCAGTCGAAGCTTCAAATATACACTGGGAGCAAAGTTGTGCACCTAAACTTTAAACTAAAATCTTTTAATATATTTTACTTATTTACTCTTTAATATTTACTTCAATAATTTTACAACAATATTTCAATTTTCTTTTCCTTAATAAATAAAATTTTTTATATGACAAAGTCAAGGTAGATTTATTTACCAGGTACTCTTGATTCCACAGCTGTTTACTCTTTTTTTTTTATTTGTGGCTGTCAATTTTGTATCAAAGTACACAAGTTATGTTGTGTATGTGTTTTAATAATTTGACATTTTCAAGGAACTGCGACTACCTGATAAATAAATCTACCTTGACATAAAGTGATGAAAGTAACATATTATGAAAAGAGCATAGATTTTCTACAATTAAATCCGGAAAATCAATATTTTGACACACTAGGTTTCTTTATTCATTTCCACGTCATATAAATGAAATTATCAACAGTAACATAAAAAAAAAAATTTAGTTTTATAAATTGTATATTTTTATAATAATTTGCATGAATTTATTGTATAAAAATAGTTGTAAATTTATAAACAAAAAAATTATATATAGAAATAAGGAAATGTCGAATCCAAATATATATTTGCTTGATTTAAACAAATAAATGCTGGCAATTTTGTTGATAAGTAAATGATTTTTTATTATTAAATAAAAATATTTAAATGAAAAAATTAATGAAACAAATTGTCTTTTATTTAAAGGGTGCACGTTAAGGTATGGTCACACTTTTCAAATATTTGCCGAAAAAAACATTATTTTTTGTTCTGGTAGTTTTGTACATAAGCAACGTCTAGCACGTGTATTTTTTGACAAGCATTAGCTAGTGTTTTGTTGTATTTGTTGAACCTGCATAATGATTACACCATGTTTTGGAAATTATTACATGCATATAGCATACTTTTAGGAGCGACAAAAAACTATTTGCTCCATTAGCTTTGTGTGCTTAAAACTTTTTAAATTGCCGCCTTAAGATGTGAAATATTCTTTATTTCTTTATTTTTGCTTGTTTATTTCTTTTGGTAGGGTGACCACTTTTTACACATATATCAAAAATTTTAGTTAAACAATACACTGTACATATGAAGTTTTAGTTAAACAATAGTTATTATTTTAGTTTACTAATAATTAACTAATGACTGTATATTTGGGCCTTAGACATGTGTCGAACTTTATCAGAACCTCTTGTTAGACACAAATAGAGATGCCAGACGTGGAATCCCGATTCCAAAAATCCCGGTGTTTTCGGGAAAAAATTTTTTTTTTAACGTTAAAGAAAGGACTCGTGAATCATATATAGAGAACACTGAAGAGGTTCAGATCATTGTGTTAAAAAATATTGAGAAGGAACCCTTTTGGCTTGTTTGAGATCTTGTTAGGAATTGAACCATAGTTCCCCATACAACAGACCAGTAAATCATGATTTCAAGCAAAATATTTAAATCATTTTATTTATACAAATTTGTAATAGTTTTCCTAGTCTGGTAGCACAGTTTTTATCGATCTTAAAAAGTTAGCTTTTATAAATATTAGCATGCCTTTACGTTTCACTTTTATGGCACTGCCATAAGCAATATTTAAATTTTAAATAGAACGTTTTACATAGAAGTCAAAGCATGGTTTTAGGCTTTATAGTTACTATTTTTTATAATGTTTACATTATATAAAATAAAAGAATGTAAATAAAATAATGTAAACATTATATAAAATAGTAACTATAAAGCCTAAAACCATGCTTTGACTTCTATGTAAAACGTTCTATTTAAAACTTAAATATTGCTTATGGCAGTGCCATAAAAGTGAAGCCTAAAGGCATGCTAACATTTATAAAAGCTAACTTTTTAAGATCGATAAAAACTGTGCTACCAGACTAGGAAAACTATTACAAATTTGTATAAATAAAATGATTTAAATATTTTGCTTGAAATCATGATTTAATGTTCACTAAAAAGGAAAATGCCCTGAAATAAACACAAACGAATTCATAGATAAATTTTTACTTTTAATTACAAACTACTGTCGTGTCGTAAGTCATTTTATCTGTTCTTACACTTATGCCTTAATTCATAAAAATTTTTTCTGACTTATAACAGATTAATGAAACAAATTTTCATAGAAAAATAAATTTTATAAATCGGTTATTAATCAAAAAATTTTTTTATGAATTAGTGTTTATTTTTTGTCAATCATATGACATTTTCGTGCCCAATTTTTATAAAAGTTTTTGGTTGTAATATTCGAGTGACTCATATAGGGGATTTAGACGCTGAGTTTTATACATGTTTGTACAATCTTGAGTATTTAGGTTATAGGTGAAGGGTGCAGAAAAGCAAACGGGGTAGGAAAAAATCTTGATTTGTGTTTTCATGTTTGTTTTTGACATTTAGTTTTAAACTCATTCGTATTTTTTTTTTCATACTAAAAATTAGAATTTATTTCATTAAAAAAAAATATCGTCTGAAAACTCAGTGTCTAAATCCCCTATTAGACGTGAAGCTCAAATAATTAATACCGATTATAGTTTCAAATATTACAAGTTGCATGGATCTCTTACAAAGAGTGGATGGAGTTTGTCATACATGCGGTTATTTACGAAAACCTTAAATTTATGCGGTTAATATTTGAATTTTTGTAATTATTCTTACTTTCAAATCATTAAGACGTACATACGTTGAATAATTTCTATTTTAAATTTGATGATCGTATTGTGCTTATTCCTTTATCTCTTGCACTTTAGATTCAAAGTATGTATGTAGAATATCATTTTGCAGATTTGTTGGAAATATTTTATTACAAAGAAAGTTTTTGCTAAAAGTTCAAAATTAATGAACTTTGCCCTTAATAGAAATTTAAATAAAAATTTTTTTACAGCTTCTATACTTCCTTGATTTTAAACGATTTAGCTTCTTATGGCATTTTGTGAAAGTCCATCTCCGCTAATAGCACCATTCTATAGCTGCGATATTTTGTTTAAAAATATTTATAGTCCAATAAACATATTATTTTATTTTTTTTAAGTCTTCAAAGTTTAATTTATCGCACGACTACATCTTACGGCGTTTTTTTTTATTTCAACTCGTAAGGAAAAATTCATCCAGACCCAGTTCTGTTACACCATTGTCGGACCATAATTTCTTTTTAACGCGTAAGCTAAATGTGCTAACATCTAACCTCTTGCCTTCGAAAAAAGTCTGTTAGGCATTTTATAGTATAGAGAAAAATAATAATAGTAAAAATTTAAATAAAATTTTCGAGTTTTTTGTTTTTTAGAATGCATAAAAAATAATATATATTACAACAACGATTATTTTTTGTTTACAATATCGCCAAAATTACTGTGTAGATTTAGAAATAATGTTTGCAAGGCTTAAAAATTATTTTGTTGTCGAATTATGAATTTTCTCAAGTAATGCAGGTGCCCTTCATTTTTGTCATAGCGGTATAGCCCAAAAACTAGAGCTGATAAAAAAATTCTAATATAATATTTAAAATCAGCATAACATATATAGTTGGTAACGGCTAAAATTTTTCCGGAACGCGATGTACTGTAATTATGTGTTATCAATGAATTCTTAAAACAAAAAAACTAATATTCTTTGAAAGCTCTTGGCAACCCTGCACCAATTTAAAGCTTCCTCTCTCTGTACAATTTCAATATATTTTTTTATATTTTCATTCTGATCTTCATTTGTTTATGTACCTATTATCTTTATTGCAGTAGCAAGTGTTGTTTTATAAAAAAATATTATAAGAAAAGCATTTCGAATTGAATTTATTTCCATTATGGCAAAACAATTAATAGGAAAATTAGCAATTGTAACTGGTAAGCTGAATTTCTTTTAATATTTCTAATCAATATTAAAATTAATGAAAACACTAAAAACTTAGGAGCTGGCTCTGGTATTGGTCGCAGTACATGCCATGTATTAAATGGTTACGGTGCAAAAGTCATAGCAGCTGATCGTAATATAAAAGCTGCTGAAGAGATGGCCAAACAATTGGGTTGTGGTGAGTTTAACTTTAATTTTATGTAGACCCTTAAACTATACTTTACTTTCATTGTGATTTAAATTCATAGATGTTTATCCATTACAAATTGATGTTTCTTCATATGACAGCGTTTTACAAGCCGTTAAACATATCAGCACACAATTTCAAATTGCACCCTCGGTGGTAGTTAATTCTGCTGGCATTACACGTGATGGCTATTTACTGAAAATGCCGGTACACGATTATGATGATGTCTACAGTGTAAATCTTAGGGGTACATTTTTGGTGACACAACAATTTGCCAAAGCAATGGTTGAGCACAACGTTAAGGGTGGCAGTATCATTAATATTTCGAGTATTGTGGCCAAAATGAATAATATTGGACAAGCAAATTATGCAGCCACCAAAGCAGGTGTCATATCTTTTACGGAGGTGGCTTCAAAGGAATTTGGCAAGTTTGGCATACGGGTTAATGCCATTTTGCCTGGTTACATCAATACACCGATGGCTGAAGTGGTGCCACAAAATATCAAAGAACAAATTGTTGTACGTTGTCCGATGGGTCGTATGGGTGAGCCAAATGAAGTTGCTGAAGTCATAGCATTTTTAGCATCTGATAAATCATCGTATGTTAATGGTGCTGCCATCGATGTAACAGGTGGCCTTAAGTGAGATTTTACTAATGACAGCGTTGATGAAGTTGTTACAGATGATGATGATGACGATGATGTAAATAATAATGCCGATTATGGTGTGTTAATTTCTTGTAACGTTTTAGTTTTTACTTTACTTAAAAAAAATGCATTTATTTCTTATAGAATTATAGAAATTAGGTGTAAAATATTTTATATTTGAAAAGTTTTATGGCTGTATTATAAATGTATATTTTTGCATGAAATAATGACTGATTAAATACACAAATAAGTGGATATCATATAATACGAAAAGATGGGAAAAACTAAAATATTTTTAGAAACTGCTGATGATGGTAATTTTAGTTAGTACTGAAATTCAACGAAGGGAGATAAATGCATCAGCTAAATGCAGAACTATGATTTGATAAATTCGGCATTAGCAACGCAGTAATCCCACGGGTTAAATACATGGGTTCTCGGTCTTCTAGCAATTGATAGTCGTTAAATAACGGAAAGCCATATCACTAAAGAAATCGAAAACACACGAAAATCGAACTTACTCCGAAACGAATTAAAGTTTCTTAAACTCTGTTTTCGAAGATGCACAAGAACCTACAATTTTACAAAAAAAAAAATCGAAATCGCGCAATATATATATTTGAACTTCCTCAAAAAATCGATAATTTGTTGAAAATTCGATATTTAGCATACACTAGAAAATTTTCAAAAGGTGACTTAAATCTACAAGAACCCAACATTTTTCTAAAGAAATCGAATGCTAACAAGAAACAACAAAAAACTCAGAAAAAGTCAAAATCTCAGAAAATTCCGCATGTTATAATATGACCCAAAATTACCACAGAACCCACAATTTTAATAAAGAATTAATAAAACTTATTACAAAAAACTGAAATATATACCATTCCGAAAATGTGAAATTTTGTATGTATGTATTTGATTATACCAAGGCGAATTCATACTAGGTGGCAGCACTAGGGCAACAATTACAACAATACAACAACAACGTGAATTTTTGTTTGTGTAAATCGCCAAGAAATGTCAAAGAACACAAAGAAAAGCAAAAACATAAAGAAGAAAAGCAAGGAAACACACTCACACAAAGTAAAAAAAAACACTCACACAAAGTAAGTAGAACACACCGACAATGTGTTTTGACATTTCTTGGTTAAAATACCGTTATGCTGCCACCTGGTAATGGATTCGCCTTGGATTATACACCAGATTGCCTTAAATAAAGCAAAAAAATGTAAATCGGACGAAATCGAAATTTTTCCGAAAATATATATTTTATTAAAATTAACCAAATGTACCATACATTTTCCAGACTCTAAAAGTTCATTAAAAAATCTAAAAAAAACTCAAAAAGTTTGAGATACATACTCCCAAAAATAAAAACAAAATAAATCGATAATTTGAAAGAAATCGAAGTTATTCGGAAAAATAAAAACATTTTCGAAATGTTCAAACATGAAATTTATCTTAGCCCACAATTTGAGAATTAAAGTTACTCCGAAATATATCATAATTTGTTTCCGAAAACTCGTCATACTTATCACACGTGTTCACCAATACACTAAAAGTGTTTTTAATACATCAGAACAATCAATTTTACTAAAAAGTTTGAAAACTCATAATAAATCGAAGTTATTCGAAAAGACCGGAGTTACTCTAGACTTCTCCGAAAATACGCTTTATAAACTGAAATTTCCACGCATATACGTGCCATCTATATATGCGTGATTTTGTAGTGAATGGGGCTAAATTATTGATAACTACATATAAAGTTATTTACTCAACCAGGTCCACTAAAGTCAATTCTATGTAAGATACAATTGAGTGTGCCATAAGGAGGGTACTCTTACTTCGTCAATATTTATATTGTCAAGCTCCTTGTTCGCCTATAAAACAAGAATACAGCTGAAAGGAAGTCTTTAACACCCAACCAGCTTCGAGTTCGGATATTGGTTGGCAGTTATTCAGGCAATACCGTTTAACACTAGGACAATTATGAGTGTGCTCAACTGCTATTGTGAATGAACAGTTCCCGGTATTTTAGTAGATACCCATATTTCGTTCAAAGCCTTCCATGCGCAGTGCATATTTTTAATTGCCCATGCGATGCATTAATCTATGGCTAAAACTACCGGGTGGCAAGATTTCTCCATTTAATTCTTAGCTGAGAAGAAGTTTCGAAAGAAAAGCTGTCACAGAAAGGAAGAACAAACATGCCTACAAGGCTAAGAAAATTTAGGCAATAGACAAAAATACTGATTTGGCATTACTTATAGTTTTATTATGCTTAGAGTTTTAAGTAGAATTATATTGGAAATTTTCCTTTACTATAATTTTTAAGGAATTTAAGCAGCCACGTAGCGACGACGTTTGTTTTTATTTTTGTTGGGGCGTCTGCGATTTCTGCGTCTCCTAATCACGCGCCTTTTAACTGGACGATTTCTTTTATTTCTGTTTAAAATAACACGTTGACCATTCTGAAAGTAACCCCGGTAGTTGGCTGGTATACGGACACTAATGACTTGACCACGTTTGGCACCTCGAAGCCTTAAATTAATACGAGCTGGAGCACGATTTGCTTTGGCACTGGAAGTTCGCTTAATTTCTTGATCGGTAACAACATACTCCTCAGCAACGGTAGGAAGAGTGGCTTCCAAAGTCTGGTCATCATCGACGGCCGTTTCTTCATCGGATTGCTGATCATTTTCGTCATTTGATCCGCGTCCGTACAGTAGAATACGATTGACAGGATCTGTTGGATTTGCTGGATCTGTTGGATTTGTTGGATCTGTTGGATTTGTTGGATCTGTTGGATTGGCGGGATCGGTTCCTGCTGGTGTTGCTGGTATTTCGGGCGTTTGTGGTCCAGTATCCGTCGTTGTAATCGTACTAGTGGGTGTATTGGGGAGTGTATTAGTTGTAGGATCAATATTAGCACCATTATCGGTATTGCCTCCGGTTATAATAATGGGTATAATTGGAGGATTTTGGTTTTGACCAAACATTTTGCTAAAAAAGAATTTTCTCATAAACAAACGGCCACTAGAAGCACTGCCCTTTTTGTTTGAATTAATCAATTTATTTTGTTTATCAGACTGTTCTAAATCATCTTCAGCGTCATAATATCGATAGGCTTGAAAGAGAAATTAGTTTTATTTTACAACATGTTCAGTTATACAATTACGGCATTATGTATAATGAAAAATTGGCATGAAGTTAGCATATGTGACGAAATTGAACTTGGTTTTAACGAGTTCTTCCATACCATTTTAAATTACAAACCACCGCATATTATAATTATAATTCAGGACTACATTCTAGCATGATTTGTAATAAAAACTTGTATGGAAGAACTCGTTATGCTAACTTTTCGTTATGCCAATTTTTCATTATACTAATGCTGGTTATATTCTACAGAACTTACGTTTTCCTCGTTTGTAATTTGTTTCGGCCTTAATCACTATGGCAAGGGATGCCAACAGGACAAGTATTGTTAAAGTTAACAGTTTCATTATTGAAACGGTTTTATTTTTCCGAAAAAGAGAACTTTAGTACAATATTCTTGTGACTGCTGTGATAGCAAATCTATATCTAATAATTATCAAATGTTAGTCAATGGTTTTTATACTATTCCAAATTGTTGACCACACATTTCATATTCGCCAACTATTTACTTTAATGTTACGGTTAATGATAAAATTCTTTTGCTTAAGTACTTAGAAAACGGTGTATGCGAAAGTTAAACTATTATAATATATTTTTGTTTTTGGTACTTAAGAATGTAAAGCCTCATTTTAAACGCTTTAGGCAATTTTCATTGTAAAAGAAAAAAAAAGTCAAAACGAAATAGAAATTTCTTTAAAATCATCGTAGACATCATAATTTCACACAAATCAATTATGCTTGAGAGTACGAGTAGTTTGAAATGAACAAACATTACAAAAGTAAATCAATTTTTAACTTTATAACTTCTGTGGGAGAAATTTTATTTAACAAAAGTGTAAAGAAACGAATTTATAAAATAGTTTCTATTCATTTGAAAAACTAACCTATAATTAACTTCATTTACATTGTATAGAACAAAAAACATAGTTCTAACGACTGATTCAGGCAGAAGGAACCAAAAAAGTAAATGGGTGATTCTCATTTCAAATGTTTTTTTCGTGTCCGTTGAAACTAAATTTCATTTTGTGTAAAGGAATTTAATGAAATAGTAAATATTTTGTCTAGGAACGGACCTACAAACAAATTTATAAATGTAGACAAAAATATCTCAACAATTTCATTGAAAAAAACGTGTTTTAAATCTGTAAAACAGTTTGTATAAAAGTATTTACAAACTGTAAACAAAACAATTTACTAAATCAAACAAAAAGATTTACTGGAGTTTCTGAAAAATATCAAACAATATTTTTGTCTGAATTTATAAAACAATTAGTCTAAAAATACTAACAAATATTAAACAAAATAGTTTACTTAATCAAACAAAAATATTTTCCGGAATTTTTGTAATATATATGAAAAAAAATTTTTGTCTGTGTCATCTTCATCCATTAAGCATTTATGAAATTTCACTTTGTTAAATGTGTTAAAGTCTGACTGTTTATCTAAAGGAGGCCACAGACGTTGCGACCGTTGGTACAACTTGAGTAGGTTGTACACGAAATTGCAACGTTTGTGGGCTCGTTGTATTAAGTTGTGTCTTGGTTGTACGAAAGATCAAAAAGTTTTGATTTTTTGCCATATTCTACAACACTGTCGCAACGTTTGTGTGCCTGTCGTATACTATTTTATGTATTATACGTGCTTATTCTTGTTGTGACCACCAGAGTTGCCAATTTAGCGCCTTTGGCGCTAGTTTTAGCGCTTTTTGATGTAGCAAAAGTTGCATTTTTTCTCTATAGCGCTTTTTTTAAATAAAGCGCTAAATTGGCGCTTTTTTGTCAAAAATGTTTGCAACGACATAAAAATCTTCAGTAAACAAACTTGGTATAATCGCATTCCTTTTGCTATCATTTTTGTTGCTGTTATTTTTGTGTATGTCATCACCGGGGTTGTTGTTTCTTTCTTACTGTTTTTGGTATTTGCGTTCAAAATAAGAGTCAAGCAAACAATTCATTGATTATGTAAAGAACATTTACTGAACATGTAATTTATTTTTAGACAAACTTTTGTTTGTAAAATTTGCGATGATAATTTTTTTTGTGTATAGTAAAATATTTCATAAAACAAACGCATAAATTTGAAAATGAAAAGTGCTTAGCATAATTTAATTTATTATAAATAAATGTACATAAGATTTTTTTGTGTAAGACTATCCATTATGTGCTAAAACGAAGAACGAAAAAAATTTTTATACCATTTTCATGCAAGATTTCGTGTCCGTAATGCGTGCTGTTGCTTTTCCACATTTAGAAAGTATGATTTTTTCCAAAACCAATATTATATTTATAACGGTTTTCGAATATTTGTATTTCACATGTAAAATTTTTAAAAAAAATTTAGAAATTAAAATATAAGTTTTTTTCAATTGTTGTTCTACGCAGCCTTGTGTATTGAGCGTTATGCTTTTTAGTATGCTTCATTACGCCGTTTAATTATTAAAATTGCATTAAAAACATACACTAAAATAACAGCACAGATTTGTATTTCTAAATATTTAAAAGTTTTCTGAACTTTGTTAAATAATATTATAATGAAATATAGCATAATATAAAAAAAATGTATTGAGTGTTATCCATATTTTTTTACTTTAATTAAAATTTCTTAGTGCATAACTAAGGAGTTTATATTAAAATACATCGAAGACTATCTATCTAAATTTTTTTAATTTAAAATATAATGTGTGTTCTAAAAAAATATTAAATTCGTATAAAAATACATTGAGCGTTACTTTAACAAGGTTCTTAAATGGAATTTATCTATAAATTTTAGGAGGGCAAAAAATTAACAGCAGCTGAAGGGTAGATACGATATAAAGAATATTATATGTTTACAAATTTTGGATTTCCTTTGAAAAAATTTTGCTTTTACCGTACTGTGGGTTGTTGTATTTGCGACGAATGAATTAGTTAGGTCGTATTTTGCTACGAATAATTATTTGCAATTGACATAACTTTTAATATTGTTTGTCGATTTCATTAAAATTAGTCTTATTTGAAAGAAGAGTTAGCCTTCGTTTTGCTCATGTGTAAACGTTTGTAAATAATTATTTTAAAATATACAAGTTTTTTATTTTTCCGTGTGAGCCCAAGTCAAAGTTGAAAAAGTGGTCATAACTTTTAATTTCGTCCTGCGATTATTACAACTTTTAGGCCTTAGAGAGTAGATGTATAGTGCGTTTAAGCCTCATACATTTTTGTGCAGTTTATTTTTGTCGCGAAAGTTATCCCCAGAAAAACAGCGAAAGCATATGTAACGCTCAATACACAAAAATGTTAAAAAATCTAAAAATATAATTTTATTTCAGGATCCACTGAGTGATGCGAAAACTGTAATATGAATCCTACCTTCTCCTAATTCTATTAGTTACATTGGAAAAAAAACACAAAATGTATGTTTAGAATGAGAATCACCCATATACGTGTATGGGCGTTTTGAACGTTTTGGACTGGGACTCATTTTAGGGACAGTTAAATGTTCCTGCTTTTGTATATAGTCATAGTGACTCGAAATAGGAAATCTTGTAAGCCTTTCCCATCAAGTATAAGATGAACTGAGCTATTTTATGTAAAGCACTAAGAGAAACTTTTTTGTGAAAATTTGAACTGAAAGCAACAATGCGAATTATGGGGCTATTTTTCCTATTTTCAGCGCCATTTTTTTAATTTTATGCTATTTTGAAGTCATTTATCACTCTAGTGAAAAAGGGCCAAAATTAAACAATTATAAAAGGCCTCAAAAAAGGAAAAAATGCCACAAATTAAAAAAGGAAAAATGGTGCCAAACTAGAAATTGGCTAGCCTAGTACTAAAGTGGTGTAAGTAACATTTTTAACTAAATCCACTTATGAGCATTTGCGAACATAAAGACGATAAATCAATCCAGGAAAAAGTGGTCTATGTGTTATTACGTCACCCAAATATAGTTATCGTCACTCTAACACTTTAAAATTTATTGATTTTTTGAAAAAAGGTTTTTCAATTTTTTTCAACTTCCAAAGTTGTTTAAATGTTACTTAGACCACTATAGTTTCAGGCTAGCCAATTGCCTTAAAATAGGAAAAAGGGCAACTAAATATTTAGTGTTATTTTTAATGGAAAATGTTTGGGCTATTTCTCATTTTTCTATTTGGGGCCATTTTTCATCAAGAATGAAAAAAGGACCCAAATTTTTTTAATTGAAAAAAACAAAATGTTTTAAGGCCATTTTTCATAAAGCAAAAAAATTAAAAACTACGAGTACTGCCTGTTTTTGAAAATAAAATAAAATTTTTCGTTTGGGAATTTATATTGCAAACAAAAATGTAATGCAGCATCATATTTAAAACGTTTCACTAATACTAATATGCTAATATGCTGCAATACAACCACAGTAAAAATTTTGCGCATCACTGATGTAAAGTGTCATTGCGTCAACAACGAAGACATAACATTGATGCCAAATTACATCAGCGCTATGACGGGTTTTCTATCTTTTTCTATCAGCGACATCATATTGAAAATATTTTGTCATTAAATTGATGTCAATTAGTACTTTTCCTGACGTCGATGTGTCATTGCATTGATGATAGACTTGTCATCATTGACATTGATACCCAGCTGATGTAAAGGTTGACATCACAGTAATGAGAAGTGTCATGGAGTCAAAACTGAAGACATTTAACATGGAATTGATATCAAATGAAATAAGCATTATTCGAAGCTATAATCTTTAATATAAAAAATAGCTTTGAATGAAAGATACAGAAACTATGAAGCTGATTTTTCACAGCAGTGACGGATACGAAAGTAGATGAGAAATAAGTAAATTTTCTTTATGAGTTAATTTTAGCTTTTCTTTATTCAGTTATCATACGCTGTCAGTTTTAATACATTTCAATCTTGACGAAGATATTGTATAGGAACTCTTTTAGAAACACGGCGAATGCGTATTTTAAGCGGCCTTTTGTTGCTGCTTTGGCGAAGTTGCTTTATGATACGCAAAAGGCGTTTATTCTGATCGCGGCGTCTTTGATTTAGGATAGCTTGACGGCGACGTTCTTTTTGGAGTCTGTTCCACGCATTTTTTCGTCTGCGACTGAGTAATATTTGTTGTTGCCTACGACGATTACGTTGTGGCCGTTGTTTATTCGTTTTGCGTTTTTGCTTTTTAAGCCGTTTTGATGAAGTAGCACGACCTTCGGCAAAGGATGATTCGTCTAGTTCAAGAATTTCATTATCAGCTTCGTCGTCTTCATTCTCATAGTAAAGTCTATAAGTGTTAACAGACCTAACACCTGGAACCCCGCTGGTAGTATTAGTTGCTGGAACTATGACATTAGGTGTACCAATATCAGCACCTTCGTCGGTACCGTCATCAGAACCGTTCTCAGTTTCGTCGTCGGCACCATCGTCAACATCTAATATTGCAGTATCTATAGGCGTGTCTATTACAGTTGGTCCGACACTATCTAAAGTTGTTGGCAATTCAGTATCGGTACTAGTATCAGTACTAGTTGGTGTATCAATAACTGTAGGATCTATGTCAGGATATGTTGGAATTGTTATGATAGTTATAGGATCGGTTATTGGTGGTAATGTGGTGGTTGTAGGAAACTTTATATTTGCCAAAGCAGCAAATTTGTCCAATATGTGACGCCCAGCACTGGCAAATCCTTAAAAATAACACAACATTATTTTAATACAGAAAATGTTAAGAATAAATAATTTCATTTGTTAAAATTTACCTGTTGATTGCAGCAGAACAGCTGCTACACAAATAAGGATAATGGTCGACCTTAAAGCAGCCATGTTTTAGCTTTTAAATTTTTAATTTAACGATTTAATCTTAAGCGTTTGCTTTATAATAAACAAACTGCAGTTTCTAATTTTTTTTCTAAGCCTCCGAACTCCACCAAGTTACAAGGCTTGGTAAAACACTGACTACCTACCACCAGTCACTCAACCATATTTATATGCTGTAAAATGCTGTAAACTTTCTTACATTTCTCCAAATAAATTCTAAAAAGATACCTTCTATCGTTAATAAATTAGAAACGTTATTAATAAATAATTTTGCATAAATATTAAAATAGATTAGCTTATTTGAATAATTTAGCGATAGAATGTAACCCAAATGTAGGCCTATTGCTAATTTTGCTTTGTCTTTATTTATGTCAGCCAAATTATTAAGTTTGTATTAATAATTTCTTATAAATTTATATGCTCTATTCATTTGGCAAAAGATTTTCGGTCAGAATGTAATAAAAAATCTTCAAGTAGGAAGATGGATAGATAACTGAATAGAGTTGATAGGGCAAAGGCATTAGATTGGAAAAAATTTATTAAATAAAATATGGCAATAAAAGTAACAATATTTAAATTTCTTTTGGCATACTTTATTAAATAAAATATTTGCCAGATTAGTTTATATATTAATATATAATTTAATTCTATGTCATGTATAAATCTTTCGTTTAATTTGTGTGATTGTTTATTTAAAACCGAAAAATGAGGAAGAGTTTTTTACTTCCAAGACCAGCATAGCTGTAATAGAATTAAATAAGTCATTCTGAGGGTGATGGAATGCTTAGAAGTTAACTCGTTTATCATTTCAACCACATTTCCATATAAAAAAGCAACGGCATGAATGAATTATATAAATATAATTAAAATCTCTTTAAAGGTTGGCCATATTACTCCTTTCTTCTCCAATCCAATAAAAAGGAGATTACACTATGCAACAAGAAAAATGCCAAGAAGTGCCACTATATATTTTTTGATGTGTTATAGTCTCCTAACTATAAAAAACAGTCAAAATTTTAATTTTTTTGTAGTCTGTAGAATAGACTACACCAATTAACACTGCTATTTAAAACAATAAAAATTAAAGGGTGTTCTATCAGCTAATGTAATTTTATTATGTAATTTAGACAATATTCTGTTTCTTGGAAACAGTAAGGTAAACTCTTGAAATTTTCAAAAACGCTAAAACTAAAAATTCCAAAAAATGTCAAAACGAAAAATCGCCAATATGAAAAAAAACGCTTAAAGGAAAAAAATAAAAAAATCGCTAAAACGCAACAAAATCACCAAAACTAAAAGAATCGCCAAAAAACTAGAAAAAAGCCTAAAACCGAAAAAAGTCGTCAAAACGAAAAAAGCACTACAATATAAAAAAATCGCTAAAACTAAAAATATCATCAAAAAACAAAAAAAAAATTGCCAAAAATGGAAAAAAATCACCAAAACGAAGAAAACGTCAAAACAAGAAAAGCGCCAAAACTAAAAAATCGCCGAAAACCGAAAAAATTGCCAAAACAAAAAAATATGTGTCAAAATAAAAAAAGTCGCACCAAAAACCGAAAAAAGTGCCAAAACTGACAAAAAGCGCAAAAAACTGAAACAAATCGCTAAAACTAAATATATTGTCAAAAGGCGAAGAAACGTTAAAATAAAAAAATACGCCAAAACGAAAAAATCACTGAAACTAAAAAGTCGTAAAAAAACAAATTGTAAAAAACGAAAAATCGAAAAAAACACCAAAATGAAAAAATCGCCAAAACAAAAAAATCGCCAAATCAAAAAAAAAAAAACTTTCAAACGCACTTTACTTAATTTATTTATATACTCAATGGTTTTGGAATTATTCAGACCGCAATGATGAAAAATATATATATATATTATGCAAAATTTTATTATATATATTTTTATACTACAAATAAATCAAACTTTATTTCACAAAAATCAATGGATAAATATTGATTTTATTCACAATAAAGTGAAATTACCTGATTTTTGAAAAAAATTGAGTTTTGAAGGCGTTTGCACAGTGATTTAAAATTTTGTTTGGGGAAATAATTCGGTATCTCGTGAACCGTTAAGGATATCATTGTGAAATATCACACACAGAGTTGAGGTGTTTTCAAATTCATGTGCCCGGGAATGGGATTCTGGCATAAAGGGGGGGTTGTGGGAAAACTAGCAAAGTTCGCTACTTCGGACGGTATGTTTAAAATAAAAAAAAATCGCCAAAAGTTATTGTATGCTAAAATTTTGTACATTGTCCTTGAGAATGTATACAAAAAATAAACTTATGTATATGTGTGGAATATCTCCTTTGGTTCCTGAGATAATTGTGCTCGAAATTTTTTTCTTTTATTTTTTTGACAACTTTAATAATTTTTTTCTATGTGGTGGATGGATGAGCCTAATACACGATAATATTTTCGAAAAAAAAAACAGCGAACAAATTTAGAACAAAATGCGGAAAATTTCATGCCGATATCTTTATGCGTTAAAAAGTTACACGCATCTTAGCCATATAAAATAAATTTTCTCTGCAACATACAAGAGCTTTAACCTTTTTTTTTTAATATAAACTATGAAATATGAATGAAAAAGAAAAATCGAGTCAAACGAGGTTTTTCAAATTTGTTCTAGTTTTTGAGATATACCGTTATGTAAAAAAAAGCAATTGCACGAAATATGTTACCATAACTAGAGAACTGTTTCTTATTTTTAATTAATTTAATTTAATTCATGCATACTTTAAATGTAGGCAAAATTAATAAATATGTGCTTAATATTATTCTTATACAAGTATTTTAGAAACTAAAATAGCTGGTTTATTCGATATTCGAAAATTTAAATAAAAACCTTTCGATCTCCCTACTTGAGTTTGTTTTAGACTATCCCTTGTATAATGTGTTGTTATTGTTTTTTTTAATTTTCGATGCATCAAGCCCATCTTTTTTTTATCATTTTATGAATAAAAAAAAACACACACGAATATGTTTGAGGAAAAAATCTAAATGCTTTTGATTTTCGTCAAACTAGCCACAACCTATACACACATGATTTTGATCAAACCGTTTGATACTGATCTGTTTCGGTAACCTTCTAATATTTAAATTTTAGCCACTTCAAATTAAAAAAATAATAATACTAGGAAAACAAAATTATATTTATATGTATTTATATCTTCCCATTCTGCACGACCATCAACGTCAAGTTCCAGATCTAAAAGTGCTCCTCACTATTGCATTATATTGGTGGCATAAAATCACGCAACCATCTAAAAGATAAAGAGATTTTTGTTGTTTTCACAATTATATTTTCAATTTATTTAGATTTTTTTCTACGTTTTTATTAGGTCTGTTTCTTTACTTGTCCGAAGTTACCCAAACTTAACCGAAAGCTCTTTTCAATACAAACTGTCTGTTCCCGTATGTGCACAAAGTTACACAAAATTTAACCGAAAGCTCTTTTCAATACAAAAGGTCTGTTTCTTTACGTGTCCGAAGTTACTCAATCTTAACCGAAAGCTTTTTTCAATACAAATTTTGTATTGAAAAGAGCTTTTGGTTAAGTTTGTGTAACTCTGTGCACATACGGAAATAGACAAAAACTTTGTATTGAAAAGCTTTCGGTTAAGCTTGTATAACTTCGGACACGTAAAGAAACAGTCCTAAAATTTGTATTTGAAAAAGCTTTTGGGTAAGTTTGTGTAACTTCGTGCACGTACGGGAACAGGCTGATTAACTCGCTTTTAAAGTAACTTCCTGATGACTTAAAATTTTCACAAGCATTGTGTTTGAGCGACAATACAACTTTATGATTAGAAAAGGTGGCAGCGCCTGCCCTATAAAAACCGAATATGGGATTTGGCCTATTTCAACTTCACCGAATTCTATGAAATTTTGCGTACACATTTGGTTTTTCTGACAGTCCGTTTTAAAACGTAGTATAAAAACAAATTTTTTTTCTTAATAATTATTTTGTTTCTTAAGCAATAATCCTAATTATATGTTTATTTCCAGGACGTCTTAAGAATTCTCGTAAAAGTCGTTCATTATATCTTTGTGGTAAATGATATTTTCGAAATTATCTAGTCCGTCATTGTCATCATCCTCATCGTTAATCTCGTTCAATAATTTATACTCATCAATATAGTCAGCATCATCGTCATCATCAGCATAATCGTGATATTTATTTATTGAGCCACGTGTTGCGGCAGGTGCTTTGGTCTCAGTGCCAGTTCCTGCATATGCATTCGTCTCAGTACCAGTTCCACCACTTGTGGTTGGCATAGTTGCGGCGGGATCTGTTGTTGCAGGATCTGTTTGTTGCAGGATCTATTGTTGGTGTAGTTGCTGATGTGGTGGTGTCTGTAATGTTTGGACTAGTTGTAAGTTACTGTATTCGCAGCTGTTGCTGCTGCTGGACTCTTCCATGAATTAAACTTGTCCATTAAAGCCGTAATGAAATGACCGTTGGCAACAACACTTACATGTTTTCCCCCTGACTGTGGCCTATTACCAAAAAGTCTGTATCTTTTGTGGGACTGTCTGGCATCTGCAAAAACAAAATACAAAAATTCAATGAGTTGCTCTAATTGAAGAGTTTCAGAATTTGCTTAATATTTACCGACTGCTGTCTGCAATGCTAAACACAGCAAGAATGCAAATGAAAAATTTTTGAAACTCATTGCTACTTTATTGCACAAGCTCGGCTTTAAAAAATTTATTTAAATTTTTGAACTTTAATTAAAAAAAAGTATACAGCAGTTTTAAATGCTAAAAACTAACTAATGACAAGCATATATATACAATTTTAAAATAATCAATTTTCTAATTTCACTCGTTCTTGTATGTTACTTTTTGATTTAAATAAAAGTTGATTGGTTTTTCTTGACTGAGCATGTTAGCCTAGCCCTCCAGCATGTCAATGTTTCATAGAGCGCAAAAAATTTAATTTTAAAAATTCTAATATGTACATCAAAATATTTTTGCAAATAATAAGATTTTGCGAAAATGTAATCGAAATAAAAATCAAATTTTTCCCAAATGTATGAATTTCTAAACATAAAAAATTCGCTAAAGCTTCCATCATCAGACAGCCCGTTAGTTCTTGCTACTTTTTAATTAAGGTTTATTACTATATAATTTCATATTTTGCATTGAAGTGAAAAGAACAGCCAAAAACGCTTCAGGTTAAATTTTAACTACTTTTGACCCCACAGGTATTTAATCTATTCACTCATTTGATAAAACTGATCGATTGATTAATGATCTTTTTTTCTTTTAGTCGATTCTCTGGGTTCGAGAAATCATACAAATACAAAAGAACTTTCGTAGTTACTTTTTTCGTATTATATACGAAACTTTCGTGCATTCCACGAAAAAAGTTTTAGTCTAGAGTTTTATTATATTACGAAAGTAGCGAAAACCATTCGTATTTACTTTTTTCGTAGATTGTACGAAATTTTCGTACATATTACGAATTAGGTTGAGTTCAGATTTTTATTATTTGACGAAAGTAACGAAAACTTTTCGTAGTTATTGCTTTTTGTAAAATATACGAAACTTTCGTACATATTACGGAATAAATTTCTACACCAGAATTTTATAGTTTTACGAAAGCAACGAAAACATTTACTAGTACGTTTTTTTTCGTAAAATATAGTAAAATTTCGTACATATTACGAAATCAATTATGGACGGTAGAAGTTGTTCTTAAAATTATTGAATCATATAAAATTGCACGCTAAGTGACCCGTATACATATAAGTTGTAGACAGCGTTACCGTTGAAAATTTTCAAAAAGTGGCACAAAAAGGGGGGTTTGATAATAAAAAGAGCACAAAAATGGGATTTCTGAGAAAAAGCTGTAATAACAAGAAAAATGTAAAAAAAGTTGTTTAATTTTTTCGTAAAACACAAAAAATATTTAGTATATTCACTAAATATTACCTTGAACTATGAAAGTATTTCGTAAAATGTAAAACTTTTTTCTCTTTTCTACGAAACTTTTCGTATTATATAAAAAATTATTTCTTAAAACACAAAACATATTTCGGAAAATAAACACAAAAATTTCGTTCGTTTCGAAAGAGTTTCGTGGTGCGAAATTACAAAATATTTCGTAAAATATACGAACGATTTCGTTCATATGTTGCATGGTTTTTTTCAGTGTATGTAAGTTATCACACTTTTTCAACGAGAGAATTTAATATAATAAATATAAGGGCAAAGTTTAGTATAACAAATCAAGCTAGATAAGGAAAATCCGAGAAATACATACTAGAGTTGTCGCTATCGGCTCTTTTGAGTTAGGGCTCTTTTCCCCTCATCTCACTTTACTGAACTAGTTCGATCAGTTTGCTCACCAGCTCTGTTGTTTTAACACTAGAAGCGCTGCTGTCCCATTATAGTTCCGCACATTTGTTTAATCATCTCTAACTTTTTTTGTTGTTTTACTTGGGTCCGTAAAGGTTTGTGACTTTTAATAATTTTATCTACACAGAGAAAACAGATTCGTTGAGACAGTCGAATTTGTTGTCAATCGAATTTCGGCAGTTGCACCAACTATCATAGAATTTTTATTGAAAAGAACTTATTTTACAATAATAATTAATTGCTAGTCCGAACCGTTTATTCGGTTAGGTGTATCAATGATAATAAAATTAAATGGCAGTTAAAAGCAACAGTTCATAAAAAGTAAAGTAATAAATAATAATTTTTTAGTTGCAAATACATACCAATAATTGATACTAACTAAAATCCAATTCATGATATTTTATTCAGTTGTGCTAATCATATTCGTTACTTAGTCATGACAAAAGCATACGATCGGTTGGTCTAATCAATTTAAGAACGGTCAGAATCATATTTTTATTTATTTTAGAATTATATTTTTATTACAATTATGCTCTTATGGAAATGAATATGGATTGTTTTTTTGATCCATAAAAAAAACTTTCTTAATAATGCTCCAAATTAGACAATTTTTTATTTTGACATCCCTGTTTTTCTGTATTTTGCAAGAAAAAAATTTTTGATTTTTGCGTTCTAATTTGTAACTTCTTTCAATTTGTAACTTCTATCCGTCCGGCAGTGGGCCCTAACTACTATTTTTTGAATTTTTGAGAATTAAAAAAAAAAAGATTTTTTTTTCTATAAAGCATCTTGTAAGTCTTGTAGTTATGGTGTTATTATTATTGTCATGCGTAAGGGGGTACAAAACTAAAGAATTTTTAAATTAATTGCACGAAATAATGCGAGATATGTTCTCATCGTGCGTGATCGTGAGTCAAAAACAGTCACGCGCTCATGAGTGAGGAAATATATTTTCATCGTGAGTGTGTGTGATTGTAAGTCAAAAACAGACACGCGCATTTCTGTGTTATTATTATATGGTGTAGCTTACAAACATGCTTACGTATTGCATGATATTTGTCGCGATGTCCCACATAGGAGCATTTCATGTTAAACGCTTATTTCAGCGCATTGAGTATACAATAAAATCATACTATTGTTTTGTCATTTTAAGATCGTAACTCATCGTCATTCTTCGTAAAATGTATATTTTTATAATCTCTGCCTTACAGTAGCGCTTCCTTGAATGCACCACTGTAAGTGAATGTGCAAAACTTTGTTTTTTAAGTGGACGAAGAAGAAAAATGTAAGAAGCTTAAGCATTTCTTGCCATACATTAGTGCATATATTAAGGAAATACATTTGTCACTACTATGAAGCGCATTTGTATAACAGGAAAAGTCTGTACTGCTTCCAAAATCTTGATTAT
Organism: Panzeria rudis; assembly: GCA_956483635.1. Lineage (NCBI taxonomy): Eukaryota > Metazoa > Arthropoda > Insecta > Diptera > Tachinidae > Panzeria > Panzeria rudis. Next base: position 18,862,257 of record OY101448.1, on the reverse strand, counting down.
TTTTTGCCGGGATTTGTCTTGAACGTACTTGTACTATAACCGCAAGAAAATCGTAACTCTCAAAAAGTCAATTTTACAGGAGAAGTATTTTCGTGATTTAGATCGAAGTAGTGACTTAATATTGACTTTATATAACATTTTCCTTGAATATTTTTCACGTGACTGATTCCCAAGGACTAGCAACCGGTTCGAGTTCCGGAACTTTATAAGAAAGGGACCGGTAACTTTTACATGGCGTTGTCTTTGGAGGGTGTGAATTTACATAATAAAGATACTCAGTGATAGGTTCTAGACCCAAACTAAGGCTACTTGTCCTGTGATGGGCTCTTTAATACTAGCTGAATTACTGTACTTTAAACCAATGTTTTTAATTTGGAAAAAATCTGCTTGTGCAATGAGGGGTTTTCCCCTACATATTTGTTCTAGTTTTGTGATTCTTTTCACCGGTCACTAGTCAGGAACATTTCGTACCATTCCCATTTTCACCAGTCATAGGACAAGTACGTTCCAGACAATTGGTACAACATTTCCCGGGGGGTAGATACAAAGCTAAACTCTTTTACAACTCTGCTATTGCGCGTTGTGTTAATTTTACAGCAGTAATTGCAGCGACTCTTGTGGTAAGTAGACGCGTTAATCTTCTTAAGCTTTTTATTTTTAGCAATTTTATTAATTGTTTTGCTTCGCCGAAGACTTTTCTAACATTGCCGATGAAGGAGGACGCTGTAATATACATTAGCATAGAATAGTATAAATCGTTGCTAGTACCACTTAGTGACCAGTGCTATGCCTTCATCGCTTAAACAGTCCAACAACAACTAGCACAATACCACACTAATGCACATCAGAAAAATCTGAGATGTTGACTTGATGACTCGCCTGGCTCAGGGATCGAGCCTGAGATCATTGCCTTTTAGTCAACACGTTAACAACTTCAGACAACAGCATTGTTATTTGATTTTTTTATGTCAATGAACTTTCTTTTGTTTCAAAATCATTTTTTTTCAATCAATTTTATTTTTTGTTAAACTTACAGGAGAATCTTAAAACAAAATAATACTACTCGTAAAGAAAATCTAGAAAATTAAAGCAGGTGTTAGCTAGTTTAACCTTGTCGATAAATACGACGACGATTGTTGTAACGTAGTTTGTTACCATTACGGCCATTACCACGACGTACTACAATCACATTCTGACGTCTGGAGTTGTTGAGTGGTTTATTGCTGCTACGGGTAACGACACCAAAACGATTATTGCCTCCAGTATGGCGTTTGATATTGCTTCGGGTACCTTTGCGGCGACGCCTAACAACGACATGATTGTCTCGTTCCTCTGAATCGTCACCATCAGCGACACCTTTCATTAAGGCCACAACACTGCCGTGTGGTATTGAGTCTAAGAGGACTCGGGGCAACCACAAAGCAGCTTTGCCTGTCTGATCATCAATAACACTTGGTGCCTCGATTTCGATAGCCTCGTCGGGCACCATAATGGCTCCAGCATGTTGACGGGATATCATCATTTGGGTGGCTTTAGCATTTTTAGTTTGTGGATAAGTTTTTCTTTGTTTTAAGCTAAGATTCATAATATTGTCCAACTCATCGTTATCATTTTCGCTATTATCTTCGTCATCATCTTCTTCCTCTACAAATCTGTGTTCATCTTTTTCTGCATCAACCAATTTTGGACCATCCTGATAGTCCTCATCGGTGTCGTTAACATATTCAGTGATATCCTCCTCGTCATTATCAAGTTCTTCATCTTCGTTATCAAAGTCATCATTGACCGCCATCTTCCTATATTCGTTATCATTTTCTTCAATAACTTTAAATCCTTGTAATATAGACTTAGAACGACCATTTGGTGCAGTTAAAAAGATATACGGATTGCAACCAGCCACACCTTTTCGAATTCGATGTATCATATCACGTGGGGGACTGTGAACATCTAGAGCAAGAAAAATCATATAATTTCAAATGCATTAATTGTCACATTAAATATAAGAAATATATGCATGATTAGTTTTTTGTTTAAAACACCCACCTGCCCAGGCCACGGGCAGACATGCCATTACAACCAAAAAACTCAATTTCATTTTGTTGTCAAATACAAATCCTTTTTAAAAGATTTATTTAGTATATTGTGCTTTCGTAATTGTCAGCTGGTAAAAGTTCTTCAAAGAACTGTAAAGCTTTTCTTTAGGTCTTTGGCTTTTTATAAGAATTTCATAGAAATCTAGACACAAGACAAAACATAGATGAAGAACTTTTGCACAAGCGTATCTTAGAACTTGCTAATGAGCAAATATCTAATGAGCATCAAATAGCGTTTGGTTTTCTTTTCAAGTGCTTTAGTTTTTTTTAAATTTATTATTTATGATTTATGTGTAAAAAGACAATAAAAATAAATCTTTTGAAGTGAACGATAAATTAAAAACGCAGCTCTTCACTGGGATGAGTTCTAAGAAAATCGTGAACAAATTCAGATATTGAAAAATGGTTGAACTTCAATAATTTTATTTGCGTTCCCATTAATTAGATGATAAAGTCAGTAACACATAGAAAAATAAGTTTCTTGCGTTAATTCATTTTAATTTATTAGGCTGTTAAAAAATTAGTAATGAAAAATTAGAAAAAGGAAGTAATTTAAAGGTTATTTTTTTTCCGATCCTTCTGTGTTTTCTTAACTTAATCGAAGGACTAGTTCTCGAGTAAATGCAAATTATGTGATGCAGCATCCTGTTTTTTCTTTATAACAGAAAATCTCGATATACAGAGTCAATTAAAAAAAAAGTAAGTTATAGGTATTGGAGCTCAGTATCATATGTACGCAAATTGACCTTTGTAATCTACAAAAATATTCCTGATGGTGTTTTACATAAAAATGATAAGCACATAATTTACAAGATTTGCTATGCCGAGTGCTAATTGTGAATAAACACATTTTAAGTTTTTTTTTTGCGTTGAAAACAGACTCAAAAGATACAGTTGTTTCCTTATGACAACTCCATAATTTCTACAAAAATTGTATAAGCAATAATATTTTAACAAAACTTGTTTCATTAATCCAACGAAGCGTGACGTTGGTTGAGTTTTAATGATATTTTTCATTGGATTAATGTCAAAGTTCACAAAATGTATGAACAAAATTCTTTGAGTGTATATGAGGATTTAAGTCGTAACTACTTATAATTTGACTCGATAACTACTTATTTTTGTTTGAGAAGTCCAAAAAATAAGGGGAACACCTTACAAATGTAATTACATTGTCACAGCAATTAACTAGTTATTATTTGGCTTACTTGAAGCTAAAAAATAAGTAGTCAAATAAACAAATTAAAATAAAAAAAAAATGTATACACATTATGTTTTATTTATATTTCTTAAATTTTATTATAGTTTTTTATTTATTTATTTTTTTTACGCAACACATGTTGACTTAAAAAGTTGTTGTCTACTTATTTTATTAATACATATCAACAAATTGTAACTACTTTCAGATAATGAGAAAAATTAGTACGTATTTTTTTAAAAACTAAGTAGCAGTTATAATTTGAAGCATAGTAATAAGATAAATAGGTGGCACTCATTACATTGTAACCTATTAATAAAGTACCACCGATTACAAAAATGACAAAAGTTTTTGCTGAGTTGTTTTTATTGTCATTGCTTACACAATTTTTACAGAAATTATCAAGTTATCATAAAGAAATAAAGTTGTAACTTTTAAATCTCTTTTCATCCCATCTTGAAAATTTTAAACAATAAAGACATGCCTTGTTGGCTACATTCTGTAAAAAAGTAACCAACATTAAAATATCATCTCTTAAGAGGTATCGAAATAATATTTCGCCATGTTATGTACACATAACAGTAGAATATATATTGCGAATATCATTTAAATTGGAGAGGATAAAAGTCCAGACCATGTCGCACATTTTTGATTTTACTCATTATATTTTAATTTCCTTAATTTTACTTGTTTCTATAGATATTAATTTTAATTATTCCTATTTAGTATTTTTGTGTTCTAGTGGTTCTCTTGATCTCAGTGCCCACAATTCATCGTATATTTTTAAGGCAACGCCCTTACCACCATAGCCGCATCACCATTTAAAATATCGATAAAACTAAATTTCATTTTCTGTAAAGGAATTCAATGGAATAGTGAATATTTTGTTTAGGAATGGACCTACAAACCAATTTGTAAATATAGACAAAAATATCTCAACAGTTTCATTGAAAAAAAAACAATTTGACCAAAAATATATACAAATTGTAAACAAAACAATTTACTAAATCAAACAAAAAGATTCACTGGATTATCTGAAAAATATCAAACAATATTTTTGTCTGAATTTATAAAACTATTAGTCTAAAAATACTAACATATATTAAACAAAATAGTTTACTTAATCAAACAAAAATATTTACTGGATTTTTTGTAATATATCAAACAAGATTTTTTGTCTGGCTCATCATCATCATTATCATCCATTAAGCATTTATCAAATTTCACTTTGTTACATGTGTTCAAGTCTAAATGTTTATCATTGATTATGTAAAGAACATTTACTGAAAATGAAATATAATTTTAGACAAACTTTTGTTTGAAATTTTTTTTGGTTATAATTTTTTCTATGAAGGTGAATATAAACACCATTTTTTTCTGATGTAGATGCACCAAATATATGATGACTAAGTGTCATCAGTATAAAAAGGAGATGTCATATTATCATTTGCTGATGTGTTTTGTTTGTGTTTGTAGGATTGAAGATTTTACTATTAGTTTTGTCATAGTCATGATGATATATGGCCATGATGGAATATGGCCTTATTAATAATTATTTACGTCTTCCAGCACTTTTGACTAAAATTTTCATTAATTTTGCCTTAGAGTATATTAAGTTATCCAATAAATATTTCTTAATTATAAAAAAAAACAATAATAACAAACAACTAAACAAAATTAAGTGTAACTAACAATTCTAGTTACAAAGACATAGTTCTACAAAGCTAATTTTTCCATTTTTTTTTAAATATTCGCCTATCATGTGTTTATGTCTAAAGTTTCGACTCAAAAGGCATATAATTAATTTATTTCTTAATGTGGCTTGTATTCGCATATGTTCTACTTGACATAATTGCCATTTGGCCAAAAGCAATGGTCGACTTCATCTCTTTCTTTGCACACTCTTTGATATAAATATTATTTTACCGATATTATTTTATACTAAATTAAATAATCATTTATTGGAATTTATAACCCAAAGGTCTTTAACCTTAGTTTGATTACCGGAGAGTGCACTATGTGTCTAAATGCTGAAATCGCGGCAAAAATTATTTCCAAGTGTTCTAGCATTATAAAACTTGGTATAGAAGACCCTGTTGCTGAAATAAGGTTACACACCACTGGGGGTATCGGAAAATTGGTACCCCCGGAAAAATTTAAAATTTTTATATCATGGCACTTTCTACAAATAGCAACGGATAAGTCTCACGTTCTCTTGGGGCTCCACTATAAGAACATTAGAACATTTTTGGTAATTAATTTTGTATGTCTTTGAAACAGAAAGCTAGGAGTTGCTTATCTAAAATTGGGTGCATCTCGCCATCTTATTATTAAGCTCTCAAGAAAGTAGGGGTTTTAAAAAACAAAACAAAAATAAGTACAGCAAATAAAGTTGAAAGTATATTTGATATTTAGTTTTCAATTTTATGGATATACATACTTAAACACCATTTAAAAAGCGAGCAACATCTGAAATCCTTGGAAAGTCAATTCTGTTAGAAACAATGCGTCCTCTTGATAGGCTAAAATTCTGCTTGCTATGTGACTAAGGAAATTTTGAAGTGAAGTTTCAACACAGCTCTCAGATGATTTAATGTCATCCGGCCTGCATTTCAATTTACATTCATATAATTTTTTGTATGATAGGTAAATATTATTGCTATGGGACATATTTGGATCACAAATTTTACGGCTTTTTCAGGTGCTATGGGTATTATTTCAAAACGATTTGTACTTTAAATTTTTTTAATTTGAGATGCCCGAGTAGGTGGTAATGGTTTAGTATAACTGTAACATCACGAATATGTGATTTTCTTGCTGATATAGATGCAGAATGAATCGAAAAATCTGTATTGTTACTGTGCTCTGTGCTCTGACTTCTTGAGCTACTTTTCCATAAACAGTTTAATGAAACAATGTACGCATCACTATAATTATGTCGCAAAATACAAGATTCATAATTGGATATTAGCGGGCTATAATCAAAGTGCTCAAGGAACAACACATAATGGTATAAACATAATTGGGACGAACGACGAACTTCGCATAGTTCGACGAACTTGTCGACAAAAATTCGTTGCGTAAATTCGTCTTTTGAAACACAATTAAATTTGACGAACAAACAGTTCTACTCTCTGCCTTGCTATGGATATGTTTGTAGTCCATCGATACCAGGTTATACAAATATTCACTGGGGCAAAAATCACTTGCATAAATGTTACCACTAACAAAATTATGAATATTTGCAAAAAAATAAATGCAAAAATCGATATTAAGTCGCTTAAACTCTAAAAACGCAGAAATTTGGAATAAGACACACCTATCGTGAATATGTTAAAAATTCACTGGCAAACAGCGGCATAATAGCTAAGTCTAATATTATTCAAAAATGGTAAAAGCTGCAAAGAAGAATAATGCTTGCAAAAAGTCGCTTTAATCGCGAACATTGCAAAAATCCGCAAGAAGTTGCAAAATCGGAAACAAGCCCTAAAATTGATTGGAAAGCGCCAAAAGTGTTAAAAATAAAATAAACTCGAAAAAAAACGCGAAAAAATCACAAGTTCGCGAAAATTGGTAAATATAATGAAGAAATCACCAACACTATAAAGAATAACAAAATCTCAGAAAATTAGATATATCGCAAAAATACCGAAAATTCGCAAATAAATAGCTAACAGCGCAGAAATTGCAAATGCCTAGTAAACAAAAACGTTTAATTTTGATTTTCGAATTAAAAACAAAAAGTAAAAACATTTAGTCGTCGTTCGACGACGCAAGAAATAGAAATAAGTCTATCGCAAGTTCGTTAGGCACGGCAACTTTCCTCCAACGTACTGATTGTGTGTATTTTCATATACACAAATGTGTTTTCTTATTTCCTACGACGAATATTCGTTACGAAAAATTCGTCGTTCGTCCCAGTTATGTTTATAGCATAATTCATTTTGTTGGAGCATTTCTAAAAAAATTATTTTTTAATTTAGAATATTTTTGGGCATATAAGTGTTTTGTCTCGCAGGATCTAGTAAAAATATCCTTAAACCCTTTGGCGGGTAGGTGTATGACTAATATTATATGTTTAGATTGGTGCAATAAAAAATGTTTCGATAATTTTCACATAACTGATTACGACAGAGCAACGCCGATATACTGTTTGAGGCCTGTTTAGCCTTTTCGAGGCTAGATTTAGCCTCTTTTTCGTCTTTTAGCCTCGAAATTTACGTTTTGGCTTCGTGGCCTTTTTTAGCTTTTTTTAAATTTTTACTTTAGCATTAAAAAGGCTAAATTTATTCCCTCTTACTTTTCAGCATTTCATAATAATAATTTCTAATATTTAATAAACGGCAAATAATGTGGAATGTGAGTATTCCCGACTAGAAATTTTCCCAATACTCATATTGGGGCCCGATTGAGAAAGCATGTGGCAAGCCCAGAAGGGCTCTGACCGGCTACTTGTTGGGATAGCCCATTTACAAATTAGTGACTTAGCATAAGTTCTTCCCAAGTGAGAAACTGTTGGGAACTTGTTGGGAAAGTCTACAACAGATTTTATTCCCATTTTTTGCACATCTTCATTACAGGTGATTGTTGCTTACTTTTGTCCCTTGGATAGCTTCAGCAATTTAATTCATTATTGTTGATATTCACCTAAATACATTTCTGCCTTACATCGCAATTGCAATCCCAGTTAGATGCCAAATGTGTTAGCATGAAAATTTCTTGTCGGGTTATTTTATTATTAGAAAAATTTAACTGACCTTAAGATGGACTAATAGATTTATGTATCGGAATTTGATCTTAATTAAAAATTACGCGACTGAGAGTTATAAAACTTTAAAACTCTCTAGCTAGGTCAATAAAGCAAGAGCTGTACGTTCATCTATAAATAATTTCAAATCTCTTCAAGAATCAAATTTTTCTGAGTAGATTGGGAGTGCGAAATTCAGAATTATGCAGTATATTTACGGCGAGGAGCTTGAAAATATAATATTTTGTACAATCTGTATAAAACAAAACTTTCTTCGCTGTGTGGGTAAGTAAGCAAATTTTAAGCGTTTCCAGAGGAATGTTTGAAAATTTTCGTAACATTATTTAAGTGTTGTGATCAGAAATATTATATTCATGAGAGTGAAAAATTTTATTGTTATCCAGTGGATTTCTAATTGTATGAAGGTGTAGAAAAATAAAATAGATTCATATCGAATAAAAAAAAAATATTTGCTTGGTTTTGTATAAGTTTCAAAGCCTACAATGCTTATTTTTTGAAAATCATTTATATATTTGTAAATTCTCAAATGGTTTTTAAAAGTTTCTACATAAGATAAAGGGTTTTTAACTGTTCAAAATTGTGTTTAAAGTCTACTGATGAGTTGGTAAAGCAACAGCGAAATGCTGCATATAGACAATGGCTTAAACTCCAGCAAATAAATTTCATTTAAAATAAAATTATGACAATATGTCAAATAATAAATTTCTTATAGGTTTAATAAATTTTAAGGATCTTAAGCGGAAGCATTCTAAGGGCCGAATTCAAAAAATAATTCAAATCGTTTTAGGCATTTTGGCATACATTAGTTTTGGACACAAAAAGGGGCAAAATTTCTATAGTGCAATGCAGAGCATATTAAGAACAGAAGCTCTTGCACAACTAATTTCTACTATCCCTTGCAGCGAATCAACAAATGTTGATTAAAATCCTTTGAGAAGCCATTCAGATCGAAGAAGATAAAATAGAATATAGATTTGTTTTTATGTGATATTATTTTTCTTTTCAAATTTGGTAGAAAAATTTAAATTTAATTATGGCATCTTGCAATAACTTGTAATTAAGATTATTAAAATCTAAAATTTAATATAAATTTTTTTTAGCCTTTTTGAAAAGCCGATTCAACTTGTTTTTTCTCCAGCTCCTGGCAACAGAGGTTATAAGTAATTTAAAAAAAAATCAATTTTTCTTTGATGCAATTTTTTATCACTACACAGCTTGAAAGCTTCATTAAAAAACTTTAGCTGTTTATATGTAAATTGAATTGCCAATTAACATAAATTTTTGTTATTTATGTCGTCGAAGTGTTAGAAATTGGACCGTCAGTGTTTCTTTTTTTTTTTTTAATAGCAAAAATAAAAAATTTCAGTTTTTGCCGTTAAAATTGAAAATGGAGACATAGTGCAGTCGTACAACAATATGTACCAGCATGTAGTACATTGTTGTGATTTTGGTTTTGATCACTAAATTAGACAGTGTTGAAAGGTGTTGGTATATTCTCTTGAAAGATATGTGTGTGTGTATGTCAGTGCATGCGGAGATAAACAATTTGATTTTTACCTGCCTGTGTTTACAACTAATATTTATTTATAATTTGTGGTACAAAATGATTTTAGTTTTATTATCGAATATACAGATGTATATTCTATTGTTGAACAAGCATTTCACAAACACATTCTCTTTATTAATAATAATGACCAGGGCTCGGACTTTCATGCAACTAAAAATTGATTTTAAGCGCTTAACAAATGCAGCTATAAATGAAAAATATACGCTAAAATATGCATTTACCTACGAACAAAGTGCCAAAACTAAATTAATATGAAAATATTTCTTTTAATTTTTTATTATTATTAGAGAAAAAAAAACATAAAACAAACATTATTGGGTCTATTATTTAATGCAACCGAACATTAGTTGCGTTGCCAGGTGGCAACTGAAAATTAATAGTTGCCAGAAAGGCACTAATAGCAACTTAAGTTGAAAGCTCTTAGTTGCCAGTTGCCATCAGTAGAATCATTTCCAGCAACTGGCAATGCAACTGAGGCTCGGCTACCATCCATAATCGGCCTTTTAAATATTTTTTTTTTTTAAATTGAGAAATATGCATTAAAATTTTTTTATAGCTCGAAAAATATGCATTTATTGCCAAAATATGCAAAATATGCACTTACCACCAAAATATGCAACTAGAAATAGATGCCAAAGTACTTAAAATTTGATGATGCGCATAGACAATTTGTCAATACCTCTTTATCTATTACCACAAAAAACATGCATTTGCATGAAACTCCGAACCCTGATAATAATGACCATAATAATTGTTACGATGATTGTTTTTTATAGCATCGAAACATAGAGACATGCAAATTAATTGACAAACTCAAACATATCATTAAAATTTGCTTAAGGCAATTGTGTTATTAAAATGAAATGGATTTTTTGCTTTTATATGGATGCCTGAATGGTCAAATCGATTAATTCTATAAATTAACAACTTGAGAAAAATTAGAAAATGGTATTTATTGCTTTGAGAAATCTGGTTAAATTATTATATGGGTGAATTTAATTTTGAGTGTACACTGTATATGCTTGGATTTCTTTGTTTTAAACATAACGTCCTATTACACTATGCAACGAAATGAAGGCTTTGTCATGACCCTTAATGACTAGTATATTTTTTGATGTGTTTCGGTTCCCTAACTACAAAAACAATGAAAATTTTCAAATTCTATTAAGACGTTTTATTTTTTAACCGACTTAAAAAAAAGTATAAGGGTTATTAACCGACTTCAAAAAAAGGAGAAAGGTTATCAATTCGTCATGTACGAGTATATATTTTATTTTTTTTATATATGTTCCCTCAAAGCTCCGCCATTTATGAACCGATTTCATATATTTTTTCTCTCTTCAAAAGGGTATACTTCCAGATTGGTCCCTTGTAAAAGTGGGCGGAGTTACGCCCATACAAAGTAAATTCACATTCGTTTTCAACAACTTCTACTGAACCGATTCTTATAAAACTTTGCACACACATTAAGCTTCTGTTTAAATACTATATCAGGATCAAAAAAGTGGGCTGTGCCACGCCCATGCAAAGTAAATATTCTTTTTCAACAACTTCTACTTAACGGATTCATATGAAAGTTTGCATACTCCTTTAGTTATCCTTACAATACAGCATTATGTTTAGAAAAGTGGGCAGTACCACGCCCATGAAAATTAAATAAGCATTTTAACTACTTCTACTTAACCGATTCTTATGAAACTTTGCATTCACGTTTAGTTATCGTTAATATAAAACAATGTGGTTAGAAAAGTGGGCAGTGCCACACCCATGAAAAGTATATATTCATTTTAAATACTTCTACTTATCCGATGAGACTTCGCAGATGCTATTAGTTCTCGTAAAAGTACATGCTGATAAAATATGGCCGCACGGTGGCACGCCTATTTTGTAGTCGGTTTTTGTTTGCAAGAATTATTTATTTATTTTTTTTATTTGCGATTTTTCAAAAGGCTGATCTGCTCCACCGATTTCATCAGAAGTTAAGAAAACGTTGTCCAATTTTGTTACAAAAAACACCAAAAAAACTTGAAATAAAATTAAGTTTAAGCCGTTATCGTATTAGTTTTTTCTTGCACTCAACAGCTTCGGAGTAATTTAAATCGCAATGATCAAAAATATTTTTTTTTTCAAAATTGGAAAATTTTTTAAAATTTATAGAAAATCTCAAATGGCAAAAATTTAAGTATTTTTAACTGATCATAAAGCCACATATTAGAGATGGGCGCGTGTCGTTTTTTTTTCCTGACATGAACACGCACGACTCAACACGAAGTGTTCGTGACAGAAAATCTGATTTGGATGTACGGAAGTTTGAACTGACATCAGATGTTTCGAGACCACCACAGTCTTCTCATCAGAGCCCTTTTACCTACACTGCCAATTACGGCAGCAACAACACCCTAGCGAAAGCAGTACTTTTTTGCCGCCAGCTCGCGACGAGTCGTACATATTAATGATCTTTTTTATAACGGTTCGGTACTTCACTAGCTGTCTTTTCTTTATCATGTTCAACTGTTAAAAGCTTTTTTGATTTCTGTCTTACCAGCGTGAAATTTCATCGATATTTTCAATGCTGGGATTTTTTAATGTTTATTTTGCCCAAGTTTTTCGAACAGTATACGTTCATGTTATTAGCTAAGTGCCTTTAGAGTTTTAACAATTGAGTTATGGATTTTAGTCGAACTGTATGGTTTTTATTCAAAGTTATTTAATTAGTTTGTCGTAAGTTCGTTTTTAATTTAATTTTTCGAACAAATTATTTTTTATTTAAGAAAGAAAAGAACTTGTATAAACTTAAAGCTCTCATCGATTTCTTAAATTTTAAAGCTCATCAGACGTTTTATTATTAAATTTAAATAAAGGAAGTTTTATGAACCAAATTTAATAAATTATGAAGAAGGATTTTTTCTTCTTAAAAATAATTCTAAGCACCTGTCATCTATTCTTTTGCTGTGAATGAAATATACAAATGAATATTTAAAATTATTTAAAATTAAATTATCTTTTTATTATATAAAAACCATTGTAGGTATGGGTGTCAAAAAAAACTTATTGAATATTTAACAAAAGATATAAAAAAGAACACCTTGAAGCTTTAATATTTGACACAAGCTGTTGAAAACATGACACCTTGTATTGTTATTTGCGGTAGAGTAGAATTATATATATTATAATGGTATGAAGTTTCCATGTGTGATTTGGGTCAAATGACATAAATTACGTACTTTATTTTGTAATTGACTTTAAAAGTTTAAAAACTTTACATGAATGTGAATCTTTTGAATGAAGCATTTGTTTAATTTCAGTCATTGTAAATAATGAACAAAAAATAATTCTATATGCCTCAACGATTTAACGAAAACTTTTCACTTGTAGCAACCTTTAGGAATTTAAAAGGTTTTCTTGTGTACTTGAGATACATGAAGGAGCAATACTAAAATTTTCAATATATTTAAATAATACTCTGAGGGTATTGAATGGAAAAAGAAAAGTTTGAATAATTTTTAAAGCTAAACTAGTTACAATTTAATATAAGAAAAAATGGGCTTTACTTATAAGTAGGTTTGCTAGACAGCGCTAAATTTACCATCATTTTGCATTTAAGCATGGTAATTTATGAAAAATATTGGCCAACATTGATTATTTCTTGCGAAAAATTTGACATGTACGTTTGTTATAATCTTCATGTGTTTATTGTAAATTCCATGCAAAACACGTGCCACACATATTATTTCACATGAAAACTTAAAATGTTGCTAATACATTTCATATGTTTTTTGCAAGATGAACAGAATACTACTACTGCAACATTTTTTCATGAACAATTCATTGCAATTTTTTTATATGGACTTTTGACAGCATTTCGAATGAAATGATGAACAGAATACCATACTTCACAAAAAAAAAAAAAAAAAAAAAAAAAATGTAAACTCAACAAGTCACAATGTTGATTGTATGTCCTATCAAAGTCATGAGAAATAATTTGTTGTATAAGTGTGCTGGTGTTTATTTGCCTTGGTCATAGCCACAATGCGCTGTTATGCGCAGTTGCGTGACTTGTTGTTGTTTATTTTGATGTTCGTGTTGTGTATATGTAAAGAGCCGACAATCTTCACATTACCAGCGAAAATTTCCTGCTGCTAATTTTAAATTATCACCATTTCATATTAATCTTAAACGAAAAATTATTAATTTAACCTTAAATCTCTTTGATTTAATACTTTTCACTGTTAAAACAACATTGTTATCAACGTTACATATCATTTTAAATCAACATGATTATAATTTTAATATCTAATAAACTCTATGCTAAATCATCAATTAAGGTATGTTGAATTAAAATGAAATTCATGTTACTTATAATGGTATTTGTATTAGTATCTGCAGTGGTTAGCGCGTTGATTACTAAAACGCCCTTCAGACTATTAGATTTAGTATTAATACTTGTCAAAAACTCAAATCTTAAGTAAAAATCCGACAGTGTGAAAACAAATTCTTATGGTCTGTCAAATAATACACAAAGAAATCGACAGTATTATGGTATTCGTCATTTCTAGGAAATATTCTAAACAATCACATTTTTTTTTATTTTGCCCTTTGCACAAACGAAAATACGAATAACAAAAACAGTTGTGTATTTGTTTGCCGGCATAAATAAAGAAAAAGAAGAACGAAAAAGTTTACTGTATTGCAAATTATTTATTTTAAGTTTTATTTCAAATGTTATAGTGTAGAAATGAAATGTAATGAGAAAAATTCTTTTAGATTTTTTTGATAGTCAGACTGATTTTGGTTTGATTTTCGTCTTACAAAATCTAATAAAAATCTCAAAACTTTAATTACAATTTGAAAGGGCTGGGATAACCAATTACTGCACACATATGTCTGATGCCTATGCTAATAGATATCACGTAATTAAAATAATTAGCAAAATGGTTTTGAAATAACTTTGACTCAAAATGATTCTTCATATTATTTCCGTGTCAAATTCACATTGTGCCAATTTGCAATAACTTTGAATCAACATGATTCTTCGTGTTATTTCACTACCAAATTCACGTTGCTTCAATTTGAAGTAACGTCGGTTTAAGATGATTCTCCGTGTTATTTCAATACTAAGTTCATGTTGTTTCAATTTGAAATAATTTTGATTCAACATGATTCTTCTCATTATTTCAGCATCAGCTTTATTTCGATTGAACTGTACTGGAATATTGAGTCAACATGAAATATAGTTATGTATTAAAAAAATAAACATTTTGAAGGTTTGTATCGGCGCTTTGAAAGTTTAAATCTAGTACACAGAAAAAATTATTACCAAAAAATTTTCAAACAAAAGTTTGTATAAAAATAAATTTCATTTTCAGTAAATGTTCTTTACATAATCAATGAATTGTTTGTTTGGCTCTTATATAGGACGAAAATACAACAACAAAACAACAATGATAGCAAAAGGAATGCGATTGTAATAAATTTGTTTACTGAAGATTTTTGAGTGAATCAATTCGTTAATGTCGTTGCGTTAATTTTCATTCATTTTAAAGTGTTTAGATAAACAGTCAGACTTTAACATATTTAACAAAGTGAAATTTCATAAATCCTTAATGGATGAAGACAAACATTTTTTTGATATATTACAAAAAATCCAGTAAATATTGTGTTTAATAGTTGTTAGTATTTTTAGACTGATTCTTATACAAATTCATACAAAAATATTATTTGATATTTTTCAGAAAATCCAGTAAATCTTTTTATTTGATTTAGTAAATTGTTTTGTTTACACAAATTTTTAGACAAATTGTTTTATAGATTTAAACAGTTTGTTCCCTTAAAAAAACAAGATTTTTTCAATGAAGATTTTTTCAATGAAATTGTTGAAATATTTTTGTCTATATTTATAAAAATTGTTTGTAGGTCCGTTCATAGACAAAATATTTACTATTTCATTGAATTCCTATACAGAAAATGAAATTTAGTTTTTTCTGTGTATTCATTTTATGCGGAATTAAATTTTCACATTTTGTACATAGGAAATATTATAAACCTTACGTTTAAGGTATAAGACGTGTTTGCACTTTTATATAAAACATAACGTGGAATATTTTTTTAAAACGTTTCTGCTATATCACAGCTGAAGGGGATTTTTGGTACAGAAAAGTACCAACAGACCCATGCAACGCAGAGTTAGAGGGTGAAAATGTTTCACAAAAATGTTTCTCGTGGTATTTGACATAAAAGTACTAAACTTATCTTATACCATAAACGTAAACCTTACAATGGTGTCTATTCGGGAAAACGCGTTGAAGTAGCGAAAAATTACATGATAACAAAAACAAAATTTCACAAACTGTTTTTGTTTTCTATACACTTCTTAAATCAAATAAACGTGGGAATTTTAACGCGTATCCCTCTCTTTAAAACCCGGTAAATTTTGTATGATAAACAAAAACAATTGTTGCAGTTTTGTTTTTGTTTGCAATGTATTTTTCACTTAGTCGACGCGTATTCCCGAATAGACACCAATATTTCCTATGCCGAGTCTCTATAACTACGTGCAACAGGGGGGTGATTTACTCCCTCTAAAATGAGTCCCAGATGTAAACTTTTAAAACGCCGATACAGGTGTACATTTTTGTGGTGCCTTCTGCCAAAATCAGTTGGTAGAAATATGTTTTCTTTTTTGTATTTTACAGTGTAACTTATAGTAGAATTTTATGACAATCATATGTATATCGTTACCTTAATATGAAAACGTCCTAACTCATTACTTCTTTCAAATCGAATTTTTCTGTAATTTCGATAGATGAACCTCTAAAAAAATATACATTTTGAAGGTTTGTATCGGCGCTTTGAAAGTTTACATCTAGTAGACAGAAAAAATTATCACCAAAAAATTTTCAAACAAAAGTTTGTATAAAAATAAATTTCATTTTCAGTAAATGTTCTTTATATAATCAATGAATTGTTTGTTTGGCTATATAGGACGCAAATACAACAACAAAGCAACAATGATAGCAAAAAGAATGCGATTGTACCAAATTTGTTTACTGAAGATTTTTGAGTGAATCGATTCGTATGGAAATAGAAAAAAAAACTCGATTTGAAAAAAAACTAACGAGTTAGTTCCTTTCTATATTAAGGTACCGAGATATATGTATTGTGTGAAAGTGTTATGTTATTAATAATTTGAATAAAGTTATGTATTTGTATCTATATCTTTTATTGATTTAAAAAAATTTTATCTCGTTTGAAATAGATAAAGGTTTTGTGTTTCTGTCATTTTACTAAAATTTCAAAGCTGTTTGTAAATTTAAACAAAAATATGCTGAACTGATTTTAGGTCTTCTTTCTTTTTAACTTGCTAAAAACTTTTGTTATTTTTCAAATCTTAAATAGTTAATTATTATTTCTTATGGTGTCAATGGGGTCAACATTCTTAATTTTGCACACATGTTATTTGTCTTGATTAGAATTCATTAATCACTTGAAGTCTTGACCTAATTTTCATAATAAAAAGAACCCAAACAATATTAAACATCATCACCGACAATACTATCTATTGTAATTCTTTACTTAATGACTGAGCAGTTTAACCAACCAACCAATCAACCAGACATCTAGACAGCCGATCAGACTTCTTAAATACATACTCATAATAATAACGGCTCTTCAAGAACTTGATCAAATTATTGTTCGACAAACACACTAGAAAAACACTAGAAAAATTATGGTTGCTTCTTTTAAAGCTTTTTTGTTCGATTAAAATATTTTTCTACCTGTTTCTACTTAGTTACCTTTTGCTGAAGTTTAAGCTTCGGAAGCTTATGCTGCTGCTCACAAATATATTATCAGAATTTTATTAACCCATTCTCGTCCATGCGGATCATATACGTGTTTGGCAGATTCCCTAAGAAACTGAGGACATAAGTATATGCTAATATTATATAAATATGGCGAAATTTTCATTTTAGATTTGGAATTTGCAAGGAATTTAAAATTTTTTCTGAGTAAATTACCGATTACTTTAGTGAAATTAGAAGTTACTTACTGGCAATAGAAGCCACCTTTGGTGTATATTGTAATATCGCAGAAAAAATATTGGTTTTCTGGAAACAGTGAACAATTTTCATACTTTCTATATACGCTGTTTTGTAGGGCTTCCCAGAATGCGCCAAGAGAAATCAGTGATCAGCCCCCTTATTCTGTAACTCGCTAAAGCTAAATCTCCATCGCTATCGCGTATTGCTAAATTTGGCAAAGTCTTTAAAATTGAATCCGCCGAAGTTTTAGTGTTTTATATCATCGCCAAAAATGTTTACTTTTGTATTTGTTCAGCATTTTAGCGATCGAGATTTGGCTTTAGCTTTAGCTAGTTCCGGAATAAGGTGGCAGACCTCTCAATTTATTTTTAAGCACAACATAATACATGTAATAGCGATTATTGCTTTGAAAAAAAAGAGAGAGGTAATAACGGACATTATTTGATTTATTTATAGTTAAACGAGCATCAGTGAAGTTTAGTGAAGACAGCTTTTCTTTGGAAGCAGCTTTTGAAGCAGAGGCATAACGCTTCGCATCCGGCGAAACAGTAGTTTTTTCTGAGATATGCTAAATAGGAAATTTTGTGTTTATTTAGTTTTTGCGATATTGTAGAGCCAGGTACATTACGTCCGCTGCACCATCTTCTAAGGCCTTCTAGTCAGCATCTTTAGGTACTACCGGGATTTTTTCGACCAACACCGGGATTCGGGATTTCTCAAATCTGAAAAATCCCGGGATTTTCGGGATCGGGATTTCGAGTTTGGCCTCCCTAATAGACACCAATGCACATTCGAAAAATGTGTACTGTTGATGACGGCTCACAGTATCAAACAAAGGAATGCAATGAAAATTTTCATCAAAACCATTAAATACATTTTATTGAAATTGTTGCATTAAAAAACTGAAAATCTCAATTTTTTAATATTACATTTTTTTTTTTCATAAAGCAACAAAATGTTGTTGTCATAAATCCAATGAATAAAAAATTATTTGCTGGGTTTTGTATAAGTTTCAAAGCCTACAATGCTTATTTTTTGAAAATCATTTATATATTTGTAAATTCTCAAATGTTTTTTAAAAGTTTGTACATAAGATAAAGGGTTTGTAACTGTTCAAAATTGTGTTTAAAGTCTACTGATGAGTTGGTAAAGCACCAACGAAATGCTGCATATAGACAATGGCTTAAACTCCAGCAAATAAATTTCATTTAAAATAAAATTATGACAATATGTCAAATAATAAATTTCTTAAAGATTTCAAATAAATAAAATTTTTTTGATGAATATGGAGTTTAATATTTTACTGAATAGTAAAATATTAATTTGGAAAAAAGCACAAAATTAAAGCTAATTGTAATTCAATAATTCCATTAAGAATATTTTAGGTGAGAAATAAATTTTACTTAATTGTTTTTTATGCAAATCATCGGCATACATACGGCTGCATATATTATTATAATAAATTTTTTTATAACTAACTGGTTTAACGTCAAAAATTCAAACGGGCTAATTGAATTAATGAATTGGGTCAACTACCTGTTGAATAAAAAAAACACTTAAAGAACGATTTTTATAGGTTTTTATTGAAAAGACTTTGTCCATTTTTCTTTTCAATTTGTTATCAGATAAATGTTATGTATTCTCATAAAACAATCAGAAGTTGATTTTAATGCTGAGCTCTATGTGTGAGAAGAAAAAGATTTCTAATCAATTGAAAATTCTAATATCTACTCTTTTCGTATGCCCTCTAAAACCATCTGTTATTAAATTTTTCCACTAATAGGTGTATTACTCTCTCAAATGATAAAAGTTGCCCAAGATATCTGGAACGGCAAAACCCACAATTTTACGTCCAAACATTTCAATTGCTAACTTATTAATTTTACAGCTAGCTAGGTTTGTGATTTTAATCGTCGAGATCTCGTAATATAATTCATTCTTATTGCGAACAAAATATATGCATCACTGGCAAAATCTATAAAAGCAAACAGTATTCTTGTTTAATATAGGATATAACAACCCCATCACTTACATTTGCAAATAAGTTAGAAATAGTTTCTATTAAATGTTTAAAAAATATACAGCTTATTTCATTGTTTTATATATTTGATAAATTTCAATTATTATTTATGTAAACACGAAACAGCTGATCATTTTATTTTTTGTCCGAACTTGCACAAACAAAAATTTCGTGCAACTTTGGACAAGAAATGAAATCAAATTACTCTCTTATGAGCTCTCTCTCTCTCTCTTGCCCAATTTTTGTCATCTGTAAAGCTTTTCGGGCAAGTTTGTGTAACTTTGGCTGAGTTTGGGCGACTTTGTTATCCATCTCGAATACACCTAATATTTTTTTTATAATTACGGCCCTTTCCACAATGTACGATTAAAAGTTAACCTGGACTTTAACGGCAAGTTCGGCTCACAAAAGTGGCCGCTAATGTCCACTTAACTCTCAATCGGAGATTGTGAAAAGGGTTGTTAATTGTATTTTTCTTTTATAACTGAAAAAAATCCCTATTAAAAGAATACATAAAAAATTTTATTTTTTATAGAAAGTTATCATTTAATACTTTTTTCTTATAATATCATAAAATTTTTAGGAAGTTGTGGATGATTTTTGAGCTTCTTCCAAATTTTTCTTATTGGAATTATCTGCAACAGTGTGTGATTCTATAGTCGTTTGCAGTTTGTCATGATAAGCTTCCTCTGCATCAGTAACAATTTGCACTGGTATTAATTGCTCCTTTGTTTCGGCTTTTGTAAAGGGTGTTGCACCATCACTATTAAGCTGACGCCCAACACGGTTTTGATTAAAATAATTTAAGATTTGCCTGTATGCATTTCTATTAAATTGTTTCCCATCGGACTCATCACCGATCACAATAAATTGGGAGGAGTTGGATTCATCTTCTAATGATTCGGAGGAGTCTTCCTTTTGATCGGTATTCAGAGCAGCTGGAGCCATATCTGCAATGACAACAGGACGTATGCGAGTGGCGCTATGTTGTTTAGTTTTTGTGGCAGCAAAAATATTTGCATCAACTGCAGAGGTCTTCTTTGTTGGCTTGGTAGTTGTGGGTATATGTGAAGGTGGTATACGTGGTGGCTTAAGAACATTCATGATGGAGGCCTCATCTAATAAGGGAATAGCATTGCCAGTAATACTTGGCTTCTTTTTATTGGTTCCTGGACTTTGCATATTATCTATGGCTTTTTGAGGTATTTGTAAAATCAAGCGTTGCGATTGGAGACCACTGTTTGGAGGAACGATTTGCTCCGAAGGTGAAATTCCTAATTGAGACCAAGGTAAGGTTATGTAATGGATGGGTTGACCTTTTCTTTGATTTGGCACAGTCAAGGGCGGTTGAGGGTATTGGGAACCATAAAGTTTGATAGAATTGATAGGTTCAGTCACTTGCAAAAGTTCAGGGGCCACATAATAAGTCTGGCCTTTATGATTGATTAATAAAATGGCTGGTTGGCGACGTTTATTTTTAGCAGCTATTTGCGATTCGCGCAAGGAGTTACCTACTTCAGCTGGAGTCTGTCCACCAGTAAATTGCCTTATTTGCTTTAGCAAATTTTGTTGGCCGCGTTGGATAAAATTAAGCTCATTTTTGGAACGTTTAGTATCGCCGTTTTTATTGTAGTAGAAGCCTTGATCGTCATCTTCATCATCATCATCATCAGCATCATCATCATCATCATCATCGTATTGATCTTCTTCGGCACTTTCTTCTTGTTGCAATTGCGGTTTTCGCATTTGGTTGTTAAGGCGCCTTCTCTGGTTGTTAACATTTCTCCTTTTATAGTCATTTGTAGACTGGACTCGCCTTTTATTGTTTTGCTCTACAACAGGTTTTTCATCTTCTTTTTCTTCTTCAGCTTCTTCCTCATCGTCGTCCTCTGCTCCTTGTTCTGCATTACGATCTTCATTACTGGTATTTTCATCATCATCATCATCATCATCATCTTTATACTCTTGATATCTCCTGCGATTACCGTGTTTTCTATTGAAGTTTCTCAAATCATCGTACGCATTTAAGTCATAATTTTCCTCTGAATCATCTGCAGAATTCACATTGAAACGATTGGGTCTTTGGTTCCTGCGAATATTGTTGTTGCTAGCAGAAATCAAACGTTTTTTGGTGGAAGGGCGCTGCTGTATTCTTACAACGATATCCGGTTTGACAGTGCTTGTAGTACTGCTGATAGTTGCAGATTCACGTACAGGTGTTTCAAGTAAGCCCGGTAATTGTATCCGATTACCCAACCAGCCAGTTACTGTACCGGCTAAGGAGGACACAGAGGATCCCAGACTTTGGCCAGGACTAAAATTAAATATTTGCCAAGGTGCAGGTGTAGAGGAACTAGCTGTAACAGCCTGTTTACCATTTTCAGCTGCAGGTACACGTGGCTTTAAAGCTATAAGGGGATGTATAATAAAATCAGCAATAGTATGTTGTTGAGAGTCCTTGGGAATTTGTTTCATTGTTTCGTTTTTTGTTCTCTGGCCACTTTCTTTCTTTACAGCATCAGCTTTCATAGCATCATCTTTAGTATTTGAAATTTTTATTTATTAGCACATAAAAATATACACTCCTAAGTTACTTACCATTCAAAGTCATATCAGCATTAGAAGACTCAGTAGATTGTTCTTCCATTATATCATCATTTTCTTCAGCATAAACTGGACTTGAGCACAGTATGATTGCAGTCACTGTACATGTCAACACTAATAACTTCATTTTGAATATTTCTTCCTTTGATGGTTTTAAATTTTAAGCATTCTTTGCCATACACATAAATAGTTTTTATTAATTCGTAGTTTTGTTTGAACTCCTCGCGCTATACTTTCTTCAAAAGTGTATTTTTTTTAAATTAGTTTTTTATAATTTTTTACTGATACTTGTTTTGACAAGCAAAACACATTTTAGACTGTTTTAGCGTTACCGCCAACATTTGCTTTTAACTTTGCTATTTATTTTCTTGATAACTTTTGATGGTTCATAAAATGACCAAATTAGTTAAAATTCTTCTTTATTTTTTTTGTATGCTTGCTCAGTTGGATCGATCGTTGATGAGCGTGTTAGAGCTGCTTCAACAGTTGAAATGCTGATAGATTTGGTTTGTACTTTTAAATATTATGATAGATTCTTTTTTGAAATTTCTTTTCTTTTTTTTTTCTTCTTAAAGTGTTGTCTTATAAAATTATGGAAAGCAGAACGAATTTAATAGACTCATGGTGAGAGATATTAGAGGTATATTTAGTGTGAATGTTATTTTAGTATAAGAAAGAACTTCAATCGTTGTTGCGAAGCAGATCAGAAACTTTGGCGGGACCAAACTAGCTAAACAGACTGCTTTCATTAAAATTTCCATGTAGACTTGTTTTGCAATTTTTTGACTTTCCACATACAATTGGTTATGTGTTGGATATGTAACCAAAGTAGCCGTTTAGGTAACAAAAGAGCAGATGATTTCGAAAAGATGAAATGAGAAATGGTTGATCGCGAAAAAGCTTGTCACGCTCTCCTGGATTTTGGCTAGATCATCGCCTTATGACTAGAAATCGTACCAATACGCATATTGTGGGATCTCACTTGGGAGGACATATGGCAAACACAAAAGGTTTATCCAATTCTGGATCCAGCAAATTATTGATTTTTTTAAAGAGAAGTAAAACTCACAGGCACTTAATGCCTACCAGCCAATTAATTAACGTATTACTATTGACTATTTGAATCTAAGGCATGACGTGCAGATATATAATATATAAACGGTTACACTAGGATTTGTTGTGATAACATATCATATTAACATCAATTTAGTAGTGATTTAATTCTCGTATTCGATTTTCACGAAAAGTTTGTAGGTATGTATAAGAATTGCACATTCAACAGAGTCACTTCACACGTGGTGACAAGCAATGATACTTGGATTACTTGGAAATATTGATGATATCTAATTCTTTCTAAGTATACCGTTATGAACTAGAGGTCTGCATCGACTAAGTTCTTTAATGCATGTGAAGTTCTTTGTTTTTCGAATACAGCAAAACACAATAGAATTGAATGACTATTTGTCAAATAACTAGAAGTATGTACCCACAGCCCTATATGATCGTAAACACAGAAGAACAAAACTCAGAACATGTTAATATATAATTATGTAAATATCTATCTATTTATGTATGTACATTAGAGTGCTTAAAAAAATTTTTTTTTGCCATAACCTCAAAAGCTTCTAGTAGGTATGCAAAAAAAGCTCTCCCACAAGATTAGCTCCATATTTTGATTCCACGTGAAGCTCAACGAATTTCAGTTTTTCCATACGAATGACATGGAACAATTTCTTTTTTTCGTATTTGTCAAACAAAACTGCGAAATAATTTCTTTTCTTCATTTTGATGGGCATATTCTTGTAGGAAGTTAAATTTCCCACAAAAAACCACTTAAACGATTTTTTCGTAAACTTAAAGGGTAAAAAGTTATCAGACTTTGAATACTAGTAATTACAGTACTGAAAGCAAATAATTCATAACTTAAGCCCACTTTGCTCCTAGTATTCAAATTCTGATAACTTTTTACCCGTTAAGTTTACGAAAAAATTGTGTAAGAGGTTTTTTGTGGAAAATTTAATTTCCTATAAGAATATGCCCATTAAAATGAAAATGAAATATTTTTTGTAGTTTTGTTTGACAAATAGGAAGAAAAGGAATTGTTCCATATAATTTGTATGGAAAAACTGAAAGTCGTAGAGCGTCGCGTAGAATCAAAATATGAAGCTAATCTTGTGGGAGAGCTTGTTTTATACCTACTAGAAACTTTTGAGATTATAGCACTTGAAAAAAATCAACAAAATGTTTTTTTTTGAAGCACTCTAATAAGCACAAGACAAACTGAAAATAGCACAGTGAGACTAATTACAATATTTACATATATATGATTGAATGTATGTATACTCAATTTTATCGTTATATTAAGACGCAAATAATAAAACAAAACGACTTCTTCTTCATACATAACAAACATAACTTCCCTGAAGGAAGTAGCAATAGTATAACTGTATTGATTTACTATTAACTTTGTCCCCAGTACTACTGACTAATTATACCCAAGGCAATGTTCTGTGCTGTAGACACTTATGTGCTGTTTCCGCAATGCAAACAAGCACTGCTTGTCCAAAATTTGACTGGAAATAACTCAAAAATCTGAGTGCTTTTCATATAAATTTCAAAGAAGCAGTGCTCGTTTGCATTGTGGAAACAACACATTAGTATGGGCTTGTCAATGAGATTCCACTCGGAACTATTGACTTACTATAGACTAGGTACTATTTATGGGACCACTTTGAGATAGTGGCATTGTATTCACTAGTGCATTTTAATGATTATAGTCAACACATATGGCCATTTCCACAGGAAAGTCCACTTTCTGTCAAACACCCATATGCAACTTTAAACTAGGTAAGGCAATTCAATTAGATATTTTATGAACATTTTTATTTTTGTGATTTGGAGACACTTGGCCCTTGGCTTCCTTCAGGGTTGAAACACTTTTGAGAATGAACACAGGTGAAACACATGCATACACGAACACATATTATATACGAAAAATATGACAAGTAACCAATCATAACTGGCCCTTGAAAGTATGCTGCAATTGTGTACGTTAAAAAAAACCCAACGAGTTTGTTGTCAATTCCACACGAAAAAAGTGGTGCTCATATTATTTCGCATGAAGACTCAAAATGTTGCAGATACATTTCATAAGTTCTCAAAAAATAAACAGAGTACTACTGCTGCAAAAATTTTTCGTGAGCAATTCGTATAAATTTTTTTATATGGACTTTTGACAGCACTTCGCACGAAATGATGAACAGATTACCATGCTTAAAATGGTGAGAGGTTGGCCGTTTTTACGCAACTACGTCGATATGCGAAACAGCAGAAAGTAAAGAGGATAACAAGAAGCTGTTTTAAGCATGTGTACTTCACGTATACGAACATATTTGTGCAGACCTCTAGATGAACCCTAACCAAAATACTTCGAAATAATCACATTGAAATAAAAAAATATACATATATAAAAAAATATATATTATATACATACAAATGTATATCTAGAACATTTTAAAAGTAGCTTTATTTAAATTTTTTATTTCAGCGGTGGTTTAAATATTTTTCCTGCGAAGAAAACAGTTAAGATTGTAAAAATAGACAAAATGGAATATATTTGTTATTCATATTGATCATTTAATAATAACATTCATGATTTTATAGTGAAATAAATTATTAATGATGTTTTGCAAATGGCTTACAACGTTAGGCTGGCTAATTTGCACACGAAAACAAAGTGTATTATGGAATGTATTCTAGAATATCGATAAGAATAAAAACTACAAAGATCAATAAACCCAAGAGAAATTTGTTTATCATTTTGGTTGAAGCAAACAATAATAAAAATACATACATTCATACCAAACGAAATATTACTCTACATTTACGTTACATACTAAGCTATTCATAATAAAGTTGTTCTTAACAGGTTTTTTTTAGCATTTAAAAGAAGAGGGCAGAAAGATATTAGTATTGAAAAGAGTGTAAAGTAATCTTTGAACAGCCCCTTATTGAGTCGAAAGATGCAAAATTTAAGATAATATTTTAAATGAAATTTACAGAATGTCTCTACATAAAATTAGTATTTAAAAACGAGAAGGTAATGCACAGCATGTACAATTTTTCATTCCAGAATTCATAATTATTATTAACACAGAACATGTCCTAGGAAAGTAATGAATTATTTTAAAGTGTCCGGCGAATGAATTCTATAATTCATTCTATTTAATTCGTAATATAATTCCTTCTCCCATATATTTTCAAAAGTTAAATGTTTGGAGAAATAAATTGCATATACTTATATATACATACATACATACATACATGGTTGTAAGCATGGTATAAGTATATTATAAGTATGGTATAAGTATAAGTATTTTTATATCATGGTTGTAAGTATATACAAATATTTACTTTATCAATTCCGTTTAAAATAAATATGCATACATATATATTCATTGTATTTGCTCGGTCTTCCAAGTTATGCGTTTAAACTAGGGATGTAACGAAACGCCGTTTTGCCGATCCGATACCGATTCCGATACTTAAAAATAAATATCGCCGATACCGATTCCGATACCGATACGAATATTGAAATTGAGTTCAAGTTTAGATTAACAAAACTCAAGAAGGGCAATTTTTTTTATTATGCAACATTACAGTGTAAGAGATTATTAATATTTAAAATATATATTAATACAGTATATAAAATTGGAAGTAATTTTTAAGGAACTACATTTTCATTGCTTTCAAAGAACCTATATTAAAAATATGCAGATAATTAGTAGAAAAGCCAGTACAAATTTGTAATTACTTTATAATTTTAAAAAATACTCGCCATGCTTTTTAAAAAATCGATTTTTTAAAGGACATTTATCAACTAATATTCTTCTAAATAACTTATTAGCTTAATTATTAAAAGTCTGCTAAAAGTTTATATTTATTCACTTAAATTTACATGAAAACACAGTTTTGTGTTTAAATTCGCATAAAAAGAAACAATTTCTGAAAATGGGTACTTTTTCATCCTTTTTTAACCGACTTCCAAAAAGAAGAAGGTTATCAATTCGTGTGTATGTTTTTTTTACTTTTTTTGTACACTCTGTCATTTGTGAAGCGATTTTAAAAATTCTTTTTTTGCTGCAAGGGTTTGCCTGCAGTTTGGTTACATAATTTTTTTTTTTAAATCGGAGGGGGAAATTCGCTGCCCCCATGCTGTCATTTGTGAACCGATTTTCAAAATCCTTGTTTTGTTTGAAAGGGTTTGACAAAAACTGGTCCCAATTTTTTTTGTCGAAAATCGGAGAAGCAAGTTTGCTCCCCCTCCCCACCAATCCATAACTATGTCATTTGTGAACAGCTTTTCGAAATTCTTGTGTTGTTTGCATGGGTTCGCTAGTAGTTTGGCCCCATAATTCTTTTCGAAAATGGGAGGGGGAACCATGTATAACTTTGTTATTGAGAACCGATTATCAAAATTTTATTTTATTTTTTTTTTTAAGGGTTTGACTACAGTTTTTTTTCGAAAATCAGTTGTGAAATTTGCTGCAAACCCCCCTTCAGGTTGGTACCATAATTGTTCTCCAAAATCTGTGCGGGATTTCCCCTTCCCCCAGAAATATTGATTATCGCATAGCTCCTCCATTTATGGGCCGAATTCCAAAATTTATTTTTTGTTTGGAATGGTTTGCCTAGAGTTTGGTCGCATAATTTTTCTACGAAAATCTGTGGGGCAAGTCTTCCACGCCTCCACCCAAAATATTTATTAGAGCACAATTCCTCCATTGGCTTACCGATTTTCAAAATTGTTTATATGGAAGACCATCAAGTATATTACTCTTTATACTGAAGTCGGCTTTTTTTCAGAATTATTTGAGGAATCATTATAGAACACCGAAAAAGAAATTTGTCCTAACATCACTTCAAATTCGGTGATTGGTAATTTAAAAATAGAACTTCTTGCAATGACAAGCAAATGTGAAACTAATTAGAAATTATCCAAATTCGTAAAATTTCCGGATAGCGACTGCTACATTTTCATGATTTCTTTATAATGTCTTTTTTTGCTGGGAATAAGATTTAAAAAACAACGAATTGAATTTGAGTTCATGGTAAAATTAACAACAAAAAAATTATTGTTTTTGCAAAATAACAGCGTAAAATATTATAAATTTTTAGAATTGATATTAATAAGATTTAAAAAATAACGAAATGAATTTAGTTCTTGGTAAAATTAACAAAAAAAATAAATAATTTGTTTAAAAAAACTGAAAAAAATTTTTAAAGTATCGTCGTATCGACAGTAAAATATCGCCGATACCGATGTATCGGAAAATCTGAAGTATCGCCGATATATCGGTATCGGTATTCGTTACATCCCTAGTTTAAACATAAAATGCGTTTTAAAATAAAAATTTCAAAATTTATAGGCGTCATGATGCCTATAAATTTTGCATTTTTTATTTTCATGCATAAAACCAAAGAGATTAACGAATTTTTTAAAAATCAATACGAGGAAAACACGAACAATTGTTACGAGCAGAAACAATACATTCCTTCTTCATTAGATGTGATAATATATGTACGTGATAATGAATATGTAGTTTTGTGTCTGATCAAATTACCTCTTCGCTTCCAAAGGAATGCATTATATCTTTCAATGACTACTTTTCCCGCTGGGTACTAATTAAATCTCTCCATTTCTCTAAGACCACAACCTTCAAAGCACTAATAAAAAGCTTAAGGGGCTAGTCACATATTACGTAACGCTACTTTCGCAGTTTGAAGTGGAAAATATCCCGAATAAAGTTAAAAAAACTAACAATTAAATTAAAAAGAGTTCAAGCATCTTATTATTTTGAGAACTAATAGTGTTGACATAAGTTGTTTAATTTTAATGTTTTTATATCTAGTGTTTTTGCTTTGGATTCATTGTTAGGAAACCCTTCGCTTAAAAAAGTAAAAAAAAATGCCGTACAGATTCATTGATCTCAATTGTATCGCTTCTTGGCTCTTCTTGAACATTTTGATTTTAAGATATATATACGGTTATTCCTAAAAGCCGCTAACATTTTTATACATAAATTTTCTTTTTTTTTAAGGAGAAAGATTATATTTTATAACTAACTTACTGACTGCAGATCGATTAGACTAGAGTGTGAGTTTGTTTCTTTTCTTTTGTGATAACGATGAAGAATATAATAATTAAATATAGTTATAAAAAACTAATTTAGTAATTTATTTTCTAGACAGATTTGCATATTCTTATTTATATGTCATCTTCTTTGTGATTTTTTTTTGATATATTTGGAACTAAAGTTTCTTTTTTGCAAATTGGCGAAAATTATGCATTATGAAATCTGGGTCATGCCGCAAATGGCAATATCGCAGATATAAAAAGAAATGGTTTTTATTCAGATCTAGCCAAAAGATCTTTTAACATAGACGAGCAGACATTTAAAAACGGTCTTACAAATTTTTAGCTATTGTTGCATAAAATTAAGATATGAAATTCTTTTGGTGTTTGACTATTGTTGTATTGGCTTTTGTCTGCCTGACTAGTGGTAAATTATTTTTGGTATTTTGATTTAAGGCAAAAGTTTTTTAATAAATAAATAAATTGTTTTCTTTCTAGCCCGTCATATTAACCGCAACCAAGCAGGTTCCCACACACAACCTCGTATTTTCCCCGCAGCTGTGGCTGTGAAAAAATTGGCTTTGCTTAAATTTAAGACAATCCTACCCATCTCCTTGATCTTGCTCAAGTCAAGCAATGAAAACGAAGCTGAATTAGTGCCTGTGTATCCCACTTCCGAAGTTCCCTCTGATGTTCAATTTATTCCTACTCCCAATGGCATTGCCGGCCACAAGGATATTCAAGCTATTGCAGTACCCAACAAATTTCACCAACAACTAGAACTGCATGGCTTAAATGATCAGGAAGGCATTGAATCTTTGTTGCTCCAAGCTGAAGAAAATGAGGATGGTGAAAGTTCTTTGACTGTGGCCGAATCAATAGACAATGAAGATGAACCCTTGTATCTGAAAGAGGAAGATGAAGACCAATTATTGGAAAGTACTGCTGCCGAAAAGGAATCCAAAAAGTCTGCCAGTTCTAGTGGACGTTTGGCAGTTGAACATAAATTATCATCTTTGAAATCTCAAACGTCTATTGAGGAAATACCCATTTACCTTTACTCCACCAACGATAATGCTCATGTTATAAAACATCAAATTGGCGCACGTCGTTATCGTCCAAAGGCTTAATTGATTAAAAACTTTTGTTAAATATAGAACGTGTGATATGTTTTCAATAATTTTTAGATTTGCTTAAAACGAGAAAATAAAAATATTAAAATTAAATGAAAAAATCGTGTTTAAAGAAAAATTGTTTTATTGATATCTAACAATTCCCTAGAGGAAAGAGACCCTGTCAGAAGAAAGGTCAAGTGACTGGTTTACAAGAACTAGCAACCACACCAAAAAAATTATCATTTGTCTAAAAATTTGTTTGTAGGTCCGTTTCAAGACAAAAAATTTGGTTTTTTATGTGCTTAGCGTTGAGTTCATCAATGATCTTACTCTCTTTTTCTGGGTATAATAGCTACACAGAATAAACTAAATTTCATTTTCAGTAAAGAAGTTATATGAACTAGTAAATATTTTGCTTAGAAACGGACGTATTAACAAGATTGTAAACATAGACAAAAATATTTCAACAATTTCATTGAAAAATATATTGTTTTTGTTTTTTTTTTCATGAAAAAGAGACGGCGATCTGCTTCCCATTAAAAAAATTTCATGTTTTTTGAAGCACTAAAGAAATAAAGCGCTTCATAATTCGCTTTAAAATATGAGCTTGTTCAGAAGCTGATTTCATAGCGTCACAACAATGCAGGTTTTGAAGCGAGAAAAGTATTTGCTTTTTACTTATACAAAAGCTTCGTACACAAGCTATACAAAAAAGCTGATTTTATAGTGCTGATCCAAAGCAGGTTTTTAAGCGAGAATGAGGAGTAAGTTTATTTGAGTTTCTTGGTGCCGTTTTGCAACAGTGTTTTTGGTCGAGTGATTGGTACGTTGGACCTCAAACCTGAAGATTCTTAGTTCGATACTAGTTGAAGTTAAAATAACAAACATTGAGTAAAAATATGATATTAATAAAAATAAATAAAGAAACGAAATAAGAAAAATTCAAAATGACGTTAACGACGCCAATCCACATCAAACCATTTTTTTCATATATTTTCAGTTCTAGTGCTGAAAATGTTGATGATTTTCAGCACTTCAGAAGCGCTTTTGTGAGCAAAATTGTAGTACTCCAATCGGGGAACTCGCCATACAAAAATCAGCAGCGATATCAGCAGGTTTTATTCCATAATAGTAAAAACCTGCTTTATTGGAAGCAACTTTTTTACTGGGTTATTTAAAAGTTAGCATACAACTGAATGAAATTGTAGTTTCTTACACTCTTTGTAGTGAGTTTCGTTAAAACTCGTGTTGTATATGTGAATATGACGAAAAGTACTCGGGCACCGCTGGCTTAGCATGGTGATGTCTGGTTTATATCCTAGAGGTGTAAATATGCTACCAAGCGTGATTTCCTTTTAAGATTTTAGTGTTTATTAAAAAAATAGATTTTTTCCAGTAAACAAATTGTATAAACCTATAAAACAATTTGTCTAAAAATATTGGCAAATTCTAAACAACATAATTTACTGAATCAAACAAAATTATTTACTGGAATTTCGGTAATATATTAATCAATATTTTTGTGTGCATTTATAAATAGTTTTTTCGTACTTTGTTCTTAATAAAGGTAAATATGTGACTATACATATTTTCAATGAACACAAAAACTGCATTGTAAATGAGAACCAGCCACATCAATACTTTGTATTAGAGATGAGCACAGCGCACGTAGCTATCATAAATCATGGTTGATTGTGTATGATCGAAAGAACTTTTTTTTTATAAATTATGTTACCAATTGAGCGTGCATTAGCACCATTCAAGGTAGATTGAACAGGTACCACTACAGGAACAGCAGTTTTTGTAAATTTGAGAATGTGTGCGTCACACATACAATAGATTTTGACACATGTCTGGGAGTTTTCTGTCAGCTACGGGTATGTGTTAGTAAATTTGAGAGAGCTTATGAATGTGTGCGACTCACAGATAATGGATTTGACATATTTCTGGGGTATTTCTACTAACATCATACATGTGTTTTTTGGTGTTGTATTTGTTTTAGTTATGGTGGTACATGTAATGAATATGCCTTGACATCATTTGTGTGTCATTATTTCGAAAGTTAAAAATGTCGCACTCAGGAAAATTGATATACAGAAGGAGCTATAGCTCATTTGTAGTAACTCTACGTCATTGGTGGTCAAATATATTTTGTAGCTGTATTGCTGTCACTCTCGCATTAACGACTAAATAGAGAGTATAAAAAGAAATGAAATGAAAGAGTACAAACAATTGTTTGCTGAAATGAACAACAATGCTCTACGTACTCAGTTTTTCACAATCACTTCCTTCATGATCTCTTCTCTATTATTTCATCCTGCAATCGATATAAGGGACATAAGGCCACTATCTATTCTCATATAGTGCAAAAAACATATGTAACTGCCAACTGTGTAAAAGTAACATTTTGGCTCATGTTCACGAGTGAAAAGTTATCCACAATTTCACCTCTAGTAGTCAGCATTTTACACTGACAACTAAGTGCATGACATTATTGGATTATTGATGGCCTTAAAACTTGTTAATTAATTTTTAAATTAAAGCCTATTTTATAAAAAAGTGAGAATATGTATATAATTATTAAATACGAAAAATTTTTTTATACCAAACTTTATTAAAAATAATTAAAAAAAACAGCGACACTTAATTGCAAAATAGCAAAGTAAATAATATACAAGATAAAAATGGAAAGAACAATAACAAAAAACAAACATCAACCCGCATACAATGTTACACGTCCTGGACCACCTGGGATTGTGTAACTTATGCAAGGTGGTGGGCCATAATAACCAAACGTTGGACAGGAGTCGCAGCATTGTGATGGTATCAACGGAAAATTAAGAGTAGGAATTAGCAGAGGTGGACGTAGAACAGTTATTGGTGGTCTGATAACTACAGGCGGTGCTGGAAGTGGCAATGGCTGTTGACAACAGACATTGGACGGCGGTTGTGGTACAACGACAGGAGTTTCACAACAACGATGCTGTTGATAGGCATCCAAAGTGCAGGGATAAATGCAGGCTGGTTGTATAAAGCTGTTAATTAAATTGGTAATAAAAGAGATAGTACGTCCTTGTCGTTCATTTTGATCAATTACAGCAAATTGTTCGGTGGAAGAGTTAGGATTAATTGAACTATAATGAAGTTGTTGCGGATGTATTTGTTGTGGCTGTTGTTCACGTTGCTGTGGTTGTTTCTGTGACTGCTGCTGTTGCTTTGGATAATGATTATAAAGCTGTTGTATGCGATTTTTAGGCCAATTAATTTCTGTTGAATTTTTCATTCTTTCTAAAGTTATTGTTTGATTTTGTCTTTGTAGTTGTTGTTGTGAGTAGAAAGAAGATGATTTACGTTTGCGTATTTTAAATGCTACAAAGAATTAAATATAATTGTTAATTTTTGGAGAGAACCTTAAAGTAGGCTATAGATTTAATAGTATCGTATGATAACCCAGCAAAACATTTTTCAAAAAAAGAGATGGCTATTAACAAGTGCTTCATAACACCATAAATTATGTAAAGATTTTTACCGTCTACGATTTAATTTATATATCACAGTTATTTATGTAGAATTGATTCGATATCGTTTATATACATATATCCTGCGATTGAAATTGAATGACGTTTGAAGGAATGACTTATTCATTATTAAATTTATTCAGAACGCAAGGATGAAATATATAAATGTGGCTTATTCTCATTCTAAACGTACATTTTGTGTTTTCTTGTTTTGTTTACCAATGTAACTAAATAATATATATAAAATAGATAGCATTTTTATCACACTTTTCGCTTCATTCAATGGATCCTGAAATAAAATTTTATTTTTAGATTTTTTAGAATTTTCCCGTATTGAGCGTTACATTCGCTTCCTCTGTTGTTTTGGGAATGATTTTTGCAAAAAACTACACCATTAAAAATTTGTATAGGGTTTGAAGCACTATACATATTTTCTTTAAAATCAAAAAAGTTATAATAATCGCAGGACGAAATTAAAAGCTATGACCACTTTTTTTAATTTTGACTTTGGTTCAGACGGAAAAATAAAAAACGCATGAGCAAAAATTAGTCCAACTCTTCTTTCAAATAAGACAAATTTTAATAAAATCGACTAACAATATCTAAAGTTATGTCAATTTCAAATAATTATTTGCAGCATTCTTCGAAAATATAACAACCCACAGTGCAGTAGAAGCAAAATTTTTGCAAAGAAAATCTGAAATTTGCAAACAGATGTTTTTTATATCGTTTCTACTTTTCAGCGGCTGCTAACTTTTTCTTAATGTCCTAAAATTCATAGACAAATTATTTATAAAAATTTTTTGCGTAACGCTCAATACATTTTTATACGAATTCAATATTTCTTCATGGCACACACTATATTTTGAGTTCAGTACAATTCAGATATATAATCTTTGCAGTATTTTAACATAACCTCCGCGGGTACTTACTAAACAATATCAATTAAATTAAAAACACTCAATACATTTTTTTTTTGATACAAATGATGATTGATTGATAAAACGTTTAGCAATATAATACTATTTGACAAAGTTCAGAAAACTTTTAAATATTTAGAAGTACAAACCTACGCTGTTATTTTATTGTATGTTGTTAATGCAATTTGAATAAATAAACTTAAGCGTACTAAAAAATTGTAACTATCAATACACATGACTGCGGACAGCAACAATTTCAAAAAAGTATAATTTCTTATACTTTAAAAAAATTTGAATTGTGAAAGAAGACAAGCAAACGCAAATATTCCAAAACCGTTATAAGTTTATCTCGTGCTTGGAAAAATAAACCATAATTTCTTAATGTGGAAAATCGACAGCATGCATTACGGACACGCCATTTTGTATGAAGAGGGGATAGCAGTATTTCTATTATTCGTTTTTAACACATAATGGACAGTTTTATACAAAAAACTTATGTACATTTATTTACAATATATTAAACCATGCTAAAGCAATTTTAATTTTAAAATTTATGCGTTCATTTTATGAAATGTTTTACTATACATAACCTCAACGAACACGAAAAAAGCATTTGAAATGAGAATCAGTCATGTAGTTTTATGCAAAATTAAACATTTTTCTTATATTAAAAATGCATAAAAAATCGAAAATGGCCAAGGCTTACCATTGTTTTAACTGATCATAAAGCCACATATACTACAAATAAAATAATCTTGATAATATTGATTTTATTGATTATAAAGTGAAGTCAACAAAATAAATTTTTTTTAATAACAAGGTTCTAATTACTGATTCTGGTATAGGCCACCAAAAAACTATGTATATAGGTGTATCGTTATTTTGAAAGCTTACATCTGGGGCTCATTCTAGGGGGAGTTAAATTTTCCCCCTTTTGCACATAGTTCTACTAACTCGAAATAGGATATTTTGTAGGGGTTACGTTTAAGGTATAAGATATGCTCAACACTTTTATGTAAAACACCACGAGGAACATTATATTCAAATATCGTTTATATACATAAATTGTCGCTTACCATAAAACTAAACAACCTGTTGATAACCTTCAACAATTTTGACAATTCTAAACTATGAGTAGGCCCATAAAATTTTAATAAAAAAAACATTATTATTTGTAACATGTCGTTTACGAATAAATCGAAAATGGGGCTCGATATGTTTTGATTTTTAGTTTGTACCAAATAAGACGAGATGGTACCACGGTATCACCAAGATCCAAAATATGTGCGTATTAGTGGAGTGTGGAGTAAACCGCTGGGGAACAACATAGAACACACAAATAAATAACTACATAAAAACACACATACACATATCTTATCATATAAAAAATAACGTTTTATTGTCGAAAAATATTTAAAAGAGATTTCGTCATTATTTTAAGTGACACATACACACAGTGCATAATATCTAGAATTTTGTGCTTGAGAATATTTCTTCTAACCTCGGAATCTTGAGTGACCATTGGCGAAACCTTGAGCTCCACCGAAGTTACCAAATGCCCCACTACCAGCTTGGGCTCCACCAAAGTTACCAAAATCGCCAAAACTGCCTGCATTGCTGATGGCATTGCCAAAAGCGTTGCCACCATTAACGCCAGAACTGGAGGAAGCAGAAGCAACTGCGTTGGCACTTTGACCACCCTGACTGACAGCAGAAGCATTACTATTGGCAGTATTGCTAACAGAACCATCTGGCCCTTGCACCGAATTAACATTTGAATTAGTTTGTGCTACAGAGTTGTCTCCATTATTGCCTTGGAAAATTGATTGAGCGCTGGAATCAGCTTTAGAGCCTCGAGTATCACCATTTTCATAGGACATAGAATTTGTATTGGCAATATTGCTAGAAGTACCAAATTCGTTGTTGTTTGTAGCTTGTGATCCACCCTGAGCCTCATAACGTTCACCATTCTCTGTTTTTATTTCCTTAGTACCCGCATTAGCATTAGCAGCTTGTTGCTGATTTTCAGCAAAATTTAAGGCTTGACTTTGAGCGTTATTTGTGCTCTGGGAGCCATCGTTAGTTATGGAATTATCTTGATTAACATTAGCCGAACTCAACTGACCACTACTGCCATCTGTGGCCACATTAGAACCAATACTGGAGGCTCCATTATTCTGGAATAAACCATTTTCATTTATTTCCTGATTACTATGACTATTACCTGCGGCTTGCTGTTCAAAATTATCATTTCTGTTATTCGCTAAGCCCTGAGCATTGGCATTTTGTTGCTGGGGAAATCCGAAACCCTGGTTGGGTTGTGGAAAGCCAAAGCTAGGACGATGGAAACCATGTCTACCATTTTTACGCCTTGGCTGATCATATTCACTGTCTGGAAAATCAAAAGGTATGTATTGAGCTCTTCGCTTTGGTCTTACAAAAGTTCTGGGCAGTGAATCATAACTACTGGCTCTACGTATTCTATATTGACCATAACTGTTAACATTTGCCGCATTTCCTCCAGCCGAACCACCAGCTGAAGCAGATGTTTGTCCATATCTTGAGCCGCTTAAAGCATTTGATTGGGATTGGGTGTTTGAAATTCCAAGTAATCCTAATTGCCTTGATTGTGTATTAGCGTTGCTATTAGAAGTGGAGAAAGCATCTAGGCCAAGGGCCTGTGCTTGGGCTTGTGTTTGAGCGTGTGTTTTATGTTGTTGTTTTCTGGGTAAATCAAGATTTAAAAGACCCAAACCCAACTGAAGACCTCCTTGTGGGGAACGTTGTAAGCCCAGGCCATTGTTCAAATTGTCTCTCGACAATGATGATCCTCCACCCAATCCGAAAACATTGAAATTATGAGCCAGACCTCTAGAAACTGCTCCATTGGTCTGAGTTTTAGAGCTTGTTAGAGTACTGCCAATATCCAAACCACCTAAATTGATTCCATGCGTTCTAGCTCGACTATTGGCAAGAGAAGTGGTACCGCCATTGCCATATCCGCCGTTAGATTCGCTTTGAGTTTGAGCATTGACCACACCACTTGAAAGGCCTAGTGCGCCGAGTCCCAATTGACGTTCAGAGGCAGTGCTGCTTGCCTTGGAAATGGAACCTGAGTTTGGGGCATTGTATTGTTGAAAGAATTGTGTGTTGCAAGCTAAAATAAAAAGTTTGTTTGATGAGGTTAATACGTGTCGGAAGTTACCCAAACTTAACCGAAAGATCTTTTCAATACAAAATTCTTTGTATCTAAAAAAGCTTTTAGGTAAATTTCGACAACTTAGTGTACGGGAAGAGTACTTGTACATATTTTGCCTGTTCCCATACGTGCGCAAAGTTGCAAAAGCTTAACCGAAAGCTCTTTTCAATACAAAATTTGTATTGAAAAAGGCTTTCGGTTAAGATTGGGTAACTTCGGTCACGTTAAGAAACAGACTTATTAATACATATTTTAAAGCTCTTATCGTCTTGAGCTTTCTGTTTTTATATTAAAATTTTATTTTATAGCGCTTTCATTTTGTTCAAGGCGTATCTAATAAGGTGGTCTTATTACTAAAACAACAAACATACAAAATTGCTGCAGGATTATCTTATATCGTGATCGACAGTTTGCCTACAAATGTTGTTCTTTTTTCATATAGAATTTGACACATGGGGTAAGTCAGCTGACGGATAGCTGCTGGTATAAGTTTATCCGGTTTATATTTGCAATGATTTTGTTTTTGAACTCCAGTACTAAAGAATTATCAAAATTAATTTTTTTTCGCTCCTTCCTGGTGGCGATCAATATATGGGCCATAAAGCTGCCTCTTTATCGAATTTCGAAAGTAAGCCTGCATTTTGCAACATAATATAGTTTTGTTTGCATAATATATAAGAATTAAAAATATTTTTTTTTATTGAAATTGTCCTTAAATTCGAAGCATCGAAATTATGTTCGAAATTCAGAAAAACAGTGCCAACTTAATTTTTGCTTAAAAACACTCTCTTTATAATGTTCAAAGTCTTTACAAAAGGTTTAATTCAATTTTCGAAAATTCGAAACTAAGTCCGGGAAAAATACTTAACGAAAAACATTTGTAGCTAGAAACTAGAAGTGGAAAAATCGACTTCAAAAGAAAAAGATACACAGACGAACATACAATCCAAAATGAAAAATTTTATGGAATGCGACTAGTTTGCTAGTGTGACCTTTCATTTAAAAATATCTTTATAGGTTTTTAAATGGCGATGGCTTTGCTGGCGAACGTGGTGGTTCGTGAATTAGCCGACAGTTACGAGACACTACTTCACATTTAAAATGTAATGATTTTATTTAAATTTGACTAAAACAAATTTCGATATTTGTATTAAAATTAGTTTTGGTAATTGCGCCCTCTAGCGGCAAAAGTGAAAAATAATTTATTAGCAGCTATCCGGTTTTAATTCTGTGCGTCTACTTAGCACTAGAGGCACGCAACAATACTTTCTTATGCATTTTCAGAGTTATTGCAAAATATTTATCTTCCAATTTTCTTTTGAAAAAGAGCGCAAACTCTTTTTCAAAAGAAAGTTACGAACACCGAAGATTTGAAAATTTATTTATAACTCTTTCTTATCATTAATACGGTCGGTTTTTGATAAAACTTTAAGTAAAAATTCACTTTATCACTTAATTTTCAATATTATTTTTGGCATAAAAAAAATCACTTATTTATTACCTTGTGGTTGACAAATGGCCAAGAGGGCCAGAGTCAACACAATTTTCCACTCAGTGGCAAACATTTTCTTTCTATTATTAACTTTAAAACACTTAAAAAAATGAAATTTTCTGATTTTAAAATTGTTAATATTTAAAAATTTTGTATATATCTCTGTACCGTAACGCTTAAGGTTTATTGACAATCTGAGCTTGAAATTTTGATTGAAGTCGTTCTATAAACTAACAAATAATCATTTATTGGTGTAAACGTGTGTGCGTTCATGTATATCGATCTGTAAAAATTCTGATTGGTAAAATTTTAAAGTGTGTTGGTTCGTTCGTGTCGTTTATCATTCTACTGACATAAACAGCAAATTATTAAATTCTGATGGGTTCTTGTTGAACTTGTTATGAGAATTATAAGTAGCATAAACATATGTATTTGCAAAAGAAAAAAATTTTAAATAAAAAATTGTGTTAAATCTGTAGTTCATAAAAAATTACAAAATAAAACCCCTTTATGTATTTAAACGTGCGAACTTTTTTCAAATTTAAGTAAAATAACACATGCCACCAACAGTCATGACTTGCCTTGACTCGACCATCTTCCAACGAACTCTCTAAAGAAAGATATCGCCATCTCATTATTTGTATTCAAAAGTAGGAATTTCTGGTTTTAATTGAAATTTTTTAATTTAATTTTTTTGTATTTGTTTTTTTTAGTATTTATTTTTGTTTTCGCTATCTTATGATTTTAAACTTGTTGTTTAAACAAATAAGAGTTTACAAATTTTTAATTGATTTTAATTTAAATGACGCATTATGGACTTGAATTAAGAAATCTATTAGAACGAAACTAAGTTAAAATTAATTAAATATAACTTTATAGCAATATGTGGAGAGTTTCATGTTATACTAGCAATGAATACGTAAATGCTAAAGTGATATTTCCGGCAAAATGTGTTCGGGTTCAGGCAAGAAAGGTTTTGTGCCACTGTGCCAAATTTTGAGATATATATATATATATATATATATATATATATATATATATATATATATATATATATATATATATATATATATATATATATATATATATATATATATATATATATATATATATATATATATATATATATATATATATATATATATATATATATATATATATTTTTCGTTATTGATTTTGCTTCTTAGGTGTTTCATGCTAATTCCATATGATTTTACAATAACCTTCAAAGAACATTTTTCCTTTTGAAATAACTATATTTCATGTTGATTTAATATTCCAGTACAGTTAAATCAACATGAAGTTGATACTGAAATTATACGAAGAATCATGTTGAATTAAAGTTATTTCAAGTTGAAACAACATGAATAAATATATAATTTTGAGATTTAATTTACAAAAAAAAACAACAAATAAAACTAGTTTAAAGGCCAGATTTTGTAAATGCAAACGTTTTTTGCGTTTAGAAATTTTGGATGGAATAAATTTTTTTTGAAACGTATTTGCGTTCCTTTCTTTCCATACAAATTTGAAACATTTAGAAACGAAATTTTTTAAAAATCTGCCTATAACTTTCAGTAAATGTGTTGTTTGATTTTACTAAAATCATTTATAGGTTCTATTTCAGTAAAAAAAAAAATTTTGAATTTATATTTTTTTGCTTATTATGAAAAAAAATTTTTGATAAATTATTTTATCTGACTTAGTAAACATTTTTGTTTCAATTTGGCTTTCTTATAATGGAATACAACAACAAATTTTCAAGATTTTTCAAATAAAAAATATTTATAAATTTGGACAAATAAATGTTTTGTCTGAATTTACAAATTTTTTTATAGGATCTAATTCATTATAATGACGTGAAATTTTTTGTGCGTATGTGCAAAAAGGTGAGAAATTTAATATCCCGTACTTAGCAGCAGGATTATCAACTCAAGTATGGAAGGAGAAAACCTGAGAAAAATAGTGACTAGGGGGGGGGGGGCGGTGGCACGCCACAGAGAGGAGTTCTATCACCTCTATTGTGGCTTCTGCCGATGAACGTTATTCTTATGCGCTTTGACTGGAGCGGCTGGAAGATAGTCGTTTATGCTGGCGACGTGGTTTTACTGGTAACGGGAAAGTTTCTTTCCACTATCAGTGAAGTCATGCAGTCAGCGCTTGGCGAACTATCCTCCTGACTAAGAAGACTAAGCTCGTCCAATCTGTACTGCCTAGGATTGTAGGGATGGACCTGCGGCTAGCAGAGGAGGCTAACTATTTGGGTGTTTTCCCAGATGGAAAGCTTTCATTGAAAAGGAACATGCGGGAAAAGCCAAAGAAAGTGCTCAATGCCTACTATGCATATAGGATCTTCATTGGAAGGAACTGGGGCTAACAACCGAAGTTGGTAAACTGGATTCACACATCGGTTGTAAGGCCGGTTGTTTCTTATGATGGTGTGGTGGGAGGCATTGAGGAAGGAAAGCTATAGAAGATTACTTGCTAAGGTGCAGAGGCACGCTTCGCTGGGTACGACAGGAGCTCAGAGGAGCACACCTCAAGCTGCATTAGACGTCATTCTTCACCTGCTTCCCATAGAGGTCTTTGTGGAGAGAACGGCGTTAAGAGGCCTCCTTAGACTATCAGAGGCAGGTTAGGTGAGGACAAGAGAAACAGGCCACTTGAATGAGTTACATTTTTGAGGGGAGGGGGCTCCCGTAACTTCTTGGTTCACGGACTCTAAGGTCAATGAAATTGATTTTAGTAGGACACCCTCACTGGCAATTCCGAATAGGGACTTTTGGGTTCAATCTGATAGGCTCCACAAAGGTTGCGCGGTCTTTAGAGATGGGTCCAAGATTGGAATAAGCGCGGGGATTGACGAAGGACATTCGTAGTTGTTTTAGACCACCGAAGGAATGTAGCGTTTTCTACGCTGAGCTCCTGGCAGTCCTCAGGGCAATGGAAGTGGTGGCAAGCTGAAGGCGACATTGATAGTCAGCCAGCGCTAAAAGCATTGACGGGACACAGTGTCAAACCAAAACTAGTTACTGACTGTAGGGAAGGGCATATATAGTGTCAGACTATGTTGGGTTCCTGGCCACTACAATGTTATGGAAAATGAAACTGCCGATCAGCTGGTAAGTATAGGGTCGGAGTTAGATAAGAAGATGTGTGACAGATTGGTTAAATTACCGATGGGTTATTACTATAGGGAGCTCAGTAATTGGGTGTTGAGCAGGGGCAACCGTTCATGGGGGAGTAGGCAGGATTGTAGAATGATTTAGGAAGATTCGTACTACTACTGGAGATGAATAGGAAGGTGCTATGAGTATTGATATGCATATTGCCTGTTCTCTGCTCGGTTAGAATGCCCACAAACCATCGAGCATATTATCTGCCGTTGCCCGACGTTGCGAACTGTAAATTGAAAGATATCAGGGTCTTCATCATGGGAATCGAGTGGCTTAATGATAAGTAATGGGGTTGCTTCTGAGTACGAAGTGGTTATTTTCTAACGGGTAAAACAGAAGGGAATCACCATGGATCCAATTGGTTTTCCGAGGTGATGTATGTTGCAACACTACCCTTCGTAAAATAACCTAACTTCCCGTAAAATGAATCTCAGATGTAAGCTTTCAAAACGCCTATACATTTCTTAGTGCCATCTACCAGCATTAGTCATTAGAACCTTGTAACTTGAAAAAAAATTATATTTGTGTATAATCTGATGAATACCCCAGTAGCGGCACTTGAGAAGTGTAGCCGTTAGTAGATATAATTAATATTAATCATTTAATTTTGGTTATTTTAAATTTTCCGTTAAATGTATAAATTAACTAATGTTTATAATATTAAACAATATTTTACTAAATCCATTTAATTTAACGTCATGTGTAAATCCCCTTATAAATAAATGATACTTAAAGAAGATTTATATTTTTAAAAATTGTCAATATGTGGGAAGACACTGACCACACTTTATTAAGCATACATTAATATTTTTTATTGTTTATTTAAATTGAGATTCTAGTTTGATTAGTATAATTAGAATTAAATTAAAAATTAAACATTAGAAGCATC
Source organism: Panzeria rudis (assembly GCA_956483635.1). NCBI lineage: Eukaryota > Metazoa > Arthropoda > Insecta > Diptera > Tachinidae > Panzeria > Panzeria rudis. The sequence goes on along the minus strand of OY101448.1, from coordinate 18,818,524 downwards.
ATAGACATGTTAGACAAAACAGTAAAGATTTTATTGGAATATTTGAATTTGAAATCTCGCTTAAGTTTTCGCCATTAATAGTTTTAAGCAAAACAAAACGAATTCTTTTTAGTTTTATATTTTCAAATTTACAAAATATTTTGTCAAAGTTTATCTAGTTTTGTTTGAAAATAATCTGGAAACAAATCTTTACGCTTAACACACAATAAATACACGAGTTTTGAAATAATAATATTGAGCATACTAAACGTTTTCTGTTTGGGTGTAAAAATGACCTTAAGTATTTATTAATTGACCGGAAAAATTAAAAAATCAAATCTATCTGCATTCCCGCTGGTAACTGGAGCACTTAAATTTCATTTATAATTGCAAATTAGCCCAGCAAAAACTTTTCTTGCTGTTAGACGAAAAAGTATATGAGGATTTAAGTCGTAACAACTTACATTTGATTCGATAACTACATATTTTTGTTTGGGGAGTCCAAAAAATAAGTGGTGACCCTTATAAATGTATTTACATTGTCACAGCAATTAAATAGTTATTATATGGCTTACTTGAAGCTAAAAAAATGTATAAACATTATTTTATTATTATTCTATTTATGTTTCTATTTTTTTTTATTTTTTTACCCAGCTGTGATACGAACCTGTGCTCGTTCTGATTTGAAGACAAGTACTTTAACCAATGACTCATAAGTTGAAGCGACAAAAATTAGTTTTCATATACAGACTTAAAAAGTGGTTGTGTACTTATTTTATTAATACATAATAACAAATAATAATTATTTGTATATAATAATTATTTTTAGATAATGAGAAAAATACGTGCTAAGTTTATTAAAAGCTATAAATTAAAAGCTAATAAAATAAATAAGTACCACTCATTACTTTGTAACCCATTAATAAAGTACTACCAATTACAAAAATGACAAAAGTTTTTGTTGGGAATACAACAAACAATTGAAGCTTATTATTATAGCAGAAGCAAAATATTGATACAAATTATAATAATCACTGACGTTAGAGCAAACGTATTAAATAACTTAGTAAAGATATTTTCAATAAAACTCCCGTTTAGGGCCAACCTAATATACTATATACTTCATATTACCAGCTGAACTTTGGGTTGTCAACTTTATGGGAAACTGTGATTAGCCTTAATAATAAATTCTCATACAATATTGTCTGCATGACACGTTCATAAATATTTGAAACAATAAATTTATTCTGTATGCTCGACAAAAAAATTAAATTAAATAAACACAAAATTTCACAATTATGCTTTATATTGTTTGTGCACTTGTATGAAAAAACAATGCCAAAACTATGCTTTGCTTTGGCTGGTTAAATAAAATAAAATTTTATAAAACCTTAATTATACTAAAAAAAATTATGAAATATTTTTGGAAATTATTGTCAAATTTGATTGCATTTTCTATTCAAATATTGTTCATTTTATTATTATATAATCTTTAATAGAAAAACTCTTTCGGTAAAAATCATAATTCAATTTTGATTTTAAATTTTTATTGTTGCTACAGTTGTTAGTGTTGTTATTTATTATTGATTTATGGTTGTTGTGTAAAAAGAAAAGTTTATAATAAATTGTACAATAGTTCTTGTTTATGCCAAAATTAATTTAGTATTGTTAATTTAATCTTCAAACAATTTTAATTTATGATTTATGAGGGTTATCATTAATGTGACCGGAAGGTTTTTGCAAAAAAAAAAACGGGACACGGGACAAGAACGATTGAAAAGCGGGATTCTGAAGAAAATACGATCAAAAAGCGGGATTTTATAAAATATCATGTGAAAAGTGGGGTAATGTCAAAACAGTAAATTTCTATGATAATACGAGTATGCACATGATTTCTTTTAAATATATGCAACTATACAGTTCCATATCGTTACGTGAAATGCAAAACGATGTAACTAATAAATAATTCAAGTTCGCATTGTTATCTAATTATTGAGTATTACATCGATGTACATGACCGTACAAATTTTCAAACCTTTATTATGGTGAATTTTGGTGAATGGTGGAAATAGGAGTTCTACAATATGTTATGGAGCTGTGAGCGATGAAAAGAGAACATATCACTTAGTTAGAACAAAAATGTGAACAGAATATCCTCAATGTACAAGAAGATTTCTTCTTATGTAGAACAACAAATTAAGAAAATAAAACCAATGGCAACAATGGGAAACTGCAGTTTAACTTACAACTTACAAGTGAATTAATTCTCGTATTAAATTTTCACGACAAATTTTTATATATAAGAATTTAAATCACATTCAAGAGAGCCACCTGACAAGTGGTGATAAGCAAAATGCACTGACGACAGGAGTATAGAGGCTTCCAAAAGTGGCGTTACTCTGTTCTGCTGTGTACGTTTAATTTTTCCCTTGTTTCTTGGAATATTAATTATGCCCAATTCGTTCTGAATTAAACGCTACGAACCTTAGGTATCTTCATTATGTTAATTGACCCCTCCAATGATGACAAGGCATGTCACTCTGCGAACCAGTCACTTGACTTGTCTTGAAACAAGTTCTATTCCCTCCAGGAAATTTGCACCTAATAAAATGTTTAATTTTTTAAGCATTGTTCCCTTCCCTTACAAATTAATGTCGCACAAAAAGTTTCAGATATAATTAAATGAGCAAATCAGTTGTGTTCGTCTCTATTTTATATGCTGCAAGCGAAGACTTTATCGTTCAAATTAGAGGGCTGTAAAGTGTACTCAAATGTATTCGTGGAATGTACTCGTATGAATTTCGTGTGTGCATAGATGTATGTTCTTATGTATATACTTATGCATACATAAGTGTATGTATATGTGTGTACATACATACCCAGCAGCTAAATTTACAACTAGATACGCTTTGGGACAGTCATACTCTAGTTGTGATGATATTAGTCAAAAAACGACAGTCATATTACTAGTTGTAACAAGACTAGTAACGATACTAGTAAAAGAGGACAATTATATTACTAGCTGTATCGAGACTAGTAACGATATTAGTCAAAAAAGCACACAATTTTCAGGTATACGACTTATACATAAAACATATTTTTAGCTCTTAAAAAGATAAGTAGAAAGTGGCTCAGTGGGTAGAGTACTTGCCTTGAAATATGAGGAATGAGTGTTCGTACCCCGGTTGAGCCAAAGTTTTTTTTTAAGAAATAAAAAACGATAAATAAAAAAACTAGTAAGAGGCCTACTTTACAACAACTGGTCTTCCAACTGGGATATAACTGTATACAAATGAACTAGTTGTGCTCCTATGGCAACCTAATGTTAAAATCGATAGTTCGATATATAAAAAAAGACAGATAGGCAACTAGTCTGAGTTCAAAAGCAACTAGTATGTTTCTAAACACATACTAATCATTTTGTCTGCAGGGTAGCCACGACTAAATATACATATACACATTCATATATACACACATATATGCACACACAAATATACATACGAGTACTTTCGAAAATGTTCGTGCAGGCCTCTAGCTCAAATCATCTTACTACGACTTTCTAGCTTACACAATACTAATATAAATAAATCTAAAGTAATTGACTGTCTTAATAGCTAAAACGCAAATTCTGTTTTAAGATATAAATAATTTAGTACTGTCGAAATAGTTTGACAACTACATACTTTACATTTTCTTATGCTTCAATCAATTTCTTATTGTTTAAGGACTTTCGCTATTATAAATTTTTAAATATGTTGTCGATTTTATATGTATTTGAAAATCCTTTCCTTTTGTTCTTCTGGTCTGTTACTAATATTCCCTCGTTCTGTTGTTTATTATTTTCTATTTTGCAACAATAATTGTGTATCCTTGTAAACACCATATTGTCCTGGTTGTAAATGCTTTTTATTCTTTCAGTTTCCTATTTATTTTTAATGATTTTTGTTCTATTAAAAAGGATGATATATTGAGAAGATGAAATAAAACAAGTTTGACTTAAATCCTTTACTTTACTTTACTTTACTTTTTTATGTTCATGTTCAACTGTCAACCAATCTTACAACACTTTCATAGCCTGTAAAGGAAGCAGTAGTAATCATAGCAACAGCAACATTGATAACAATAAGTTGTTTAAATTAAATTGAAACGTTTAAACAAGATTGTGTGTGGAAACAAATAATTGTTGTCCCTTTTGGAAAACGAGGAAGAAAGAAAACTTAATCCTTAAATATAAAATTATTCAAAGTATTACCGAGTAAAGTAAAAAAAACGCAACTGTCTTCCAAATAAAGTTACAGCACCAATCAGTCAACTAGCTGGGGGCAAAAAGTTAACTTTTAAATATTTAAATTAGATATTAAATGTTTGGCCTTCGTCATGGCCATACGATTTTCTTCTTAAGTTTGTTATTTCATATATAATTTTCATAGTATTTATTTAGTAGCTCATTAAAAATACTAAAATGTATAAATGTATTAAGATTTTAAATCCTTTATTTAAAATTTTATGGATGTTGGAAATGGCAAACGAAAGACTGAGCCAGAAGCCAAATCAAGCGACTAATAATGTTTTCTTTTTCACTATTTTTATATAAAACTGAGCTAAAAATCTGTAACTGTGAATGTTTCCTTAAATATTGCGAAAATGTGACGTAATTAAAATGAATGGCCAAAGTCATATTTTAAAACCTAGTTGTAAAATCTGTAGGTAGGAGGTAAACTACACCAAGTCACATTATGGAAATTTTATAAGAGACCGCAAAAATATATTGAAAATCATGAATTATTCTGTCTCTGTGGTGTTAACTATTTGACTATAATTCTAATATAACTTTTTTTTATATCGAAGATATCCTAAATCAAATTTCATCATATAACATCATATGTATACCGTTTCTTATTAAAAAGGGTTCCTTATCTTGGTGATGGTTTTGAGCTGTACTACGTCCTTTGAAACATATTGGAATTTAGAAAATTTTTAGAGGAAAAAATGCTGATTCTAACAGTATAAACATATATTTCGAAAAAATGTGACTTGGTATAGTTTACCTTCTACATACAGAAATAAAGCAATGCACTATGATACCGAATGTGCAAAATTCAAAATCCCACAATCTTAAAGTGAAATTATTAATATCTAAATAAACTATTGAATAGTACACATAATTAACAAATCATAATGCCTTAAAATCTTACTGCCTTATTCATAAAAAATATATTATGTTTGTTAATGGCTTGTTTGACAAGTATTTTATATAAAGTTGTCAAATAAGCTCTTAATAAAAATAAAATATTTTTTCTAAATAAGGCTGTTAATATTTAGAATCACCAGACATGTAAACTTTGACAGTTGAAAATTGCCAAAATCAAATGTAAATGCTAGCCACTTTAGAAAGAGACAACAATGACAATGATTTTTTCCCATAGTGCAATGCAGGCGGCAAACATTTACAGATAAACTTGAATTTGGGTTATTGAAGACACAACGCAAAAGTTTGAGTTTCTTTAATTTTCTTTTTTTTTTTCTTTTTTTTTCTCTGCCTTTCAATCCCTTTGCAGTTCGCGAAATATTTATTTATGTTGAGAGAATATTTCTGTTTGACCTGTTGTTAAAGATTTTCGTAGAGGATTATTTTGAAATTTTCTTTATTATTTCTTCTTTTAATTTGTGCACCCTACATCAAGGCTGATGAGGCTTAAAGCATTAGGATTTGTCAAAACCTTTGGAACTTGTAAGAAGATTTAAGACCAATTTAAAATGTAATTGGAGAGACTGTCATTAAAAAGGAAAAATTATTTAAGCACTGCCTAGTTTTAGTGGATGCAAACAAAAGTTATGCTATTCACACACAATTGATTTTTGTGTAATTCTCATTTTGAGTGTACTTTCACGGTTTTTTTAACTTTACCAATTAAAGCATTTAATACGTTTATTAATTGAGATATTCTTCGAATCTTATTTTAAAAACGATCTTATTTGTTATGGATGACGCATGTCTACACTCTAAAACACTTTTGTTGAAAATTAGGTCGATAATAGTCGGGAACACTTTACAGATTATTATCGACCTAAAATTACACACGCATTATTTTTCAATAAAATGATTTTACTAAAAAAAGCGATTGGCTGCGTGCAGGTTTGAACCGCGACCTCCTGACTGCTAGTCTGACGTATCTACCACTCACCCATGGCCGTATTATACTTTATGGTACATTTTTTCACTTGGACTAAATATGTTTAATTTGAAATAACTACAAAATCGACGTATTTTTAGACAAGGAGAAATTTTCAACACAAATTTAGACAATATATGATCGTAAATTTGAAGTAATGTTTTTGAGTGTGTTGCTTTACCGTGCTGTTGGCTGAATAGTTAGCGCGTTTGACTTCCCTGAAGTCTTGAGTTCAAGACAGGCAAGCCAACGACGTCATGCATTTTTCTGATATGCATTGGTGTGTTATTGTGCTGGTTATTGTTCGACTGTTAAAGTGATGAAGATATAGCACTGATCGCTTTGGCAGTACCGGCAGCGAAGATACTAACATATCCTAATGCACTTCACAGCATCCTTCTTTATCGGTATTGTGGCAGAACCGTCGGCGAAGTAAAAGAACTAATGAAATGGCTATACAGCTTAAACAAATTAATGCATCTACTTGACACCGGAGGGACTGCAACACTGATCTACAACAAACGCGCAAAAGCAGAGTTGGAAAATGAATTAAGCTTTCTATCTCTCGCCCACTTTACTACCTGTTCTCTCTACACAATCCATTTCCCAAAGAAGGTAACACATTAATTAATTAACTGGTAGGCATTAATTGCATGATTGTGTTACTTCTCTTAAAAAAATTCAACATACATAAATAATACTTTCTTCAGAAATATAAGAGACCACAGTGCAGCAAAATCGTAATATTTTTAAAGCAAATCAGAAATTTCTAAACGGATACTGCTCTCTATATCGTTTCCGCCATTTCGCTGGTGTTCATTTTTTTACCGTCTTAAAACTTATAAATAAATTATATTCAAGAATGTTGTTAACGTAACGCTCAATACGTATTTTTACGAATTTAATATGGTGCCTATTATGAGCAACTTTCAATTTTCGAATTAACTGATTGAATGTAAAAACGGAGTCCTATTGATTCTACTTGATTGATTGCGTGCAGTAGGTAGCCACGTATACAAACTGATCGAATTTTTTTTTTAAAGTCTGTTGAATGCACTGGTCTAAAAGGTTGGAAAAATTAATTTGAATAAACATTGATGCAATTAAATTATCAATTAAATGAAGTTTCTTTACTGTAATTGAAAAACTATTGGGCACTAACTAATATCGTCTGTGTGCCCACCTTAGCCGTTCTTTCTTTTCAAAAATCCATATAAGGAGGATAACATCCGTCGCGGCCGAATTATATGATTATTAGTATAAATTAGATTCTAGCAAATCTTTTTGTGAACTTAAAATTTCTCATCTTTCCACAAAGAAAAGAAAATAAAACTAAACTTCACTAATTAATTTCAATACTTTTATGAACAAAATTATAATTTATGAGCTTTTCCTTTTTAATGATGACATTTATTTTCATTTTAAGAAGATTTCAGCGAACGAACAGAAAGTAAGTAGTTTTTAGTTTAACGACTGCATCATACCCTCTCGTTCACAATAAAAAAAAAGAAAATTTAAAAAGATTTTTTTGACACAGGATCAAATATATATATTATAATTTTTAAATCTAAATTGGCAAATATTTGTCAAAAAAACGTGATCAATAGACAAGCTAAAATTGTATTTCATTTAATTTCAATATTTTCTTAAATATTGGATCGCATTTATTAAAAATAATATAAAAAATAGCTTTTTGCAGCATAATTAACTTTAATTTGTGATATAAAAACCAAGTTAAATCACACTAACCCTTAGCAAAAGTAGTAGTTACGTTTATTTGGGCAAATATTTGCCAAGTGTAAACGTACCTTTAGGCCTGACTAGAAAACACTTAGTAAAGTTCCGAGCCTTAAAAACACGGTAATATTTGAGAATAGTCACGAGAGATGGCGACTCATCTGTTAATTGGTTAAAATAAAGTAAATAGGATTTTCCCTCGCTGGTTGTTGCTGCCTTCGCTGGCAGTGTGGTCTAAGGGAAAAGTGCTGAGATGATAATACTGTGGTCGTCTCGAAACATCTGATGTCAGTTCAAGCTTCCGTACAGCCAAAAAAATTTTTTTTAATGTTCAATTATTACATATTTTAGAATTTCTTTCTAAAATAAAAAATATTTTAAACGAAAGATTAAATTGAACTTAAGCCAAACTAATTAAATCATTTTGGATAATTTTTAAATAACTCATATGAACCAACTAAACTTAATGAATATTATTTATATATTATTTATATATATTTTCAAATTAAACATCCCAAATAAAAATCTTACTTTGAAAGGCTTTAAACAAATATCACGTATAATTTCATTTTCTCTAAAAATCTTATTAATTCTTTTCTGTTTTGTCTGTAATCAAATAAATTTTTTCTTTTCATTTAACACACATTTTACATTATAATTTGCCAGAATAACAAAATCTTAAAAACAAATTTCATTTTGTTTTGAAAAAATGAAATGTTACCAACAATAAAAATAAACGAAAATAATATAATTGAAGAAGAACAATTACAAGTTGAAATTACAAAACCATTGTTAAAAATTATATTTAATCTCGTCTAATGAACTCGTACAAAATAGAATTAAATTTTGTATTGTGTTCTTTGCTGAACAAAAGAATCACAATGAATTACAGATGCATTTTCTAATATTTATATGCATGTTTTAGGATGTACATATGTATGAGCTAGTATATAATTATGTAGTACTACTAGATACTACTAGTATATACTACTAGATACATATTATTATTTTGAAATATATATGGTAGATAATAAGAAAATATATTAGTTCCTTTAAAGGATCATGCTCTTCAAGCGACGATGGGATATTGGAGAAGGAACAACGACATCAAGTCAGGCGCAGGTGGTGGGATGTATCGGGTGGTCATTAGTCAACCGAAGACTCTAAATTTCGCCTTAAGTGCTTCTACGAGGTCGAAATTCAACTACTTGACTAGTATGTATATATTATGAACATAAATGCAATTCAAGTTTTTGGTGTTGCCGCTGTGGTGTTCGGGGAACTTCTGGGATTTTGGGGATTTTTAGAAAAAAGATATTATGCATATCTAAAGACAAATACCTTTTAAACCATTTATGTTTCACTAATATTGCTGGACGGAAAAATATTGTGTGGTCTATTTATATAATCATGCTGTATGCGTTTATGCATATATGCATTTACAAAAGTGCAATTTTATTTTATTTATTTTTATATCTTCTATATTATTTTCAAGTTTCATACATACACAAAACTACCAACTAACATCTTACAAAATACAAATAATTGCATAAAACATTTGCTGCAATATTATTATGTTGTAATAATAAGAGAAATTGTAAAATTCAAGTGATAATTTGTTTTGACAAATTTTTTGAATTGTAAATTATTGTTAGGAATAAGAAAAAAGTCTACATACACATGCTCACGTCCAACAAAGTGCATTTAAAATAATAAAATTTACTCATACATGAATGCAGTTATGAAGACAACATGAATGCATATAAACCCAACTGCAAATGCAACACAAGAAAGAAGATGATTGTTAAGACTATTGCTAATATTTGTGTATGTGTTTAAATAGATTTTGGAAGACAAAAATACTGGCAGAAGCTCGTATAAAATGTGAGTGCCTAGTGGTAGGAATAGCAAGGCCTTCACTAAAAAGGCCTTTTTTTAAATGTTTCCTTTTAAAATCGTAGAGCACTGGTCTGCAGAAAAAGTCGCCTTAAATAAAAATATGTGAAATATACAAAGTGTAATGCATTAAATTCAAATCCGCTTTCAGTTTTTTTAATCAGTTACAGGTTTGTTGTTAATTGGCGATTAATATTTCCACTATGTAAATTAGTACATTTCACCATAACTCAAGAACGGCTTATTCGATTCGAACAAGTAAAACACCAAAAGATGCGGGGACAAATACCTTTAAGTCTACAATATATTTTTTTATATATGCAACTGTTTCGGAGTTATTCAGAAATTGGCGGCGAAAATCTATGGACAATCTATGAACAAATGTCGATTTTTTCAGAATTAAGAAGGAGAACTTAATTAACAAAAACTGTGGTTTTCAGACAACACAATTAAAATTTTTCTGTTGTATGGAAATTTTGATTTCTATCAATTGATTTCCTTCACATAATTGTGAATAAAATCGATATTTGTCCATCGATTTTAATGATTTATGACTTCTTTTATTCCTTTAAGTGTTTGAAAACGAAAGAAGTGTATAATTTGGCAAGAAAATTTTTTTCCGCAGCTAATTTCTGAATAACTCCGAAACAGTTGGAAATATAAGAAAGTTATGAAAAGGTAATTTTAATACGTATCTTTAAGTGTTTTATTTATCTATCTATTAATCAAAGGAGGGGAAGATGTTGAGATTATCAAATATGCCTGGCAGATATGCCTGGCAGAAGGAGAAAAAAATCATTTAACTAGTTAGATTTAGGAAAGTTCCTGCGACGATGACTCGGGTTTTATTTGAATCATACGGCACCGAAAGATGGTCGGTTAATCGAAAAATAAATCAACCCAAGGTTTTCTAAGAGCACTATCACAGAAATTATAAGAGCGATAAAGTGGTTTGGAAGAATCATCAAATGGGTGCCATGGAAGAAATATCCAAAAACATTTAACTAAGGCACTACGGTGAAGAAGTGAAATGATCAAGAAAAGATTGTTAGCGACACTTTGCAAGAGGCAGATAGCTTATTCTAATAATAAATGCTAGTTAGTATTCATTTATCTTAAGAGAAGAGTGCAGGAAGCTCTGGCACACGAATCTTTTGCGTGGTAAAAAACTATAAGAATATGAAATGCTACCGTCTGTATTTGTGTCTGCTAGATAAGGCCTTATAGAAGGCAGCTTCACTTATTTCTTTTACTATAGAGAACTGTTAAAAACTCAGTTTGCATGCACATAGTTACGTGTATGCATGAGGAATTTGTATAATATTAAAATATTCGATTTTATGACATAATTTTCATCTTATTTTTCTAGAGATTTTCGTAACAGGGTATATCCATAATAAAAATTATTTTGTTTGGCGTTTAAAAAAACGAGATCCAATTTTTTTTGTTATCGGCCAGTAGTTGGACATTACAGAATCAGTAGAACCCTAGAGGGAAGAGAATCTGTTGCAAGAGAAGTCAGGTGACTGGTTCCCAATGAATAGCAAACGGTTTGAGTTCTGGAATTTTAAATGAAAGGATGGTGTCACTTTTATATGACGTTGCCATTGGAGTGGGCCAATTCATATAATTAAGATACTCAATGATAAGTTATAGATCAAAGCTCAATATACTTGTCCTTTGGTAGTTTGCTTAATATTATTCAAATTACTGAATTTCAAATAAATATTTTTTATTTTAAAAAAATCTGCTTATACAGTAAAGGTATTATGTTGATATTTTTGTTTTATTCATCGCTCACGACACAGCAACATATTGTACCATTTTCACCATTCACAGGACGAGGGCGCTGTGGACTGATGTAGTTAGAGCGTTGACCATAAAGCACTGATGTTGGGTTCGATCCCTGTGCCTGGCAAGTTATAAACATTACAAGTTTTTCAGATATTCGTTACTCCCTGTTCACACACTTCAACTTTTGTTGCGCAGCTTTTAATTCAGCCGCAAGAAAGATAGAGAAAAACTGTGTTGCTTTTTCTGTCTTTCTCGGGGCTGAATTAAAAGCTGCGCAGCAAAAGTTGAAGTGTGTGAACCGGCAGCTACTGCGCTGTTGTGTTAGTTGCTCTTCAGCTATTTAAGTGATTAAGGCATAGCACTGGTCACTAAGCAGTAGCGGCGGCGATTGATACTGTTCTACGCTAATGTACATCACAGCGCCCTCCTTCATCGGTAATGTTAGCAAAATCGTCGGCGAAGTAAAACAACTAATAAAATGGCTACATATAAAGCTAAAGAAAGTTAATGCATCTACTTAACACCAGAGACGCTACAGCACTGCTGTAAAATTAGCATAATGCGCAAAAAAAAAAGAGTTAAGCTTTCTTTCTCTATCTCACTTCACCATCTGTTCTCTCTACTCTATTGTTTTCCCAAAGAAGGTACCACATTTATTAATTAACTGGTAGGTATTAAGTGCTTGAGTGTGTTATTTCTCTTTAAAAATAAAAAAATTACGACAATTGATAAAAAATATTTCGCAGGGAGGGTAGTCGCTCTAATATACATGCTACCCGGCTGCCCATATTTCTTAGTTTTAAAATTGATATTCGTTTGTATGTCCATTCTTAATGCTATGTTTTGAAAATATTTTTTTTAGCTGGTTGTGAAATTCGACGTCCATCTCTTTTATAATAGAGTAATTTTTAGTGAATATTTAGAACGATTTTCCATCATGAAATGTCAATTTTTGCGGCCCTATGCTCCTTGCAGGAGTAAAACGAAAAAAATATATATAATATATAAAGTCAAATTTGATTAATAACACTGGCCTGGAGAAAAAAATCACTTAAAAAACAAATGTGGAAAATATTGCGCTTAATTAAATCCGTTTTTAGTTTTTTTCTATTTTTAAGGGGCATGACGGATTTTAATTGAGCGCATTAAACTTTAAATATTCCACATATTTTTAATTAAACATTTTTATTTTTTTGGAGACCAGTGTAACCAGATCGGTTGTGGCTAGGTGCTATCTTCAGTGTGCTCTTGGATACTAAATTATTTTCTGCTGTCCGTTCTTCTTGTATATGGCTAACATTTATTTAACATTATTTTTATTATTTTAAAATTTTTAAATAAGTAATGAATGAATTGTTTGTATTTAGCGTAAACATATTATTTTCCTATAAAAAATATGGTTTTTTATTTTGTTTTACACACAATTTTTTGTCATTCGTTACCTCATTTAAGGACGATATGATTTCTAAATTATTTCACCACATTTTAATTGCTCAAAACTACTTTATAGCGAAACCAAATAACTAATAAATAAAAAGAGTGTTTTTAAGAGTAATTCCCCTTGCTTTCTGCTTATATTTTGCATACACCTTTTCGTATAGTTAAAATTTTTTTTAATTTTTTGGATCTGAGTTCTGGTTGTTTTAGTTTCCTGCTCCTTTAAACACACAAAAAAATAATAAAAAAAAAACAGCGAAATCAGCACAAAGTCCATAAATATAGACAAGTCACGAATTACAATTTCCTCACATCTTTCTTTTTCTTCACAATCAAAATGTTAAACAAATATTGTAATATAATTTAATTACTTACAACTCAACTTATTACGACTGAAACACAATTTGTTGTTTCTGAAAAAGTCTTATTGTTATTTAACACTCGTCTGAATTTTTGGAATAAATATTCAAGTAACGAATGACGAATTCTTAGCAAATTGATTTCACATGTTTTTAACAGAGTTTTTTCGCATTCCAATTATTACCCATAGAGTTTTAACTAAGTTTTACGGCTCGCCATTTTGTTGATTTATTTGATAATATGAAATATTAAAAAGAAAAGTCACGAATGATAAACTACTTTTAGACATACTTTTGAAATAAAAAACTTAGCGTTTGCTTTATTTTGTGCGCATGAGAAACGAAACTGATCAGTCTACTTTTATTTGCGGCTATTTATTTTTGCATTTTGTTTTGTTTTTGTAAATAAAACTATGTAGCTTTGAGATGTACATCTGAAAGCTTAGACATTTTGTTGTTATGTTGGCTGCTTGGGATGGGCTTTTGTTTTCTTTTGATTAAAAATATGTAAATGATTCAAATATTATGTCTAAAGCAGTGCTTATTTGTTCATTTATTATTCTTCTGTCAAAGTTTTTCTATTTCTGTGTTTTCTCATACGTCCTTTTTTATGTGTTAAACATCTGGATCTTAATGCCGGACCAAATAACACCACATTTGCTAATAATTTTTTTTAAATACAAGTACACGTATGTTTGTACACATGCTCATGAGCGTACATTCATATACACATTGGACTATTTTCCCAAGAATGCGTAGGGATATTTATGTAAATTTATTTACGTATGTGTGAATATATTGTTGTATGTATTTGTTTTTGTTTAAAATTTACTCCAGAGTCTCGTTTGTATGCATTTATTCGTGCATAATTTCAAAAGTCTCTATTAAAGGATATTCCTAGTTATTTAAGTACGTATGTGTTGGTGCTCTGCTACCAGCATGTGTCTGTATGCTACAAATATTTTTTCTTTGAAATTTGAGTTTGTCCTGTTGTTTTGCCTTGCCTTGTTATTAGTTGCTAAGTGTATGTTCATATATTTTCATTTGGCTTGATAATTGTTGGTAAAAGAAATAAAAAATACATAAAAAACTTTAGGTTTTGATAATTTAATGTTTTCTGCAGTTGCAAAGAAAGTACGAGTATATATTTTCTGTTTGTATCTTGATGTGTTTAGTTTTTGTTTGTTAATATTATTTGTTATAATATTTTAATATGCAGTATAATACTCAAGTTTAAAATACGAGTATGCTGATTTATCAGTTTTATTTTATTTATTATTTTTAGATATAGATAAAAAGAAAAACACTTTAAATATTTAGTTTTTTATATAACTTTTGGGTGAATTTGTACTTTTATTATATTAAAAGACTCATAATTAAACTGGATTTGTGAAAATATATTTGACGAGTGGAAGATGCACGCCATTGAAAGAACTCCTTAAATTAAAAGGCTAAATATATTCTTAAATACTTTGCAAATTCCTTATTAAACTAGTGGACATTGTACACGAAATGAGAAATTGTATAAGATTTTGCTCTTAAGTAAAGGACACTGAAGGGTATTTTCTTCTACTAAGTATTTAGTTCTTTGTTAGCATATTCTCACATTTACCTCCGATTTTTTCGTTAAGTGTATACCAAAATTATCATCTCAATTACAAAGGACACGACAACGTATGAGTTATATTTTATTTTTGAATTTCTCAAAAATACTTATACGTATGAGCAATTCATTCTTTCCTTTGGGGAGTGTGTCTTTTGTATTCCTTTGCATATGTTGATTCGGTTTATTTATTTGTAGTTTAAGTTCTTATTCTTTGAAATTTTTATACAATTGTCTTGTTTATTTAGTTACATGTTTCTTGCCAAAAAAAAAAGAACACAATCACAAGCAGACACATTAAAATAAAATAAAGAAATTAGTTCTGTTTATAAATAAAATATTTTAATTTGGTTTGTTATTTTTTGCAAAAGTTGAAAGGAAAGGGTGCTTAAACAGTAAAAAGTAAAAAATAAAACATAATAGAAAACGTATGATGCACCACAACTAAAAATTTTAGAAATTTCAATACACAAAAGGAGAGTTTCATGTTTAAGTAGCACTCAAGCTGCTACTCTCTTATCCGGAATTATATATGAATTATGACAAAATATTCTTTTGAAGCACGGTCCCAAACCATTCATAATGATAAATAACTTATTTATATATTTTATAACTTATTCTTGAATGATTTTAATTTGAATTTTATTTTATTTATAGTTTGTGTCGGGCTAACTGAGTTACATCGGAATGAATTAGAAATGTCCTTTTATGAGTTATTAGTTAGAGTTCATAGCTAAACCTATAAACTTTATATTCGCAAATAACTTTTTCAACTGTTATACGGCACAAAAACTAGATATACTAACAATCATACGTGGGCAAGAAAAGTTTGTATCCATCAGGTAGTTCATGAGATATAAGAAATACAAATTAAATTTGTAATATATTTTCAATTTTGAGTTTATTGGTTATATTTTAAATAAATGCAGTAAAGTGCGATTTTGGCTCGCACACGAAGAGTTCCGTACGAATACACATATATTCCTTTTCGTTTTCCCTTTTTTTCATTTTGGCAATTTTTTCGTTTTGCTTTTCTGTTTAATTTCAGTTCTTTTATTTTATAACTTTATTCGTTTCTTAAAAAAATAATTTGAATTTACATTAATTCAATTATTGTGAACATAAGCCGAATAATAATAATAACTTCCGACTTATAGTTTTTTCGTTGTTTTTGGCGATTTTTTTCATTTTTGTGACTTTTTTTGTTTTTTGTGCTATTTTTCGTTTTTTGCAATTTTTGTTTGTTTTTTGCCGATTTTTTAGTTTTGGCGATTTTTAGCTTTTAATTTATTTGCAATTTAGAATTTATTAATAATATTTTATATAAATTCATTAAAGTGCGACTTTGGCTCGCTTTTATATTCCTTTTGGTTTTAGCCATTTTTTTATTTTGGCAATTTTTTTCGTTTTGCTTTTTTGTTTAATTTCAGTTTTCTTATTCTATAAGTTTTTTTGTTGTTTGGCGCTTTTTTCATATTTGTGACTTTGTCGTTTGTTGCGATTTTTCGTTTTTTTGCCTTTTTTTTTGTTTTTTGCCGATTTTTTTAGTTTTGACGATCTTTTGGCTTAGCCGTTTTTTAACGTTTTTTACGCTTTTTGAAAATATTTGTTTGTTTAGTTGTAGCGATTTCTTTAAGTTTTGGCGCTTTTTTCAGTTTTGGTGTTTTTTCAGTTTTGAGGATTTTCTTCAGTTTTTGGTGATTTTTCTAGTTTTAGCGATTTTTTCGTTTTTTGACGATTTTTTTTAGTTTAGATATTTTTTTGGCGCCTTTTTTTCGTTTCAGTGATTTTTTTCATTTTTGGAAATTTTTTAGTTTTGGTGATTTTTTTAGGTTTTAGTGTTTTTTTTTTGTTTTGACGACTATTTTCGGTTCTTGGCGTTTTTTTAGTTTCTCGGCGATCATTTTAGTTTTGGTGATTTTTTGCGTTTTAGCAACTTTTTTTGATTTTGGTGCTTTTTTTCCTTTAAGCGTTTTTTGCATTTTAGCGATTTTCGCTTTGACATTTTTTTAAATTAATTAATTTATTTATTTAATTTAATTTTGGGATTTTTTTAGTCTTATCGCTTTTCAAAATTTCAAGTGTTTGCCTCTTACATTAACTGATAGAACACCCTTTCATTTTTATGGGTGTAAATATTTGTGTGAACTGGTGTAGAGTATTCTACAGGCAACACCAATTAACACTAACTTTGAAAATTTAAAGTGTCTATATATAAGTATCTGTATATTACATTATTATATCAACATGTTTCGTTGCTCGCTTTAGAACACTCTTAAATTTTTACTTGGCATATATTTGTTGTTGTAGCAGCCAAAGTTTTACATATTCTGTAAAATTTTCATGTCCGTAGCTCTTACGGTTCCCGAGAAAACAGCCTGTGATAGACAGACAGACAGACAGACAGATGGACAGACAGACAGACAGATAGACAAACGGACAGCGTAGCGAAAACACTAGGGTTCCCTTATACTTTTGGTGTACGGCACCGTAAAAACTAATTATTTATTTATTTATATATTTATTTATTTAATATCTAACTTATAGCTAAATATAAGATCAATATAAGGAAGTGAAAGCACTAGCTACCAGGGCCATCGGCTAAACTAATTAAAAATGGAAATATTTTTAATTCTTAATTCTACTTTTTTGTCTCGCAAATTTTATAGCAGATAAATTGGTGTCAATATTTATAAAAAAATTGAAATATTTTTATAAATATTGACACCAATTTATCTGCTATAAAATTTGCGAGACAAAAAAGTAGAATTAAGCTTAAAACTAAGAACTCCTTTGAAAAATATACATTAAAAATAAATACGCAACTCAACACTGAAACCAACTTTGCATCATGTTCATATGATAATATTTTCGAAAATCACAAAAGAATAAGAAAAGTCTGTGCATAAGATAAGAGGTTTGTAACTTTTCAAAGTTGTGGTTGAAGTCTTCTGACGATTTGGTAAAGCGCCAATGAAATGCATATAGACATTGCTTAACTATCAGCAAATAGACTTCATTTAAAAAAAAACATAGAATTTAAAAATTTCGATAATTTTTTAGCTATGGTCCCATATAGTGGTGATCAAAGGTCATGATAAAAGTTTCATTGTGTTGCATAGTGTTATAAACCAAATTTGATATGGGATGACGTTAAATCGTTCCAAATTCAAGCAAGTCTCGAAGGCAGAAAATTACATAATTCCAGTACAGTTCTTACTATATTCTGTCTAGGTTCACTTTTGTCTATTTTGTAGTTTTGTTCATTCACTTTTAATCACTTGATTTCATAGATTAGTTACTCAATCGGTGCTGAGACTTTTAGAAGTTTACCAAGTCACAGAGCAATTAGAAGGTTACAAGAATCCTATTAAAGATATTTATTGCTCTCATGAGGAAACATCTGCTGTTGGTTGAATGCATGAAAGCTTTTAGGGGTGTTTGGACTTTCTAAATGAAGTTTTTACATTTGAGTTTCTTACAAGAAAAATTTAAAGGGGAATGTTTATGCGTTACTTTAACAAATAAGTTCAAAGTATAGAACAGCCTATATGCGTACAATTTGAAGTTTAGTTGTTTATTTTTATTGCTTTGTTTCAGAAGTTGTAATTGTCTTAAAAAGTTTGATATTTCTTATTGTTGCTTTTTAATTTTTCAAAAAAAAAAAAAGGAATTACTTGAAATAGAAATGCTACAGTTTCCTAAATAGTCATTGTAGTTTAGTTTTTGCATAAAAGAACCCAAAGGAATGATAAAGGGCATAAGGTGAGCAACATAATGTTTTACTAAGTAGAACATTTTAAGAAAGTGTTTGTATGTGTGGGAATTTTAAAATGTTTTAGTCCTTTGAGAAACTCTTGTTTAACCATACAACAAATAGAACAAATGAGTAAGCACAAACATTCATATTCATATACATACTCATATACATACATTTGAATAAACTTGTTTGTATTTATGTAGGATTTGAGTTTAAAAATTAGTTTGAATGTGTTTGAGTTCATGTCGTTTTGTGCCATTGTTTTGTGTGTGTGTGTGTGTGTGTGTGTGTGTTACATGTAACACATGTAAATCTTTTAAAAATGTACGGTTGTATGTCAGTAGTTGCTGCAAAAAGCAGTCTTTGTTTGTAAAACTAAATAAGAAATGTAAGGAGACTTTAAAAGAAATTGTTGAAAAATTTGTTTTACACAAAAAAAAAAAACAATAAAACCAGCAGCTAACAAAAGGTAACCATACAAATTTCTAATACAAATTGTTTTGCCATTTTCCCTCGTAAATTTGCATTTTACAGTCTATTAGCAAATGGACGACCACAAGTGTTCATTATGGTATTTTCATTGTTTTGCACAAGAGATTTTAACATCTAAATGGCATTGATCACATTTGTAATTAACTTGAAGCTTAGGAAGATGAATGTAAAACAGACATTTTTAAAATAATGCACTAGATTTCATATATTTTGTGGTTTAGCGAAGCAAGAACGAAGTTTAACGATGGTGCAAATGCAGCTGACAATAAAAACAGGTATATGATTTTAATCCACTTTTATATCCTTTGAAAGAGGTGCAGCTTTATGTCCATAAAGGGAGCTCCCAATTTGGACATCGTTAAGAAAAATCTTTGGCCTTTGGCGCACGTTTTGAAATAAATGGCACAACAAGAGAGTAAAACTCATTTAGCATCTTACAAAAAAGAATATAATTTTTGTATGAACTTTATTTTACAATTTTAAAATATGTGGTGAATGAGCAATATTTGTAGAATGTGGAAAATTTAACAGTCTCCTAAAAAAAATATTTAGTTTATGTGTATTATTATTTGTTTTGTTTTTTCTTTTGACATGTCAACGGATAATATTTTTGTCATTCTTTAGCTCACTTTAAGACGATATAATTTTAATACTATTCCACTTTAATATGATTATTAATGTCCGACCGAATGCAGATTTTTTGGATCGAACCTGCAGCTGAACTTCGGTAAAATTTCTTAATCGCAAACTCATCCGAACCCGAACACGAAATCTAACTTTTTTATAATTTTAACTTAACTTTTTTAACTATAACTTATTTATTTTATGTATGGGTAATTCCATGTCAAATCAACTAATAGTTAGACACGACCCCTTTCGATTTTGATGAAATTTGTTCAGCTGTTTTCTTTAAGCCTATAACGAACTTATGCCAAAGGGAAAAAATTAAAACAGTTTATTTCAGAAGTTATGACATATCCAAAATATTATTATTTCGCCATATGTACCGAAAGTGTTGAGTTTAGTTTTTAAATATCTCGAAAACCATTTTATATACAAGAAAAGTTTGTATGTCATTTTGAGCAGAATATTTGGGGCTACAAAAAATGTATAGAGCAAACATTTTTTTGGAAGAATGACTTATCTATAAAGTTTTGAAATTTTCAAAACTAATTAAATTAAAAACCTATATTTTTTTCTGCTTAATTTTTTTATATATAATATCTCTAAAGGTCCTTAAAAAACCCTGAAATTTTTAAGGAGGAGTTTTTTTTTCTTTTTTGAGATATGACAAAAAATGTATCTTTTTAACACAAAATTTCCAACATAAAATTTCATCGAAAAAACAACTGCACAAATTTGTCAATGTGATTACTTCCCCTTCCCCTTCAAAAGCCTTAAATTAAATTCAGTTTAATGAATATTGCTCAAAATTACAAATTTAAATTATTTTTGATACTATATTGTTTGTTGAAGATTGCGAAAGATAAAAATCATATCTCAAAAAAGAAAAAAAAACACCTCCTCCAAGCTATCACTATTTATTAAGGACATTTAGAGGTATTATATAAAAAAAGTTCAGACGAAAAAATATATAGGTTTTTGATTTAGTCAGTTTTGAAATTTTCAAAACTTTGCAGATAAAATAAATTATTGCTCTATGTATTTTTTGTTGCCCCAAATATCCTCTTTAAAATGGCATACAAAACATCCTTGTATAACAAATAGTTTTAGAGATATTTAAAAACTAAAAGCTCAACACATTCTGCAAATTTGGCGAAATAATGACATTTTGAATATGTCATAACTTTTGAAATAAACATTTTTCCTTTAACATTCCTTTATCACAAATTTGTTATAGGATGAATGACAGCATCTGTCCAAATTTCATCAAAATTGAAAGGGGTCGTGTCTAACTCTTAGTTGATTTGACATGGAATTACCCATAAACAATATGAAAAAAATAATATAGCACATTGTATTTTTGATAATATTTCATGGGATCATTACACCTTCAAAATCAAAATTTATCGATGTAATAAGATTTTTTAGTACTTCACAGGAAAAAAATTTAAACGGTATCGAATAGAAGAGGTCTTCAGCTTTTCGTATGTAGTTAAACTATTTTATTTTTTCTAATATTTCGCGTAAATATTATCAAAAGAAAATTAATTTTTATTCAGATTTTTTCAAGTTTGGAGTGTTTTTTCGCAACACTTTTATTGAAATGCTACAATGTTTTTTATTTTCTTAAGAAGTGTATCTTGTATCAATTAAATTAAGCCTAAAATTATAAAAATCTGTTGGAAATTGGCAAAGTTACAATTTATTCAAACAAAAAATTTCGATATAAAGTAGTACATGAAAAAATTCCTTCCCACTGCATTATGGAGCTAGCTGCACACAAAATAAATGGTAATTAACACATAACTTCGAAACTACTAATCAGATTTATTTGAAACTTGATATATCAATAGACAAGGAGCTATACTTGTACAATATTGCTTGCAAAGATTTGCAGGTTGCGAACTAAGGACGAAACAGTGAGAAAAACTTAAGCACATAGCATGTGAAAAACTTTAGAAGACTTATAACTTTCGCAAATCTGAACCGATTTGGAAAGTTTTTATATATATTTTTAGATTTGGCAAAAAAGTCAATGTACTAAACTAATTACAGCCTAAAAACGCTAACAAATTTTTAGCAAAATTAGCTAAATAATTTCTTGCACTTAAATATCCTTTTTATTATAACAGCATGAAAACGAACAAGAATTTTTAAAATCAGTCGAGATTTGCGATACTTATGAGACTTCTAAAGTTTTTCACATCCGATGTGTTTAATTTTTCACCACTTTTTGTCGTTAGTTCGCAATCTGCACATCTTTGCAAGCAATATTGTGCAAGTATTGCTCCTTTTTTATTGATATGTTAAGTTTCAAATAAAACTGGTTAGTAGTATAACAGTTATGTAGTATTTACCATTTATATTGTGATCACCTCCTTTACCTCTTCTTGCTTTTTTGCATATATTCTGCGATCCGTTTTTTGTTTAATTAAAATTTTTCTTTATAACGTTTTTGTTTTGTGCAGAAAGGTCTGGTTAATTTAGTTTTTTTTTCTCCTTTAAAACTCAAAACAATAACAAAAACACCGAAACCAGGCCTCAAATCGTTACATCCGTGATCGTATCGGCAATCGTACTAAAATGAATTACGTGACACGTCAATCGTATAAACTGTATGGAATTACAGTACGTTCACGTATGTCATAATCCGAAAATGGCGTTTTTACGTGACGAGTTGTACGTTCACGGATGTGACGATTTGAGCCCAGATATTAAAAGCTATCACAACAAAAGCCATACAAATGAACAAGTCACGAACTATAATTTTTCTACATGTTTCATTTTCTTCGCAATCGAATTTTACGACTCAAATTATTACGATTTAAGTAAAATTTCTTCTTTTCGAAAAACTCCTGCTTTTATTCAACATTTGCCCAAATTTTTCGAATAAATATTCAAGTAACGAATTATGAATTCATAGCAAATTAATGAAGCTCATGCTACAAGCACTTCAATTTCACATGTCTTTAATTAATTTATACGACTCTTAATTAATTTATACGACTCACCATTATATAGATTTATGTGATTATAATATGTTACGCCAAAACAGGAAAGTAACGAATAACAAACAACTTGAAGACATACTGTTAATATATATGAAAAAAAAAACGTTTTCTTTTGAGTTTGCTCTATTTTGTAAGAATGAAAAATAAACTGATATATTTACCTTTATTTACGGTTATTTATTTTTGCATGTGTTTTCTGTTTTTAACCCTGTCTGTGTATCTGTCTGTCTGTCTGCGGAATTGTAAATTTCTAAGCGGCTGGACCAATTTTGATTACTTTTTTTGTTTAAAATGGGACTTGGTCGGGAGTGTTTTTAGCTATTTTGAAGAAAATTGGTCCAGCCATTTAGAATTTACCACCTCTTTACTCACTATATTCTCTTGAATCTGTGTGCCTGTGGCACCGTAGCTCCCAAACGTTTGTATTGGATTTAGTTTAGGGTTTTTCGAAACATGACTTGATCTAGAGTCTTCGAACCCATTTTTGAATAAAGTCGGGCCAACCATTTTTCTTTAAGGGTTTCTTTAATTTTTTAATATAATGTTATTGTAAATAATGCAATGCGTAAAACTACATCTTAAAGCGGAGAGAAAAAAGTTTGAAATGAGAATGAGATATCATTTTGTAGGCAGAAAAAAAATATTAAAATTATTTTCTTTCATATAAGATGATGTAGTTAGGGCAAAGTAATTATATTTCCTACAGTTAAAGTTTTAATAATTTTTATCCAATACTTTAGAAGAAATAGTACTATAAACTGATGAGACAAAAAAAATATCATTCAGTTTTGAATCTAAGCCAAGGACCAACATCTCTCGCTTACAAAAGAGTTTTGGGCGAAGCAGTTGTTTCAGTTAGATAAGAAACTGTACGATATTTTACTACATGCCCCCTGAAAACTTCTTTATAAATGGGTAGAAAAATATTATATTAAATTACAAAAATTTTTAACCATAATTTACGTCATTTACTTATATAAATATGTATTAATAAAGTAAATAAAAAACTTGTACAAAATTCAATATAGTAAAACTACAAAACCTTAAGAGTATGAGTAATATATTGTTTAATTAGTTCTGACATTTCATACTTATACGCCCATATACACAAAATTATTTTACAAAATACCCTTAAGGAAAATAAACTTACGTATATATGATATCTTTTTCCTACATGTGAGTATTATGCAAATTTGTTATACCTTTTTTTTGTGGATTTTGTTTGTTTTAAAGAAAGTTGTGTTGTAAGACCTACATTTTATTTTTGTTAATGTCACTATTGATTATCCTTTAATCTGTTAAAGTACACACTCTACTACTCTATTTGTGCAAAAAAGG
This sequence comes from Panzeria rudis, assembly GCA_956483635.1. NCBI lineage: Eukaryota > Metazoa > Arthropoda > Insecta > Diptera > Tachinidae > Panzeria > Panzeria rudis. The sequence goes on along the minus strand of OY101448.1, from coordinate 18,794,321 downwards.
AAATAGGCAATGTGTACTAAAAAAATATATGTATGTAACATCATTGTTAATGGAAGAATTAAAAGATAATATGTTTCTCTTTATATCCAGCTGAAAATTTGTTAAATACTTTTTTAAATTTTGCTGCATCAGTCGGTGAATTGCCAATATATAAACTTTTTGTACAAAAATGGTATTGTAATGTCTTCAACTGTTATGAGACACGAAATATTGTTACAAAATCTATTAGTATAGTGTTTGAGTATAGTGAAACTTTATTGAAAGCGAACAAATATCTATGAAAAATTTTTATTTTGTATATATATTCAAATATGCAAAAAAAAACTACAAAAAAAATGTGTGATAGTCTACTGAAATGGAACTACAAAATCATTAAGAGAAATCGGAATTGCCGAAAGCCAAAATAAAAGAAATAGTTGCAACATCATCCTTAAAGTCATTAGGCAATAACTAACAGCTGCATCATTGCAATAATAATAACAATAATTGCAGCAGAAAAAAATTCACAAAAACATACGCAATTATGTATGTATGTAAATATATGCAAACCAGTGCCTATGGCGAAAATGTCAGGTGTAATTTAGCATGGTCATCAACATCTACGGCATAAACAAGAATTTTGTACAAAATGAAAAAAAATATGCTGAAGATGTCTACAATATATGTTAGTGTATAGGTGTGCATACATGTGAGTGTGTGTGTGTGTACTTTTATGTACACAGAAAAAAGTGATTCGCTGTGACTACCAAATTTGTAGCCAATGTATATATAAAAAGTATATGTGTAAAGTCTGAGTGGTTATTTTATACTTTATATTGCTTTGGCGGCATATTACCTAAAGCTTTTTTATATTATTGTTGTTGTCTAAAAATAGCACAAAGAGTTCTAAATTAAAACGAAAAGTAAAACAAATAAAAAGACAAAAGGAATATGTTCTACACTGTCTGTGCTTTCGCCTGATCACAAAAGCTAACTTAAAATATATGACGTGTAAAGCACATATATGGCCAATTTACAACCTGTTGTATGTGTTGTAGATAGTATAAATGTTGCTGATAATTTCCAAATAAACATTTGTTTAGAAACATGTTTATGTGAAAATTACCAACAACATTTTTACGATCTACAACAGGTTGTGAATTGAGCAATTATATATTAGATGAAAATAGAATAGGTTATATTTTCAACTAAGCTCAGACGAAAAATTAAAAATTATATATTAGACATGATATTTCACTTTTAGATATTGAAATCAGAAGAAAAGTCACACAGTGTAATGGCAGCCTAAAGCATGTCTGCTATGAATATTTTGCAATTTTATTACTCTTAGTTTCCTGTTCTCTCTTCTCTTTCCTTTTCTTTACAGGTATCACAAAGGGACCATTATTATTGGACCCAAGTGGGCTGGAACCCTTTCTTTGTACTTTTCACCAGCAACCTGATACCCTAACCTAACCTAGTTTCTTTATCAAGCTTAGTCAATATGAGCGAAAAGCAAGGACTATTTACCAATTTTCGAAAGCTGCAGAAGTGAGTTTAACGCAAAAATTTCTGAAATATTGTGTACTTGTGGTCAGTGATGTCAAATCGTACGCTTCCCAGTAAAAAAGTTACTTCTAATAAAGCAGGTTTCTACTATTATGGAGTAAACTCAGCGCTGGCAAACCTGCTGATATCGCTGCTGATTTTTGTATGGCGAGTTTCCAGTTTGGAGTACTACATTTTTACTCACAAAAGCGATTTTGAAGCGCTGAAAATCATCAACATTTTCAGCACTAAAACTGAAAATTTATGAAAAAAATGGTTTGTTGTGGATTGGATTTATATTATTTCATAACTTAATTTATTTTTATTAATTCCATATTATTACTCACTGTTTATTATATTAACTTTAACTATTAACGAACTAAGATCCTTCAAGTTTGAAGTGCAACGTACCAACCACTAGACCAAAAACACTGTTGCAAAACGGCACCAAGAAACTCAAATAAATTTCCTCTTCTTTCTCGCTTAAGAACCCGCATTGGATCAGCACTATAAAATCAGATTTTTTGTATAACTTGTGTACGAAACTTTTATATAAGTAAAAAGCAAATACTTTTTTTATTCACACTACCCATTGGATGTGTGTACAATTGCTAACTTTCTCGCTTTAAAACCTGCATTGTTGTGGCGCTATTAAATCAACTTCTGAGCAAGCTCATATTTTAAAGCGAATTATGATGCGCTTTATTTGTTTATTGCTTCAAAAAATATGTAAATTTTTTACTGGGTTTCTTACGATATGACAAAACTGAAATATCCATACTGTATTGTCATATCGTGATATGACTACACTGAGATATTCATACACGGTGTATTGCTATCTCAGTGTTGTCATATCGTAAAAAACTTACGATATGACAACATAGTATGGCTATTTCAATTTTGTTATATCGTAAAAAAGCGTACGATATGACATCACTGCTTTTAGTAAAAATTCAAAGTGTAAAAATTAACATTCCTTGTTGGTTACAAGCAGACAGCCTCCGGGTATTCAGTGTTGTCAGATTGGGGGATTTATCTCCAAATTGGGAATATTTTTTAAATGGGGATAAGAAATTACGTTATGGATTGGGGAATTTATTGGAGATAATTTTTATGCTTTGGGGATTTTAGATATATTGAAGAGATTTTTATTTTACATTACTGGGGTTTGGGAATCGAGAATTACCGGGAAAAGACTAGCTAATATTCCCGGGAAATTTTTGAGATTTTCTCGGAAAAATGAGGAATTAAAAGTACACATTATTTCATATATGTATGGAGTTTACTTAACATATTTATAAAATGTCATAAGTGACAGCGAAATTTATTTTAATTCATATAAGAAATTTGTATTATAATTCTGTTTTTCTTTAATATCAATAAAATTTTCGATGTTTATTTAAAATATTACAAGCGTTCGTTTGACTGATAATAGTCCTATTTAATTATTAACACCATGTAAGTGTTTAAGTTCACTTTTAAAGTTGCTACGTATTTCATACTCGGCTTAAATAATAAAATTTCAATAAAATTCTTTTTTTTTTATTTTTATTGCCGTTTAATATTTTAGTTTTTATAATTATCAATGATTGCAGTGCTCTAATCGTTTCCTAAAGTAAATAGTTCGATCCTAAACGAACTTTGTGTGATTTGACGCAGAATTAACGAAAACATTTTCGAAAGTTTAGTGTAAACTTTAAGCTCATAGAAGCTATAAACTTTTTAATTTGTCACGGCTTAAATTTGTTATAAAACGCCACTGTTATCGAAACCCTGAAGAAGATATTTTAAGAGAAATGAAATGAAAAATCGATTAGAGCTCTCTTGGAAATTTGGCAAGAAAGCTAAGAAACATTACCGCAAGTTATTCACAAAATGATTTGGAGGGCTTAAAATTAAATTTTTAAGTCGTCAATTAGTCGTCAATTAGTCTGGATAAGATCTCCTAATGCATAACAACTTTAAACTTTAATTAAAAAGTTTTTTTTTGGAAATTATTAAATTACATTAATTTTAATTTTGTAAGGTGCTTTCCCCAAATAAATATTTTACTTTTCAGGTAATATATTAAAGTTTTATTAAAATACATTGAAATTGATTATGGACGTGTATTAGTTAGTTCTTATGCGCATTTCTTTGGGCTAATGCAAATCGTCAGGGAACCTGATAGAAAACTAAAATCTCAAAGAAAAACTAAAGATATTATATTGAACTCCTAATCATACGAATAAGAAGCTTATAACAAATATCAAAGTTAAAACATCAGGTCCATAAACAATCATGTTTTTTATTTTCTTTACTTGCGTACTATAACCGGCTGATTTTTTTTTCCATCTCTAAGCTTTATTTGCCTGAATTCACTTAAAAAATCTTCAAATTTTGTTTTATAATTGTTATTACATTAATTTTTATTTCAAAAGAATGTTTAAATTAATAAAACGATAAAAATTCGCCAATTTTCATGTAATTTATCTACTTAATTTAGTAAATCAAATTTTCCCGGTAATCCGGGGAATTCCCGAGAACACGATTTTTCTATTCCCGTTTCCCGGGAAGTGCAAAAGTCCAGGAAATCCCAAACCCTATATATCACATATAAATATGTATATTTTTATTTATTTCTTGGATTATTTTAATTTCAATACATATTCCAAATGCTCTTCAATAAAAACAAAAATTAGAAACAAAATGCAGTACGAATTGCTCGAATCTATGTTGCGAAATAATATTTTCCCAACTCACAAGCCACTTGTATCGCTGTATCGAGTGTATTATTGTATTATTTTACTGTAGTGTACACTTGTTGTTGATAGTTTTTATATAAAAATGAAATACACTTATACACTTTTATTTCATGTGTTCTGAAAAAATCATATTTAGAGAGAGAGACTCTCTGACAGTATTTGTATGTATCTTGTTCTCCTTACGTCCATCCATAAAATACACAGCCGATACAATAAAATTTACTGTTCACAAGGTGTATATATTTCAGATGTGTATTAAATAAACCATAAACAATACAATGAGGGCTTGTGAATTGGACAATTCATTTTAATAATAATGGAATTTGCTTTGACACTTTTGAACCACTCCAGAAATGGTGACATGTTTTAACTCAACAAGTATGTCTCAAAAAATTTCTTTAGACAGCGATGCTCTATTTTGGCTTAATAATTTTTTTTTGTAATTTCCACATGTTTCTTAAGCAAATGTTTATATAGAAAATATCAATTATGTTTGTGCAACATATATTTTCTTCAACAGGCTGCGAATTGGCCAACATTTACTTCTATTTATATAAAACGGAAAATCCAACTATATATCATTAAAACTTAAAATTTAAAAAAAAATGTATGTTCTCTTTTTTGTAATTGATATCTCGCTGTAAAATTTACAGTGTAATTGTAGCTTTAAATGGTTGAGTGTGTATGTGTGAGTGTGGGCCCATGTGAAAATTATAACATGCATCTAGTCGTTTTTTGCCATAAAAACACTCATTAATTAACTACACGAAAGTTTGACTCTAACTGTTAAACTTTGATCCACTTTGTCTATATAAAAAGAGCAAAAGTTTATTTACGTCATTTGTCTTGTGTAAAAACAAGAGAACTTACAACAAGCAAGGATGTTATATGCAGCATATATCGAATCTTATACACGCTACCACCTGTGCATTGAGTAGCTAATTCTATTCTTCAAACAAATGATTCGGATTAAATGTATCTTAAACTTTGAGCTAATAAGATATTGAAGATTTTGAAGTTAAAGATTTTTAACCACTTTCGAAGGCTTTTAGCGATTATAATTTGTTTAATCCTTTATATTTCATTGAATGGATTTTGTACTGTTGAAATACAGTTTGTTTATAAAGTACACGTGTCTTATTTACCAACAACATAACTTGCATATTTAAAATTAGTTTGAAGTCTGCCCGTTAAAAGCCCGAACCATATAATGAGAGTAACATAAAACCACCAACAAGTTTTATTACACATTAAAATTAAAATTGGGAAAGCAAAAAACAACAAGTTTTGTTTTTCGCGCATAATTTGTGGTAAACATTTTCATTTAATAGTCGAAAGTTTCAACTTGTTTCAACTAGAAAATTTGTTATTTGTTTATTCTAAATAAAAAGTAAAAACAAGAACAAATAATATAAACAAGAAGTAGCAACTATAACTATTATTTTGCGGAAAAGGACAGTAACCCAAACGAAGTACATTACTAAAGAGATATTATAGAAATTAGTAGATTATCCAGGAACGTCATCAAAACTCAACCAACATCACGCTTCGTTTGTTTAATAATTCTAGTTTCGTTGAAATTATTTTAATGAAAATTTCATCAAATGTATGATTTCATTTCATTGATCCAATGCAATAATTTCGATAGACTAATAAAAATATTTATTTCATAATTTTTACAAAATTATTTCATCATTTAAGTGAAATTATTTTAATGAAATTATTTCGAAATATTGTTGAAATTATTTCATTATTTTAATTAAATTATTTTATTGTTTCAACTAATATTTTTATTGCTTTAGTAAAATTATTTTGTTGTTTTAATGAAACGATTTCATTGTTTTAATGAAATTATTTTATTATTAAGGAAGCTGCAAATATTTAATTGTAATAGACACTAATTAATGCACATCAGAAAATTTTTTAATGGTAATGACTGTTCACACATCGAACTAAGACTCTTTTGCTGAGATCATTTGCTTAATAGGCAACGTGTTAAGTGGCCCACCCACTTGCAATATAGTTGTGAAATTTTTCGTATTGTGCAATAATATCGCCAATGTGTAAAATTATTTCATTATTTTAATGAAATTATGTCATTGTTTCAAGTAATATTTTCATTATTTTAGCAAAATTATTTTGTTGCTTTAATGAAATGATTTCATTGTTTTAATGAAATTGTTTTCTTATTAAGGAAGCTACAAATATGTACGTACAATATCTACTAATTAATGCACATCAGAAAACTTTTTAGTGGATGTGACCATTCACACTAACTTGATTTACCATTTGCTTAATGGGCAACGTCTTAAGCGGCCCACCCACTTGCAATATAACTGTGCAATTTTTCGCATTGTACAATAATATCGCCAATGTATGTGATATTTGAAGGTGGCACAATGTATTGGCAAAAAACCCAAAGACTTCTAATTTTTATTGTACGATCAAAAATATTGTGAAGTGTGGTGGTGACATTGTTCAGTGTAATGATTACTTTTTCACTGTCAGGAAAATTTTCTTTGAAAATATTGTGGCATTTATTGTATAGTATAGGTCAAAACGACAATAATACTATGCACAATAATATATTCAATAATATTGTGTAATGGATGTGCCGCTTTAACTACTTCAGATAACAGCAGTCTCAAGACAATATTCCCAATGAGTGTATAATAATAAGAAATAGTACAACATATGGTTGTCGTATGCAAGTACGAAAATAAAAACCATTTTTGATTATGAAGCTTATGTTTTAACTTAGATATTATAAACTTCTTATTCGTATGATTAGAAGTTCAACGTAATCCCTGACGATTTGCATTAGCTCCAATGAAATGTGCATAGGAACTAGCTAATACCCCTCCGCAATCAATTTCAATGCATTTAAATAAAAGTTTAATATATTACTTAAAAAATAAAATATTAGTTTGTGAAAAAGCACGTTACAAAATTGAAAAAAAAAATTAACGTTATTCAATAATTCCCAAAAAAAAAAGAAATTATTTAATCAAACTTATTTTTATTGTTCGATTGTTGAACACTGTTGAAAGAAAATATATATGTATGTGATTTCTGTGGTTTTCTGAATAAGCGCGTATGTCTAAAACAGAGCCAGGCAGAGAGGAAACTAAATAAATGAGAAAAAAATTTGTTGCTTAAGTGTGTTGGTGTTTAATTACATTGTTGATAGGTACAAATGACTGTTGTGCTGTTGTTGTTGTTTATTTTGATTGCTTGTATAGTGTGCATGTAAATTGTAGGCTGTGTACATGCAAGTTTTAAAAATAGCCGAAAAGTAGTCGGCAAACGTCGTGGCTCATGGCTACACATCACCTGCGCCTGGTCTAAAAATCAAATTTTTCAGGAGAGCCGAAATACTTTATTTTTATTACTACGGACTCTGTGAGATTTTTATCAAACAGTCCTGCAAACATATGTTGTAAGAAGTTTGTGAAAAAATTTCAGACAAAAATTCCCTAAGGGTAAGATCCTAGAGAATAATTAAGAAAACAATTTGCCAAGAACACTAAAAGCGTGTTCAGAAAAAAAGATTATGTCAATAACAGTTGTTTATATTGAACTAATTTAAGCGCACAAGTTTTTTTTACATGAAAACTGCGCACAAGTCACTACAAGTCGTTATTAACTGAACAATAACCAAAAAATATTTCGGAAATATCTTCAAAAGTAACAACGCATGTGGCTATGTGTTTTTTTCAACGGCAATAATTTTCCAGCACGCAATTGAAAGTCGATTTAGCTCATTAGAGCTGACAAATATTTGAATGAATTAAGAAGTTACGTTGTTTTTAGAAAATAAATAAATTCGGAATAGGTCCATGTTAGTGACGAAATTTTTGATCCATGTAAAAGAGCATATAAAATAATGTAATTTGGCATCAATAACTCAAAGACGAAAAAATTGACATCCGCGCTTATTCAGGAAAACCGCAGATTTATGTTAGCAGTTTTTCATAAATTCAATTGAATTATTCATCAAAACTATGAAATGCAATTCATATTTTTTTTATTTCTAAGTGTACATACTCAAAGCTTTTTAAGCATCCATTAAAACTTAAAGGGGTTTATGAATCCAATGACATTTTCAAACAAAACTCTAAAAGTTAATGAGGCACTCAGTTATAATGATTTTTTTTTTTTACAATATTCTTGAAATTTCACATATACGTATTATGCTATATTCTTTCAGCGTATATTCTACTAAATACAACTGAAGCTGAGCCATATATCAGCACATCGATGCACAAGTTTTGATTTTATTCCAAATTAATTGATACTATATGAAAGAAATGAATACGTTGTTCCTCAAAAATGACCTCAAATATTTTCGGTGGCCAAGGGATACATTCCTCCGTTTTTTTTCTCTTCTCCTTCTTCAATGACTGACACACAACTGCAGCGGCAAAAAATCAAAATCATCCAGCAAAAGTTTTTTTTTTCTTATCCATTTGTTTCGCAACTTTCAGTCATATAAATTTTAACAATGTTGCGGTGAATAGTTTCTTTTTTTCAACTCTTTCTATACAGATTATTTTTTATGATGATGATGATGAAGCTGAAAAAGATGATAAAGATATTACGCAGATATGAAACGAGTTAAAAAGTTTAAATATAAAGAAAGAAACACGTTGTTTTTCACAATTTTTCTTAACTGTGTCAGTATTTTGTCTGTTGGCAAGTGCGTGAGTAAGTCAGTTAGAACATGGTGAAGTTTTTAATGCTTGGCCATTTTAGATTAAAGCGAATGAAAAGGATTTTGAAAAGTGGATTTAAAATAGAATGTGATTTAAGAGCTCTTATTAGGTAAGAAGTAAATTTTAATTTTTATGATTTCCTTTAAATTTAGTTTCCTTAGAAATTGTACGAATAAACTATGGCTGCAACAAATAAAATGAGACACGGTGGGTTTTATTAAATTTTAATTTCTTTTTTTCAATTGACCAAACTGCCACTAAAATACATATTTAATAATTTGCTAAAGCGAAATTCTTTATTGTAACTTTAAAATGGTAGCTACGGATAAAAAGTTGTGATATATGTCAAACCTCAGAATTATACTTATTGTCTTTCGTAGACCAAACTCAGACTGGCCCATGCGAATGCACAGTGCGGCCGTTCGCAAAGCTATAGTTAATAAATCTGTAGCTGTGGAATTACTAGTCCGAATACAAAATGATGTATCACAAAACTATAGAGCAGCACCTAACCTTTCAGAATACTAAATTCTTGATCACCCTGTTGAAACATGCGACGAGCAACAAGGCTGTTAAAGGCGACCACTTCGCACATTAAAAATCTATCGTACCTTGAATAATCATATACCGAATTTGGTAAGTATTAGTTTTTTCCAAAACTCATGAGTAAAACTAGTTTAAGGCACAGTGTTCAAAAGATATATGACTTTAAATTTAAAATGGTGTGCTCCTATTGTTGTGAAAATATAGGAAAATAATATGAAATTATATTTTGCCCTGTGTCGAACTGTATGGTCTTTTATCCAAAGTTATTTAATTAGTTTGGCTTACGTTCATTTTCAATTTAATCTTTCGATCAAATTATTTTTTTTATTTAAGAAAGAAATTCTAAAGCCTGTAAATATTAAATATTCAAAGAAAAATTTTAATGTACGGAAAATTGAACTGCCAGCTGTTTCGAGACAACCAAGTTTACTTATCAGAGCCCTTTGCCTACACTACCAGCGACGGCAGCAACAATACTGTAGCGAAAATCCTACTAATTTTAGTAAACTCAATTAATAGACTGTCGCCATCACGCGGCGAGTCGCATCTATTAATGAACTTTTTTTTAAAGGTTCGGAACTTCACTAACTGTCTTTTCTTAGCATGCTCAAAAATAATAATTTGATCAAAAGAATAAATTGAAAATGAACTTAAGCCAAAATAATTAAATAGCTTTGGCTAATAAAGCCTCGCTATGGTGGCGCTCCAGAAAGAGAACAATTAAACACTTTGTTGTGTGGTTGGTATTAGTCTTCCCTCCTCCTATACCACCAGGCTTTTGTGGAAAAGCGCTATTTGTTCTTAGTTTAACCTACAACAAATTTAGAGAGTTTCGCTTTGGTGGTTATTTAGATAGAGGAAAATTAATAATTACTTCGTAGTGGCTTGGGGGAGGGCTACCAGTCTCCCTCCTTTTCTACCTCCAATATTTTGCCGGAAATTTCACTTTATTCCAAGAGCTACCTAGATTAAATTTAAAGAGCTTCACTTTTATAGTTAAGCAGATATATAGGAAAATTAATGACTACTTTATATGGGGGCAACCGCCTATCCCTCCTATACTACCTCGAGTTTATTAGATTTTGCAGGTTACTCACTAATGTGCCAGTAAAAATATCCGTTTTCCGGAAGCAGGTTTGTAAGAGACCGAAATCAGTAATCTCCTTTGCTCAAACTGCTTCGGGATTACATGATTTTTTTATGGCATGTACCCCCTCTGTAGGTCTCGAGGTATGAGCTTTTTCTGCGCATTAAGCTCATGGCTTTTTTTTAAAGAGAAGTAACACAATCGGGCAATTATTGCATACCCATTAATTAATTAATGTGCTACCTTCTCTGGGAAAGAGCTAATGTAGAGTGAATAGGTGGTGAAGTGTGAGAGAGATAGCTAGCTTAACTCATTTACAACTCTGCTATTGCTTGTTTTTCCTTAGGTTTTTGTACAGCACTGTTGCAGTCCCTCTGGTGTCAAGTAGAGAAACTAATTTGTTTAAGCTGTGTAGCCATTTATTATTAGTTATTTCACTTCGTCAACGATACTGCTACAATACCGACAAAGGAGCATGCTGTGATTGATGTGCATTAGGATATGTCACTGTTATTTGCTGAAGGTACTGTCAAAATGATCAGTTTGAACAACAATCAACATAATGACACACCAAAGCACATGAGAAAAATTCTTGACTTTGTTGGCTTGCCTGAAACTAGTTTTGAACTCAAGACTTCAGGGATTGTAGTCAACAGCACCCCCAATAAACGTCTTATATTTTGAATGATTTCTGGAGCTTGGGTATCTTTGAAGAGCTATAATAAAATTGTATGGCAAATATTTTTGTGGAACATTTTAGTCCGCTACATCGCCGCTTAAGCGGAGTTTTTTACTGTTTTTTTTTTAAGAAATGACCCATACAACAAAGAGTTAGAGGCTCAAAATATTACACAAAAATGTTTTATATGGTGTGTTGCATAAAAGCGCTGAGCAAATCTTATAGCTTAAGCGTAAAGCCCTGTACAGACGGTTGTTATATCTTACAATATTGTCAGATCTGCCAATGTGCTGGCAATGTACTGACAATAAAAAATTGTCAGCACAAAGTGAATTGCTAGTTCACACGGTTGTATCAAAAATGTTAGAAAAGTTTACAATTTATTGCCAGACAATCGTCCGTGTGACAATAAATTTATATTAACTCCCACTAAACTGAAACTCAGCTGCAAACTTTTAAAATGCCGATACACGTATATATATTTTTTTGTTGCCCTTTACCAGAATCAGTCATTAGAACCTTGTTATTTTGAAAAATAAGTTTATTTTGTTATAATAAAGGCTAGCAATATTTCACCTTCACGAAAATTACCTTTTGTTTTCCTTATTGCCATTTATTAACTATTATCTAACCCTTTCACCCTCTTTAACTCACTTATTGTGCCATAAAACATAATAATAGCAATCAATATTGTGTTTGAAAGTTGTCATTTGAAGCAACAAACCTTAATATTGTTTTGTAAATCTATTTAGCGATTATTAATATAGAACAGGTCATTTTCCAATTTCAAATTTAATTTATTGGCATTTCAACAGAATTTCATTAATTAATCTCTAACATGCCATCGAACAAACAACAAATATGGAAAAGTGGTAACTAGGGAAAATTGATGTCAATAAAAAGGGTATTTCATTTGATACATATAATTTTTCTTAAGGTGAATGCACAATTGAATATTTTACTGAAGTTTTTAATTGGAGCTTTGTCCCAGTATTGAACGACAAGCTCTTGTTTGAGCAAACAAATAATTCGGCTACTTAAAAGGAATGCTATTTAATCATTGTTATCTCCTTATTAAAAACCACTTTAAACACAAATTATATATACAAAAGCAGTGGATGGCTTAAAAACAAGTCCTTTGTAAATAAATCTACTAACCCAAACATATATGTATCTCTAGATCATGATTTTTACTGTTTAGGACATTTGATTTGTTGTGTGTTTTAAGCTAAAGATTGTCATCATTATCATCCCAAAGAAAATAAATTTTCAACAAGTTTTTTCATGGTCAATTCATTAAAATACCTACTCAGTTGAAAGCAGCAAACAAAATGACTGTAAATGGCCATTTGACTTTTTCTTTATGATTCCTTTTAAATTATGTGACAAAATTTAGAGTCTTACGACTAACAAACAATAAAATAAAACTAGGAGGGAATTCACACAGAGAGCATAAAAAAGAGGATGTTAGAGCAAAAAAATACTATATTTTAAGGGTCATTTCGTTAACACAAGGTAACAACTATACAGGGCACTACAAAATTTCGTATTATATATTTAAGTATACTGTATACTATCAACATACATACATATATATGTACGAGTATGTGCAATATAGTTTTATATGAACTTTTTATCCTCGTTTCTGTTTTCATTGCTAACCATTTTTGTTGCTGTTGCTGCTAAGCATGTCTAGGTATCATTAAGGACATGTAGTATACATTTTTATATGCCTTATGTTTGAGTCCTTAAAATAAATATATTGTGGAAGCAGTTTTGGTAATTTCCAGGAGATCCGTATTTTATGAGTGTAAAAACAATGTATACTAAATATTCATTTTACTAGAAAACTCAAAAGGGGTTTTCAAGGTATAAACTGTTTAAAAAAATTGTAACAAAAAAACTTGAATTTTAAATTTAAGCAATTATGAAAAAAACTAGTTTTATTTATATGAGCTATGCTCACAAAGTTTTTTTTCATGTCCGTTGAAATTATAGTGAAAAAAAATACAGCATAAATTTGAGAATAAAATCAACTTAAGCATGATTTAGTATGTTCTTAATGGATTTACATATATATTTTTATAATGTGATACTGTCTATCATGTGTTAAAAACAAAGTACGAAAATTATCTTTATAATCGCTGCCTACAAAATGACATGTCAAAATTTAGGGTTAATTTGTGACCATATCAAAATACATATTAGCATTTGTGCTTATTATTATCCTCAGAAAAAGATTATTTTACATAATTTGAATGAATTTCATTCATTGACTTAGATTCATTAACTATTTGCAAAAATACGTTGATTCAATGTACGCAAACGTTGTTTCAATGAAAATATTCATTAAAGTTCAATGTAAAACGGTTCATTGAAGTCGTTCGTTGTTGTTATTCCTTAACAAAATTAGTGAACCAATTCATTAATTTAACGTACCACATCATTGGGTCAAAATTAATGAACAGTTCGTTGAAACAATGAACTTTTTCCTTCAAATATTTAAAAAAAATAAGGGAAAGTATTTTATATTTGTGCAAATTTTTTTCTTTTTTTTTTGAACTGTAACAATTTAAGTTAAAGGTTATTATTTCGTCTTAAGTTCAAGAATGTCATAATATCGATAAACTAATGAAAATGTTTCATTATTTCTAAGAAAGCATTATTTATAAAATAAATACACTATTTTTATGAACTATTTCATTATTTTAATGAAATAATTACATTATTTTAATGAAATGATTACATTATGTTAATGTAATTATGTCATTATATTAATGAAATTATTGCATTATTAAGTAATGAGTCGTCTTAGTGACTCTTTTATTTTATTGATAATTCCTTGCTGCATATATGTATCTATGAACGACACTAATGCTCATCAAAAAATTTTGTAATGTTAATGATCGCTTAGTCTATGTCCATATGAGTCAACTTTTGCTCCGCAACTTTTGAGTTTATGGGAGAGAAAGGTGAGAAGATAGGGAAGGGGTACACTGCTTCATGTACATGCAACTCTTTTCTATTTCCTTCTTCGTATTGTTAAGCAACAAGAAATTCTATGTAAAAATCTAAAAGCTGCGCAGCAAGAATTTCATTATATGGAGACGAATGCAACTTCAAAAGAAAATTTAAGAAAGTTGCAGAAGCAAAAGTTGACTCATATGGGCATGGACTTACAGTATTAAATTCAGATTCTTGATGTTCATCATTTACCTTTTAGGCAACGTCTTAACTAATTCAGTCAATAGCACTCTTAAGCAAGCGATACTCGTTACAACCATTGGTACAACTTGAGCATGTTGTACACGAAATTTCAACTTTTGTGGGCTCGTTGTATTAAGTTGTATCTTGGTTGTACGAAAGATCAAAAAGTTTTGACTTTTTGCCATATTTTACAACACTGTCGCAACGTTTAAGTGCCTGTCGCATACTATTTTATTCTTGTTCTGGCCATCTTGCAGTAAACATTGATTGTGAGTATTATTTGCGTACAACATAAAATGAGATATCTTTACTTGCTCACAAGTTGACTACGAAATGAAGTTGTGCATGAGATCGCACACTAAATTGTATCGTTTGTGCGACAAATATAACTTGCTTACTATCGGAGTTGCAACAACGGTCGGAAAGTGTGTGGCTTACATAAAGATAATATGCTCGATGAGTGTGTAATAATAAAAAAGAATACCACAAAAACAATCATACACTTTTCGTTCGCTTTTGGTTGACTGACAACTGTTAAACTATATAAGGATATGCTTTTATGAAAGAAAATATATAAGTGATTCATTTGATCGGATTTTTCATAAACGCAATACAATTTTTCATCGAAACTATGAAATTCATTGCATTGAAATTATGACATTCTATTTTTTTTTAATTTTTAATGGTATATAATTAGGTGCGGATTCAGGGGTAGAGAGAAAGGGAAACTTCTTTAAGAATTGACCATAAAATTTTTGATATTATGAAAACTTTTATTTAAATCGGATGTACTTATATATTACACCATATTTTCCTTAAATGGTGCTCAAGTAATATCTTCTAAAAAGAAACATTGGATATAAAATTAGTTAGTCTTTTTAAAAAATTCAAAAGGATTTAAAAATATTCTTTCATACTTAAATTTAAACTGTTTTAAATTTCAATTTAGTCATACATACACAGGCAGCATACTATTTCTCTTAATGACAAATATTTACTTATGTCCCATTTGTCAACTCCTTTTGTTTAAAATTTACTCGTATCTACATATACGTACATATCTACGTATGTATGTACGTATATGAGCATTTCCAATATGTTTATTTATCTTTCTTTGAAGCTGTTGCGAACTGTAACTAAGAGTCTGACACAAAAAATACACACATTTTTAAAGGAAACTAGTCAAAAGTCATGCAAACTTGTTGGTAGCGCAAATATGGGTTAAGTAAAAAAAGAGACAAATCATGTAAAGGAATAAAAAAAGGATAGAAAAAAATCAAATCTATTTACCAGCCTTTAATGTACATTTATCTTTCTTTTCCATATTCAAAGACCACTTTCCAACCCCCACTTTCATCTTCTGCTATCAAAAACTTGATTTGATCTTGCAACAAAAAGCATAAAAATGTTCACTGAAACAAATACTAAAAAATTTAAATTGCCTTTAATGTTCTTCAGTCAGTCATACATTTATACAGTCACTTGATTCTGGCAACCATTATATTGCTATTTTTCAATTTTGTCTTTTTTAAAGATGTTCGTTCACAGGCTTATAAATCCATCCATACAATAAAAGGACAATAACTGTAGGAAATATAATAAAGGATGTAGGACAATTCTGCTTCCATCGCAGCTTCTAGTCATCTACGATTTTTGTCAGCTGATGTTAGTCATGGTGGCCGTTATTGTATTTGCAACTAAACGATTTTCTGTTTAATTTAACTTTAAAAATTTTTCCCCATTTTATCTTTTGTTCCGAATGAACCATGATTTCCATGATTGTTGTCTTATTGAAAAACAAAACATGAAAAAAAAATTTAAAAGCAAATAGCGAATTTTGCCTTTAACTGCTGATGCTGTTTCATGTGTAAACAAAAAAAAAATAATAATAATGGCACAATTCAAGAAAATATTTGGTAATCAATACGCATTTTTTTAACTTAATTTGTTATACATTTTGCGTTTCAGGGGAAATTGACAATTCGTCATTTATTTCCTTTAATTTTGCAAGGGAAATATTTTGGCTAAATTTGCAAATATATTTAAAAAAAACTGTGGTAGTCTGGGGACGACTTTACTTCAGTTTATTGTTTATTTAATATGTATGAACCTGCTCCAAGGCAAATAATAATAGATGATAATATTTTGCTTTGGGAAAATAATAAAATAATTATAGCAAATTGCATCAGATCAATAACAAAAAGGGAAACATAAAGTATCAAGTAAATACATTTGTATTTTTTTTAAATTATTTTTATTCAAAGTTATTAAGATTTACAATATTGAAAAAAAAATGCTTTAGTAAACATAACTTTAAAGTAAAAAAAAAAAAAACATCGACATAGTTGATGCTCCAGCTTCGGGTCAAGGTAACGATGTTCTCAAATAGCATTTATCAGAAATGGCATCATCCATTCAGCAACGAGAAAGAAGCAGCCCTTTTCGGTGTCCTTACATGCCTCCGTAGTTGAATGTTCATTGCGGCAACCTGCCAATCACTGAGACACGCTTCAGCACTAGCGTTTGTTCTAGACTTTAGGGATTTAAGGAGGTAAATTGTTGTCTGCCTTGTTTTTTTCATACCAATTAGCAATTAGCAAATTGCATCAGATCAATAACAAAAAGGGAAACATAAAGTATCAAGTAAATACATTTGTATTTTTTTTAAATTATTTTTATTCAAAGTTATTAAGATTTACAATATTGAAAAAAAAATGCTTTAGTAAACATAACTTTAAAGTAAAAAAAAAAAAAAACATCGACATAGTTGATGCTCCAGCTTCGGGTCAAGGTAACGATGTTCTCAAATAGCATTTATCAGAAATGGCATCATCCATTCAGCAACGAGAAAGAAGCAGCCCTTTTCGGTGTCCTTACATGCCTCCGTAGTTGAATGTTCATTGCGGCAACCTGCCAATCACTGAGACACGCTTCAGCACTAGCGTTTGTTCTAGACTTTAGGGATTTAAGGAGGTAAATTGTTGTCTGCCTTGTTTTTTTCATACCAATTAGCAATTAGCAAATTGCATCAGATCAATAACAAAAAGGGAAACATAAAGTATCAAGTAAATACATTTGTATTTTTTTTAAATTATTTTTATTTAAAGTTACTAAGATTTACAATATTGAAAAAAAAAATGCTTTAGTAAACATAACTTTAAAGTAAAAAAAAAACATCGACATAGTTGATGCTCCAGCTTCGGGTCAAGGTAACGATGTTTTCAAATAGCATTGATCAGAAATAGCATTATCAGCAACGAGAAAGAAGCAGCCCTTTTCGATCTCCTTACATGCCTACGTAGTTGAATGTTCAGTCCATCATTGCGGCAACCTGCCAATCACTGAGACACGCTTCAGCACTAGCGCTTGTTCTAGACTTTAGGGATTTAAGGAGGTAAATTGTTGTCTCCCTTTTTTTTCATACCAATTAGCAATGCTTTTTGTGAAAGGACTTTTAGTATTTTTAATAATCTATACTCACAAAAAAGGAATATAATGTCCTTCGACCTAATAACGGCTGAAGTGTTATTAAGGCTAAATTTTGATGAAAGTTGCAACATTTTCATACATTTTTGCTTACAGGTAAAGCAAAAAAGTTTGTAAATTCTGTAAATAAAAATTCAAAATATATGTGGCAAAAAAATAGTTATACTTTTTTATGTGATTTAAATTAATATGCATACGGATTACATGTAATATGATGTAAGATTTAATTTTAATTGTTACGTTACTTTGTTCTTTTAATTATTATTATTTATTTTATTTGTGCAAAAAACAAATTTTGAAATAGAATATTACTTTTTTGAACTATAAGTGCATTTTGTTATTTTTTCAAAATCCAGATGAGTTTTTTCCATTGTTAAGTTATTTGATTTTTGTTATCTGGCAACCCCAATTAGGACCTAAAAATAACTTGTAAGCTCAGAAAACATTTTTCCAAATTTAAACATTTTTTATTGAAAAAAAAATTTTTGAAAGTTTGTTGTTGTTTCATTTATGAAAAACCAAATTTAAACAAAATATTTTACTGAATTGGATAAAATAATTTTCTAAAAATTTTTTTCATATCACAAAAAAGAATTTATAAATTCCGAAAAATTGTGTACTGAAATAGAACCTAAAAGCTTTTTTGTAAAATCCAACAACACATTTACTGAAAATTAAACTGGTTGTTGTTGTTATTGTTTTTTAGTGTAAATAAAAGCTTTAAGAAATTTATTTGACACATTGTCATAATTTTATTTTAACTGAAATTTATTTGCTGGTGTTTAAGCATTGTCTATATGCAGCATTTCATTGATGCTTTACCAAATCGTTAGTAGACTTCAAACACAATTTTAACCAGTTACAAGCCCTTTATCTTATTACAGACTTTCAAGAAATAAAGGGTTTGTAACTGTTCAAAATTGTGTTTGAGGTCCACTGACGATTTGGTAAAGCACCAATGAAATGCTGCATATAGACAATGCTTAAACACTAGCAAACAAATGTTATTTAGAGTAAATAAGAGCTCTATATGAAAAATTTTTGGAATCAAATAAACTATTTATTGAATTTAAAGGAAATTTCAAACAAATGCTTGTCTGGAAAGAAAATTTTAAAATTTGTTGTGTATCATAAAGCGATTAAGAGATATTCTTTCTCCTTTTTTCATAGATTAATGTTCTCCTTTCATCCACTGCTGTCAGAGCATAAGTTTTTCGAAAGCAAACTTAATAGTGCAGTTTAACTATTCCACTTAATGCTCGAGATTCGCCCCGGGAGTTTCAAAAGATACTTCTTGTAGAGCCGAAATTTTATCATAATCCTTTCCCAGATGCAGACAATCCCGAAGCATTAAGTGTGGCTACCCCCAAGGGGCAAATCTTAATATATTACATACTGCTGTTGTGCTCTCTGCGGTAAGAGCAATTTGGATTTTCCATCCCGTAAACTTTATATTAACGTAAATTGCTATTACAGCAATTGCTAACGGAATAATAATTTGAACTCGTCATACCCTTTCCACTTGTGGTTCAAGATAAAAGAAAATAAAAATAACACCTTTAAATATTTTAAAGCAGTTAAATTTCAAATTTACAATATTTTCCTCCAAAATTTAGGCCCTTAGCAACATACGTTGTTAAATTTTATGCCTTTTTTTTACATAATACAAATTTTATATTCATTTCACTCTCATCGTCGTATTTTCTAGCATTTTTACACATGGTTTGAGCATGATAAGTTACTTCCTCCAAGCTTAAGGCTTATATTTATGAATTTTCGAGTGTGTTATTTTTGTTGGCTGTTTTAACCTTTTATTATTATTATTGTAATTGTTGTCGTCGTTTTGTTCAATGAACTGAAAGTAATAAATAAAAATTACACATCCTTTTTATTTCTATCATACTTTTTTATGATATTTCAATATCTTTTCTATTTCGGAGTCAAGTTTGTATGTTTTACAATATTGTCAAGTAATGACAAAATAACGAGAGCGATGTAGAATGTTAAACCATTTCATACTTTGTGATACGTGAATCAGGAAGTATGCAGGAAAATAAAAAAAATACAAGTCTTTCAATGAGATTTCTTTAAAGATGTGCTTTTTCATAAAATATATCATATTCCTGCAGGATGTCTGCATAGGAACTATATGCATATATCCAATATATGCATAAATCCAATACATATATGTAAAGAAGTCTAAGCATATGGAATAACGCATTGGTGCGAATGGTAAAGTTTAATCCAGTATCGTCAATCTCAAAAACGTCATAAATGCGATAAAAAAAAGTCGAGAGAAGCCTTTTCTCAGGAGATTGTCCCTACTCATGCAAAACATTATGCCAGAACTAGCACAATTCGTTATTTATCGCAAATATTATAAGTCTCAGAAATTACTAGCATGCAACATAAGGTATCATCCTAATGTAACTTAATTCCAGGCATTCAATACTAGAAGCACATAAAATCAAACATGTTATTAGTTCAATGTCAAAGTATTTTGGGGGTTTAACACTAAAAGCATTTTCTGTTCATGTTATTTTACGAACGTGCTACACATTGTTGAGAGATTACTGACGAAAGTAGACAATGGATTGCTTGATTGCTGCGTTAGCTGTAACAGTAATTTTTATTGTACATTGTTAAACCCTTTTTATTTAAAGGTAACAAATTATTCTTTTTAATCTTTCAATTGAACTTTAATTGCCTCCATCCTTTGAAAGGTATTTGTTCTTTGGGAACAAGTTGTTGGAATAAAAAATGATTATACATATACTAATATATGTGTATTGTTAAATCATGTGAGTAGAAATATTTAAATAAAAAACTATATACAGTTTGAATGAATCCTTTCATTTTTATATTTTAAAACGCAGTATCCATGGTCAAAATGTATGACCTGCATTATAGTAGTTTTAGAATTTTCGGTTGCATGAAGCTCGTATTTGAACGTGTATTCGTAATAGGTCATGCATGTAGTACTCAAGAAAGACAATAACAAGGTTAACTCGTATAGTAGTGTTTCATAATTAGAGCTTTCAAACTCTGTACATAAAAATATTTTTATATGCAGTTTGACATTTGGTTGATTATAAGATGATTTGAGTTTAACATATCACAAATTCTATACCCAGTGCTTTAGGTACTTGTACGTGAATGTTAATAGCTTCATGCACACGTACACGATGCTTGTGTCATGCATTCAACAATCATGTTGAATTAAAGTTATTTCCAGTTGAAACAACGTGAATTACATAATTATATATCACGAAAAATCATTTGGAATCGAAGTGAGTTCAAGTTGCATTAACATGAGTTTGTTGCTGAAATAACACGAAAGCTCATGTTAAATCAAAGTTATTTCAAATTGAAACAACGTGAAAATTAAATAACACAAAAAATCATGTTGAATCAAAGTCATATCAAATGAAACAACTGAAATAAAATAAAGAATCATCATGTTGAATCAAACTTAAAGCCATATTTGAAATTAAAGATTTAGTCATGTTGATTTAAATAAAATGTCACGTTGATTTCTCATTGATTTACTTAAGTAGATCCAACTTTGATTTAACACGATAAAAACTGATTTTATTATAAAATAGGATTTGATGAATTCATTATTGAACAATGTTGTTCTAACTGTGAAAAATAATAAATCAACGAGATTTTAGGTAAGATTAATAATTTTGTGTTTAAAATTAATACGAAACAATTGTAATTTTAAATAAAGTCTGTATTTTTGCAGAAAATTACTGTGACTTTCAATCAACATTGCTACATGTTGATTTTACAGTGATATTTTTCTCTTTTTGATGAGATTGAGAACTCTAGCACTTTTCCATACAAGTGGTACCCTAATACACATAAATGATTTCCAAGAAAAGTTAATCACATACATCCATAATCTTGTTGCGGATTAAAAATTAACATTTTTGTTTCAAAAAGCACAAATATCACCGTTGAAACAGCCAATACACAAAAAACCCTTAATACAACCGAAGCTTAATGTTTATCATACCAAGCCGAATTAGCAGCGTTAGTAGCAACAACAGCAAAACCAATTTTAATCCAAACACGAATTTAGACATCTTTTTCTATCATTTCTACATTTTACCTTCGAACAAAAACAAATCAGACATGTTAAAGAACTTTTTGTTACCAAAAACTGGTGGGTTTGTGTCTTTATTTGGGATACATGGTTAAGTGAATGGATGGATATTTAGCTGGCTGACTGGCTGACTGGTTGTATGCTTGGAAATATCAATAGATGTCTTACAATCTATGTCATTGTTATTTTTCTAATTGGATACGTTTTCATTACAAGCAACGAGAAGGCATCAGCAACAACAACAACAACCTTAAAAATTGAACAGCAAAAAAGCAATAAAGAAGCCTACAGAACAGCAAATTGAACAAGTGTTTATCAGGAATCCTTATTAACGATGCAGCAAATCCAAGCGATGAATGCTGACACTCGAGACGAATATTAAGTTTGCTAGATGGAATTTTATTGGTCAAAGTGGATCAGTGATTTTGTTGCATCTTCTTCTAGTGCCTGATGAAAATTTGTCTTAAAAAAACAATTATTTAAAAAAAAACTTCAAAGCTGATCCAGTACTTAGTTTCCTTAAATTATGTTACAAACTCTGTAACTAAACTAATAAAATGTAGCTCCTGCTAAATATCATATTGGCAGATGCATACTAAAAAAAAACAAACATATGTTATATTACAGTCTTCATATTGTTCTTGTTGCAGTTCTTAATGATTTTTTATTGCAAATACTTGTCGCTTTTGCTGTTGTTCCTTTTATTCTTGTTGTATGTACTTTCCAATTAAGGTGAACACGATAGTTTTTGCGATCCAATGAATTAGAAACAAGATAAAGAGCTACAACAAAAACAATAAAACCAATAGAAATAGAAGGAAAAAAACTGAAAATTTCTTTTCCCAATTTTTTTTAGTACGAAAGTGTTGTGGAAAATTCGAAAATTGACTAGGCATGTGCATAATAAAAAATTTACATCCTCTGACATATAACCGCATATATCGTGTATAAATTTTGTTAAAAGTGTCAGAGCTGGAATATATCAGCTTTGCATAGAAGTTTGTGTATAAGAAAATGGTTAGGGTGTTGGACTGAAAAGTCTTTTTAAGGTATGTACTTGATTTTAATTTTCTTTATCTCAAACGATGTCGTTTTTAAGCTACAAAATGAAGACTTTTCCGTTTAACCTCGTCTGCATTATTCTACACTTTGCATTAGAATGTCTATGTAAATTTTACGCTTTTTGAACGTAATTGGCTTTTTTACTTACTCTATGAACAAAATTCCACAGAATATTGCAGCTTTGGTGCCAAAGGATGTTTAAATACATCCCAACTTTATCTATTAAATACATGCAAAGCAAAGAAAAACATGGTTGATTTAACCGTAATCTAAGAGCAATGTTTTCTGATTGAATAACAGTAGTGGTGAAAATATTTGCACCTGAGTTAGTATTCATAGATTTCATTCATATATAATCTTCTTCTAAAATTGTAATATTAAATTTATGGGATATATTTTATGTGTGTGGCTGATTCTCATTGTAATCGTACATTTTGTGCTTTTTTTTTCTTTACCAATATAACAAAATAATACATGAGAAGGTAGGACTCATCTTATAGTTTTCGTTTCATTCAATGGTTCCTGAAATAAAAATATATTTTTCGATTTTTTAACATTTTTATGTATTGAGCGTTACATTTGCTTTCGCGTTTGTTGCGGAATTAGCTTTTTGCGAAAAAGTACACCACTAAAAATGATTATAGGGTTTGAAAGCACTATACATCTACTTTGTAAAACCAAAAATGTATAATAATCGCAGGACGAAATTAAAAGTTATGAGCACTTTTTCAATTTTGACTTGGGTTTACATGGAAAAATAAAAAGTATTTATCTCTTTCAAATAATACTAATTTCTCTCAAATAATACTTTCAAATAA
Source organism: Panzeria rudis (assembly GCA_956483635.1). Lineage (NCBI taxonomy): Eukaryota > Metazoa > Arthropoda > Insecta > Diptera > Tachinidae > Panzeria > Panzeria rudis. Next base: position 18,770,339 of record OY101448.1, on the reverse strand, counting down.
TACTAATTTTAATAAAATCGACTAACAATGTCAAAAGTTATGTCAATTTCAAATAATTTGTTTGTAGCAAAATACGACCTAGCAAAATTTTTTCAAAGAAAACCCGAAGATTGTAAACAGATAATGTTTTTTATATCTTGTCTGCCGCTCAGCTGCCGTTAACTTTTTTTAACTCCCTCAAATTTATAGACAAATTATATTTAAAACATTTTTTTACGTAACGCTCAATACATTTATATACGAATTCAACGTTTTTTTTTCAGATCACACTATTTATTTTGAATTCAATACATCACCTCCTTTGGTATTCACTATATTAAAAATATATGGATAACACTCAATACGTTTTTTTTTATACAAACGACAATTGATTGATGAAAGATTTTGCAATATAATACTATTTAACAAAGTTCACAAAACTTTTAAATATTTAAAAGTACAAACCCACGCTGTTATTTGCTAGTGCAATTTTAATAATTACTCTCAGTAATGAAGCGTACTAAAAAAGCGTAAGGCGGGTATTACACGGTCATACTTGGTATTTAAGACATGGTATGAGAAGAGAGAGAGAGATAGAGAGAAAAGAGAGTGACAGTATTATACCATGATACAATAATACAGGTACATGCATTAGAAAATTTTTCTCATCTAGGTTGTCAAATCTTCATGTGAGTTGTCAAAAATTACATACTGAGCAACAATAAAATTCGTTGTACACACAACCAAACACGTACTGATGAGAATTTTTGGTAATGCATGTACCTGTATTATTGTATCATGGCAAACACTGAATGGTGTATTTCACACAAATCAATAAAATCTTTTAAGAATGAGCGCTCTAATCAAGCTATATTCACCCTTTGATTACGGAAACACACATGAAATTTGCACTGTACACGAGTAGGATTGTATTATGACATACAATAAATGTAAAATTTTTTTTAAAAACCACGAATTTTTCACCATTATACGAGTATGATGGCTCTCATAATGCCATGCTGACACACCAACTATGACCGTGTAATACCCACTTAACGCTCAATACACAAGACTGCGGACAACAACAATGTAAAAAAGTTATAATTTCTAATATTTTCAAAAATTGTAGGTGTAAAATATGAGAAGCAATGCAATTATTCTAAAACTGTTATAAATTTAATCTCATTTTTGAAAAAAATTCATAGTTTCTTAATGTGGAAAATCAACAGCATGCATTACGGACACGCCATTTTTATTTGAAGAGAGTAAAAACAGTGTTACACAAAAAAGCTATGTACATTTATTTACAATCTATTAAATTATGCTAAAAAAGTTTTTATTTTATAATTAATGCGTTCGTTTATTCAAATATTTTATTTATTTATTTGAAATGAGAATCAGCCATATATTACTCGTATAGAAACCTAAATAGCGAACATTCCATATGAAAAGTTTTTAGAAAATATTTAATATTGAGTTCGGTTTTAGTTTAATTTTTCAATAAAATTATATTATTATTTAGAGGGAAATGTGAAGCATTTAGACAAAGAAAAATTTAAATGCACGTAGGTTTAAACTTACATGTTGTTTAAAGATATTTATTGATAGATGTTTACAATCTGTAGTTTGTTAAAAGCGTACATTGTACACTTGCATGTATTAGCTTAAGCCCTACACTGAAAAAATTCCATGCAACATATGCACGAAAACGCTCGTACATATTACGAAATATTTCGTAATTTCGCACCACGAAATTCTGTTGTAAAATATACGAAATGTACGAAAATAATCAAAAAATAAAAGTAAAAAAAAAGTATGGCTCAACCGTGGCACGAGCTCGCAATCTTCATATTTCAAGTCATGTACTCTAACCACTGAGCAACTTTCTACTTATTTTATAAGAGCTAAAAATTTGTTTTATTTACTTATATCTGAAAAATACGTCAATTTATAAAAAATTATTTTAATTTGTTTTTTTATTTCGTAATATATACGAAAGTATATATTTTGAAAATATTTTGTGCTTGGTTTTTAAGGTTATTTTTTATTTTAAGTTTATTCAAATTTCTATATATCATTAATTAATTATATTTAGTTAAACTTAAATATTAAATTAACTATTATCTTTTGGTAAATTTGACAGAGAACAGAAATTTTTATTATTAAAAATACCGTATTTTGAAGACGCCATTGTAGATAACGATATATGAGTATTTCAATTTCCAGCAGTCTATTAATTTAAGCCACACATAGAAACAAACATACATTCATTTATAGACAGTCTTATTGTTAAAATATATTTTAATACCATCTGAAGTTAATAATGCTTACCAAGTCCTTCTACTCATACTTCTGCTCCACTGAAAAAAAAAACTGCTATACATATGTACGTACTTCAAGAGTTTAACAATAGCAAATAACACCTTTATCATCATCATCATCATTTGTTACAACGAAATACTGTTCACCATTGTTTCGTAATGAATAGGATGTTGTTGTGTTTATTGTTATTGTAATGAATGCAGATATAGAAAACTTAACTCACATACATACAACGTGTTCTATCGCATCAATCGGTTATTTTCTTTATAGACATTATCCTTTTTCAATAGAAAATGCCATCTTAATTGTCATTTGGAGTCTATTGTTTTCATTACACCTCACTGGCATATTCCAGCGCTTTTTCTCTTTCTCATTTGCTTTCGCTTAAATTCAGTTGGTTTCCTTTTAACACTTTGTGTCATGGAATATTTTCAATAGTGTAAAGAATACGAGTATATGTAATACATTTTAGAAGCTATTTAAGTAAAAGTGTACATGAAATATACTATTCTAATGCAATTACTATCAGTTCTTATACACCTACAAATTCACAATAAAATTGGAAAAAGTACAGTGTGGAATAAAATAAGTTTTCAAATACATAGACAAAGATATTTAATTCTGTGGTCACTACCCTTAATCGCCCAAGTCGAGTTAGGACAAAATTTAATTTTGGTGTAATGGACTCTATTCGTATCTAAATCAAATCGCTACCAATTTTTTTAAGTATGTAACTTTTTTAAAACGACTATTATCTAAAAGTAAGTTAAAGAAAAGCAAACTGATGACTGGTTGAAAGCGAGTTTTTGATACTTTAAACAGCTCTCCCGAAAAACGACTAAGACCAACATTTTTGTGCCGCACTTCATCCCGAATTCCCCCCTTTTGGGGTATTTCTTTTGATTTGTTAGAAAAGAGCCAACAATTACCGATATGTGGGCGAGTTAGAGAGTTAATATGATTCACAAAAATGTTTTCCCGAATATTTTCTACAAAGCTGCTGAACATACCATACACCTCAGATTTAAAGAACACATAGTTTCATGTACCGATATGCTGCACGAACAGGTCAAAAGGGGGTAATTGTAGACCCCCCTAAAATAAAATTCCAATGTGATCTTGCAAAACGCCTACAGAAGTATATATATATATATATATATATATATATTTTCATCTCTTCTACCAGAATCGGTTTACAGAACCCCGTAATTTTTTTCTGTTGTATAGTGTTATGGGCTGATTTTCAAAAATACATATTTGTTTTTGTATGAAATCGCTTGACTGAACTTTCGTCCCATATTTTTTTTTTTTCGAAAATCGTGGAGGAAATTGTTCCCCCAAAATATTGATTATCAGATAACTGCTCCATTTATTAACCGATTTTTAAAATTCTTGTTCCCATTATTGTTTTTTTTCAAAATCGGTAGGGCAAGCTGCTTTGAAATATTGATTATCGTATTATGGTAAAAAAAAATCGGGCGGGCGATTTACCTCCTCCCTCACGCGAAATATACTCCTCCGTTAATGGACGTCTTTTCAAAATTCTTTTTTGTTCGAAAAGGTTTGCTTGCAGATTGCTCTTCTAATTAGTTTTTGAAAATCGATAGGACAAGTGGTCCCCTATCCCGTCCAAATAATGATTATCGCATAACTCTGCCGTTTATGGACCGATTTTGGAAAAAAATTTAATTTGAAAGTATATGCTTGCAGTTTGGTCCCATACAAATTCAAGTGGAAATCAGAGAGACAAAGTGGTCTCCCAAAATATTAATATTTATATGATATGGCATATTTTTTATGATATGGCATATTTTTTATGATATGGCATGAAAGGTTTGGCTCTTTGTATTTAAGTCTTTTTTTTTTGACACAATTATTTAAGAAAGGGACGAAAAGACCCGTACGGCGGAGAGTTGGAGTCTTAGCCCTCTTGTTCCTCTGTTCCTCTTGGTGTTTTACATCAAAGTGCTAAGCATATCTTAAACATACGGTTTACAGGATTTCCTATGCCAAGTCGCTAGAACCTTGTTATTTTGAAAATTGAGTTCTTTGTACAGTGTTATTTAATTAATTTTATTAAAGGTTTTTTTTAATTGGATCTTGATTTTACAGTTGTCTTTGAGTGATTCCACGTAAAACGGCCCTATGGAAAGAAAAAATAGTATTCTCATTTTTAATAAAAATCTCTAAATTGATGTTTTTTAGAGAATGACAGTTATAGAAAAAAAAAGATACACTATTTAATATTTTTTAATCAATTTGAGGAACTTTTAAATGATCATGCAAGAAACATTTTGCTCTCCCTCTTTGTATGTTTAATTTTATTTCAGATTTTCTTTTATTTCCTTTCTGATTATTAATAAAAACCGTTATCTCTGAAAAGAATATACTTTTTTGCTTTTTATTGAATTAAAAAAAATATATGCAGCTTGAGTATTCTGCTGTCTATAATAGAACGAATAGCAAATAATTTAATGTCTTATTATTTTCTTATGAGTTTATCTTTATATTATTTATATTAATTAAATCAATCAAAAGTTTTATTTCTTCGAATTTATTAAATTTTCGTACTAGGTCACACCCGTCGGTCAAACCCGTCGGTCACACCCGTCTCATTTTAAAAATAGTTTTTTTTTTATAAGAAAAATTATATTTTTGTTCAAACAGTAAATACACAATACAATTAAAAACACTTTGAACAGATATCTATACCAAAATTATTGTATAGTTTATAGTCAAAATTTTACAGAATTTATACTGAAAGTCATAATTCTTTAAAACTAAGATTTAAGCTTAATGTCTTTGCGAGCCACAACGTTTGTTTAAGTAAAAAAATTTATATTCTTGATTTGTAACAAAAAATTTGTGTAAAATGGTCACACCCGGCTAAATGGAATTACTCATTTGCAACCTTCAGTTTTATTCAAAAGAAAGTAATATAAATATATTATTACCAAAAGTTGTTTTGTTGTTGCCAATATAATCTATCACGCTGTACATCATCACAAGCTAGCTATTACGATGCTTTGTTATTAAAATTATTACAGTTTGGTAGAACTAATCTCAGCATTGGCGATGTTCTCTTCAAATCTATCTGTTTGTCTACCCAAAAGAAAGTTGTTTGTTATTTCTCGACGTTCTATCAGGTTTATGCTGCCTGTCATCGATAGCAATACAACACAAAACAAACTGCCAGCAACTCTGTCTTTCTGTCAGCCATACAAGCACGTCACAGCTACTACTTATTCAATATTTTCCAATTCATATCATGGGTATTCATAATATGATTAGTTTTCATAATTTCTATACAGATGATGAGAATAATAACATTTTTAATAACTGGGCTGGCTGTTGAGGGTGACGACGGTGGTGGTGAGAATGATGACGAGGACAACAACAATATTGTTGTAGCAAGCAGAAGATAAAGATGATTGCGATAATGTTGGTGGGTCGATTGTACTATTAGTATTTGTTCTTCATTATATATGGCCATTGTCTTTTTGCAATGAGTGGCTAACAGAGATTGTAGATCTGGTTTGTTACACTGCACAAAGCTTCAAATTTCTATGAGTAGTTCTTCTTATTCTTGTCGTATATTTTATCATCTTGCTATTGTTAAATAATACAACATATTTTTTTGTTCTTTCTTGATTAGCATGTCAGTGATAATTAGAAAGAAGCAAGTTGATGAAAAATGTTTTTATGTTGCAAAGTTTATGCAGGTAGTGAGTGTTTGTACTGATTAGCCGGAAATGAAAATTATGTGTTTGCGATTATCGGAAATTGTTAAAGTTGAAGGAAGTATTGGGTGTTTTCTATAATATGTTTCGATAAGTTAGTTGGCAATTCAGAGTTTAGGCAAAACAAAGTTTGTAAATTATTCAAATTTATATTTAAAAAAAGTTTTCAATTTCAAAATTCATCGAGGATTAAATGCATTTAAGAAAACGAACACACATACTGCTTAAGCCTTTTTCGGCATTTCTGAAGAAACACCCATGGTCTTGGCAGGAATCGAGCCTGCGACCGCCGGCTAATAGTCTAGCACACTAAACACTACACTACGGGGCTACCCAAACACTGCACTTTGTAAAAACATTTATGATACAAATATATACTGTTTTCGGCTGAGGCTAGTGTACACTGTTTCCTAAGTGTTCTAGGGCGCTGAACTCAAACTTGCAACTTGTTTATTTTTATTGCTTCAATACACAGAGAAATTTCAGTTTAAAATCGTTGAAAACCAGCGACCGAATTACCGCATTCGTTATCGAGTAGGGTTTCGTGTCGATTAATATTTCGTGACGTATCGAATGGATGGACTACCGCATTCGATAGCTAACGTTTCAAAATTTTTAAAAAGTCTACCAAGTTTGTTTTACGCCGGTTGTTGAACCGACTAAGAGTTTGTAATACATTAAAGAAAAATTTTGTGTTTCCTTAAGCTAGTACAACAACCAAGTCGATTTGACAACTATAATAAGGTTTATTGGTAATGTTCTATGCTTTCTTGCAAAACAAACATAATCAGTCATGTCACAGAACGCCATTCCGATTGGTAGTGGTTTCAATTCTGTAAGTTGCTTCTTCAGAAAACGAAAAACTAAAATGTTCTTCGTAATCAAACCACTTTTAAATTTGAAAGCGGAATTAACAAACACTTTTCTGCTAACTTCATTTGCACTAAATACTTAAAAACGTGCATACTCTTAGGAGCGTCAATATATATTTGGTCATAGCTTTCCATGTGAGATTTGTTTCTAAAAACAAACGCCTGAAGGTATAAAAACATTGTTAATGTAAAATCGAAATACAAAATAAACGGAATCTAAAGCACCAAAAATTAACTTTTTCGGAATGACAACTATGGAATCAAAACGGAATCTATGACACGGCTGAATAAAAGAAAATATTATTCTCGATCGCTGCAGAGCTAACGAGTGGATCCTAAGGAGCTGGTACTCGTTGTCGTATGCCGTAATCCCAAAAAGAAAAATTTCGAACAATTTTACACGATCACGTATGTGGTAATTCGAACCCAGGGTAATTTAAAATTTTTCGGTAGTGATTTTGATTCATAGGTGTTTCATGTTAATTCAACATGAATTAACAATAACCTTCAAATAATATTTTTCCTTTCAAATAACTACATTTCACGTTGATTTGATATTCCTGTACAGTTAAATCAAACTGAAGTTGATACTGAAATAATACAAAGAATCATGTTGCATCAAAGTTATTTCAATTTGAAACAGCGTGAAATTTGATATTGAAACAACGCGAAGAAGCGTGCTTAATCTTAGTTATTTTAAGTTGAAGCAACATGAATTTAATGTAGCCATTTTATATTAGTTATTTTTTTTACGTGATGTGTAGTAGCGTAGGCATCCGAAAATTTTGTGTTGTAGTTAGCTGCCTCAGCCAGCTTGGTTGGTAGTCAACACGCTAACCACTGCAGCCACAACAGCTTCAAACTTCACTTTAGATATACACTAAATAAATACCATCGAATGTAACATGAGCTTCATTTTAATTCAACATGATTTAATTGCTTATTTAACATAAAATTTATTTGAAATTCAAGTTATAGTCATATTGATTTAAAATTAAATGTAACATTGATAGCAATGTTATTTTAACTGTGAAATATATTAAATCAAAAAGATGTAAGAATAGGTTAATAAATTTTCGTTTAAACTGAAGCAGCAGGAAATTTTCGCTTATAATGCTTATATATTCGCTTATATTTTCGCTTGCCGGCTATTTGTCGGCTACTCACATTTATACACAACACGATCATCAAAATAAACAACAATAAGTTACACAACTGAGCACAACAGTGCATTGTGGCTATGAAAAAAGCAAGTAAACACCAACACATTTCAACAATTAATTATTTCTTATGCGTACATTAAGTTTGGATATAGATCCTATCACGGATTATCTTAATTATGACAATTGGCAATGTCATGTAAAAGTGACAGATCCGTCTCATATAAATTTCCAGAACTCGAACTGACTACTCACCGTTGGGAACTATACTCGTGGCCCGTATTGTGACAGGTTCTCTTTGGTCTAGGGTCATCAGAAAAGCGAGCAACAAACTTATATGTAATAATGCATCACAAGAGAACCAAGAAAATATTAGCTATAAAAAGAAACTTCAACATCTTAATTTCTTAACATCGCGAACACTGATTTGGATCGAATATTATTATAAATGAAATCATCTTGCTATGACAAGTCTATGTTCAGTTCATTATCAATGGATTTAAATTCACACCACTTCTGTATCACAAACTCTAAATATTATGGATGTTCTTTTTTGCTGGGTTAACACAGAAAAAATTATCACCCAAAAAATTTTCAAACAAAAGTTTGTCTAAAAATAAATTTAATTTTCAGTAAATGTTCTGTCCATAATCTATGAATTGTTTGTTTGACTTTTATTTAGAACGCAAACACCAAAAACAACAATAAAAACTGTGTCGTAAAAAAACCACCCCGATGACGACATACACACTAATAATAACAACAACAATCATAGCAAGAGGAATGTAATTGTACCAAGTTTGTTTACAAACGATTTTTAAGTGATTAGTTAATGTCGTTGCATTAATTCTCATTCATTTTTTTAGAGTATTTAGATAAACATTCAGACTTGAACACATTTAACAAAGTGAAATCTCATAAATGATTAATGGACGATGATGATGACACAGGCAAAAATTTTGTTTGTATTTTTGTTTAATTAAGTAAATTATTTTGCTTAGTAATTGTTAGAATTTTTGACTAATTGTTTATTAAATTCAGGCAGAAATATTGTTTGATATTTTTCAGAAAATCCAGTAAATATTTTTGTTTGATTTAGTAAAATGTTTTGTCTACAATTTGTAAATATTTTTAGACAAATTGTTTTATAGATTTAAACGATTTATTCATTAAAAAAAACTCGTTTTTTTCAATGAAATTGTTGACGTATTTTTGTCTATATTTACAAATTCGTCTGCAGGTCCGTTCATAGACAAAGTATTTACTATTTCATTGAATTCCTTTATAGAAAATGAAATTTAGTTTTTTCTGTGTAATGATATAATTAATCCACTGAATAATATTGTCAACATCAAATAAACACAACTCATTTAAAAATATTTGATTTGAAAGGAAAGTATAATTTTAATGAAAAACTATAACATGTAGATATTTGTGGGTTTTTATGAATAATTGCGTTTGCCTTAAAATAATTTTTTTCAAGAGAAAAAAACAATTCTAACAATCATCTCAACAACACTTTGAAAATTTAGTTTAAATAAAATTTCAAGTACATTTAAAGTATTTTCTTTAAGCTCCACGAACATTTTTATTTAATATTTAGCTAAAGGTTACATAATATTCGTCCCTCTCCTACTTGTTTTTATTCAATTCAAGTTTTTCTGAAAATTCTTTTATATATTATTTTTAGTAATTTTCATTTGCTTTGTTGTCCTTAAACTTGATCCTTTTTGTTAAAAGCTTTGGCATATTTCATTCGTCTTTTTGTACCATTTAAGTGTTATTTAAAAGTTTTTTTGCCGTCAATTTCATTTTGTCATTATTTTTTTTTTTTATAAAGTCAGCAAAATTTTCTATACGTACGTTGCCTTTGTTAATATTTTATTAAAGTTAATCTAATCAATTTTTTTTCTTTTGGTATTATTACATTTATTTATATTTTTAAGATTTAAGGAAAGTTTTCCAAACGGGGTCAGTTGGATTTGTGCACTTTTTTTCTTTGCTTAACATCATTTAAAAAAGTTTTAGGATTTTTAAACCTTTATACTCGTATAGTCGTAGTATCACTTATTGTATAGTTTTTTAGTTTATATTTTTATTATTTTATGCTTACTAAGCGATTTGACAGGTTACAGTTGCATTGTGGCTGGCAGGGTCTTTCAGTTTTTAAGTATTTTTTTTTATTTTTTTTTAAGTTTGAATAAACCTTTTCCAAGTTTTCCTAAGTTTTTACAAAAATTAGGTAATTTCACTTTATTGTAAATAAAATCAATATTTATCAATCGATTTTCGTGAAATAAAGCTTATTTTGTTTGTGGTATATGTAGCTTTACGGCCAGTGAATAAAAATCAATTTTCGATTTTTTATAAATTTTTTAGTAATAAAAATTTTCCAATTTTGCATAAAAAAATATATTTTTCAACATTACGGTCTTAATAATACCGAAACCATTTAGTATGCAAAAAATAATATTAGAACGGCTTAAAAGTAATTTTATTCAAAATTCTTTTGTCTGTCTTTTAAGGAAATTGGATAAACCGTTTCGAAGTTATGGTGAAGAAGTTGGTGTTGCAGCCTCTTGAAAAATCCCATATTGAAAAAAATTTACAAAAATTTTGTAGTTAGGGGACCATAACACTAAAAAAAGTTTTCGTTTTGTTGCATTAGATCGAAAAAAATTGACATATAGCAAATTAATAAAATGACAAATCCACTGTTTAATTAGCAAAATGACCGTCATGTAAAAATTATTTAATTTCACTTAAAAAAACTTCAAGTTATCTTGCAAGAAAGACACACATTCAGAACATTTAAAATGATCAATTAAAATAAATACATGAAAATTGTGCAAGACAGACAGCGAGCCAAAAAGGATTATGATTAAATACAATTTAAAGCAATTGTTTAAAATATCGTGGTTTTTCTCTTCCGTTAAACACAGTATTTACGACTTAATTATTCCTTTTTATAACAGATTCTCTCTCTTCTTTAATAGTTCTCACAATGCAAAAAGGAAAATCCTTTATGCAATATACGCATTCACAATATAAAAATGTTGAAAAAACAAATAAGAAATCACACAGATATAAAATCAACATACGAGGATGTGTAAACGCTAAAAATTTAAACTGGTATGGGCCTACTCAAATATTACGTAACGCTATTTTCGGAGGTTTTATACCCCCCCCCCCCCCCCCCTTTCGTAACGCTTTTTACAAAATTTTCAGTATAAAGTATCTAATCCGTAACAAATCTTTAGCCCCCCACCTGGAGCGTTACGTAATATGTGAATGGCCCCTATCTAAAATTCGAAGAAATACATATTTGTATTTTTTTAGTTGTAAGGAATGTGCTCAGTTCATTTCTTATTGGCGGCTCTATATAAATAATAGGCGAGACGGTTTTTTATTTTGCGTTACCATTTTAAAGATATTTATTGACAGTTGTGCACAATCTTTATTGTGTTAAAATGGTTTTGTGTTTTGAGAGATATAAGCGATTAATTATACATGAGCAGCTACACTGATAAAAATCGCTTTTCATAATATCAATGAATGAAGTTCATTGACTGTTGTTCATTAATATTTTTCTGAAAATAAGTTGCTTCAGTGAACACATACATTGTTTCAATGAAATTTTTTATGAACTTTAGCGTATGTATTAGTTCATTGGATGAAGATATAAGTTCTTTAAAATCAACGTAAGAATTCATTGATTCAACGTACTTGTACTCTAAATAATTGTTATGGGCTCAATGTACAACTTCATTGAGATAATGAACGGTTTCATTGTGCCAATAAACTTATACATTGATTTTATAAACTATACATTTTTCAATGAACGGTAGTTCATTGATTCAACGTGCGTGTGTCTTAGGTCAAAATTAAGCAAAAAATTTCATTGAAACAATGAACATTTTCGCTATTTTTATGTAGTGTAGTTGGTACACATGTATGAGTTAGCTTCTAAAAATAACCAAAAGATGTACGCTTGTTTGTAGATTTTGCTTTTGTATTTGTAAATATAATTACAGTACAACAGTTTTTTCTTCTTTGAAATGCTGTTGTTGTAGGAAAACATAAAAATAAAAGATTTGGGAGGTTAATAAATGGAATTGGATTATTTGAAAAATTTTTTTTATTATACTTTTGTTTTTTTTAACTTCAGTATAGGAAAGTTACCAATTGTCATTATTTTATTATAGTTGCATTATGTCTGGAATAAGTGCTGATTAAATCGTCTTGTATTTTTATGTCGGTTACAGTACTTTATTATGATTAAGAATGTGGGCAGTGTCACGCCCATATAAAGTAAATAATGTTTTTCAAGAACTTCTACAAAACCAATTTTTATGAAACTTTGCACACACATAAAGTTCCAGGAAAAATAGGACATTATAGTTAAAGAACTGGGCAGTGCCACGCCTAAACGCAATTCAACGAACAAGTCGAAGCGTAAATAGCAAAAAAATCGCCTAAACCAAAAAAGCGGCAACAAAAAAATTTGTTAAAATAAAAAAAATTGTGAAAGTGAAAAAATCACCAACATGAAAAAAGCGCTGAAATGGGAAAAGCCCATACAAAAAAAAAACGCCAAAATGCGAAAAAAGCCGCCAAAGCGAGAGAAATCATTAAAGCAAAAAAAAACCTAAATGGAAAATTCCAATAACGAAAAAAATCACCAAAATGAAAAAAAAACACTAAAACAAAAAAGAATTATTATTTTTTACAAAACGCATAAAACTTCATATAAATCGCTTAAATGACTTTCCTATTCTCAAAATAAGAAAAACCGAAATTAGTTGAGAGTATCTATTAAATAACTTGCTAGTAACTCTTTCAGCCTATTTATAATGTAATATCTTCAACTGAAAAATTGTAAAAATCAGTTACGTGTTATCCACGTATGACTATCGATATGTATACACACATGTATATGGTATTCGTACAGAACCTTTTCCGTGCGACTCAAAGCCGATTATTACTGCATTTTTTATTTACTTTCTTCTCATATTTTTCACTTTCCTCAAGTATTTCTCAAAGGTAGATATTATACATTTTCCATTTCAAATCATGGACCAAAGTTTTTATTTCTTTTCTGTGTTTATAAAGTTGGTGATATAATATGTTTGCTTTTGCAGAAACTTTAGCCATTTCCTTGCTTATGATGCATAGTGATCGGCTAAGATTTCTGCAAATGATCATAAAATTTCTGATCTCCTTGTTTTAGTTAGTGGAATAAGGAATAAATTTCTGAGCTTAATTAAATGTATTATTTTAAATTAAATAACGATAGTTTTCTTACTACCGTCGTTTACTCTTCTCATAAAAGTATATTTTAAACACGAATAAAAAAATGAAAAGGCTTACCAACGATGCACAAACCAAAGTTACATTCACCGGAAACGAAAAAATCTTATATCCCAAGGATTACACACATAAACACATACGTTGCTTGTGTATGTATTCGTAGGTGAAAAGCGAAGAATTGTATTTATATGTATTTGGTGGTAGTGGTATAAATTGGTGGCTGTGATATTTTTTCTTTCTTTTTTTGTTACGAGTATTTTACTTTAACAGGATGATGACATACAGAAAACCGTTTTGCACACACATGGAAACAATTATATTTTTTTCTTGCAAAGTAAATCGCATGTTGAATCTGTAAGTGTTTATGTTGTTTTAGTATGTATTTCTGTATCAGTCTGTATGCGGTTTGGTAATAGTGTCGAAACAGAAGTTATGCATTGTCACTTTAATGTCGTGCTTCGAAAGCAACACAAACCATTTCGTTCCCACTTCCTCTCAGTGCCATCAACTAAAGGCTTAAATATCAACATCTATGTATACGTTAAACCTCTTTAGTTAAAGCCAAAGCTCTTAAATGAAGCTCGACACTACAACTACAAAAACACTTCAGGATTGACATTTCCAATGCAAAAGAAAAAGTAAATGGGAAATAAAATGAAAATAAAATGAAAATAAAAACGAATAAAACGTATAAAATTATATGATTTTTTTTAAGCAAAATAATCATGTGGGGTTGGTTGAGCAGATACGAATTTGAATTGTTTATAATAAAGTCATTTTTGAGAAGAAAAAGAAAAAAGAGCAATAAGATGGCAAGGCTCGTAATCCAGTCATACATTGTTTACGTTCTTTGTGCTGGACGGTAAAATAAATTTCGATTTAAATGGAAACCGCGTTTGTTAAAAAGTTTGTCGAACTGATTCTGTTTGAATTTTTCTTATAAGGATTTACAGCATGACATTTAATTTGGGATTTAATAGTGGCATTTTTAAACTTAACAATGAATTGGCTTTATTCCTTTTTGAAATACTTTCATGTGCTTAAAACAGGTTCTCCGGAAGGGGACAAACATAAATTTTGTAATAATAAATATTACAGGCAGAAAAAGGACATGGTTGGGGCATGGTTACGGCATATATATTATTGTTGTGACAAACAAGGTGTAGTTGTCACTCAATGTTTATCTATTTATAATGAACGCTGGACAAATTATTGTTGGTCATAGTCACGACGCCTATATTACAGATGTGGCAAACAAACTATTGCTGATTTTGAATATAACAAAAAAAATTTTATAAAATAGCAAAAGACTTGGTTGTTGGATAACTACGACAAAGAACTATAGTTGTGCAAAACGAAGTACGATTGTCGTCTTTGTTGCTTTTTAAAATACTAAACATGAAAAAACAAACAATTGAAAGGTTAAAATTGTAACTTACTTTACATGTATGTGAACAAATTAACCCATTCACGACTAAGGCAATCAAACAGCGGTTGGCTATAAATAATATTATACATTTTCTCGGACAACTTTATTCTATTAAAGAATGTTCCAAAAGTACATAAAATCGACCACAAATCTACAATTTTACTAAAGCAATCGAAAATTTGAAAAAATTCGAAGTTACACCGAAACAACCTAAAATTGTCAAAAAATTCGACATATATCACACATTCGAATATATAACTAAACTTTCTTTAGCGTTCACACAATGAAAGTCTTATTGAGGAAATGTTTCCTTCTTTCGCATGAATGTACACACAAAGTAAATGAATGTGTGCGCTTTTTACATTACGAATGAGAAAGTAAAACGAATTTCATAAGTACATGAGAGTGCGAAGCCGTTTCTTTCCTCTTGCCTCTCTCGCCAACAAAGTAAGAAGCTGATCAACAGGACTGATCAGAGGCTAGGTTTGCCAGATATCCATAATCTTCTGAAAAAATTTAAAGCTTGAAATAGTCGAAAATCTTCACAAATTGGAGTACACACCAAAAGTACTTTAAGTCCACACAGAAACCAATAGTATCATGAAAAATCCAAAACTGGCAAGAGATGGATATTACTCCGAAAAACTAAAATATTTCATGTAAGTCGAAATACATCATATGCTCGAAAATGTTCAAAAAATGCCTTAAATTCGTCTGGAGTTTCAAATTTCAGTTAAAAAATGGAAACTTCGCAAAGAAAAAGGAGTTACTCCGAAAAATCCAAATTACTCCGAAAAACTAAACATTTTGCACTAATGCGATATTTAACTTACATGTTTGAAAAAGCTCCAAGTGCAAATTCACCTGAAATCCGTAATTTCATTAAAGCAATAGAAAAGGCGATAATAAATCGGAGTTACTCCGAAAAATCTAAAATTCTCCGAAAATTTAGTGTATACCATTTATTCTAAAATTAACCGAGAGATACTTGAATCTACCAGAAATCCACAATTTACTAAATAAATAAAAAATCAGCAAAAGCCGAAGTTACTCCGAAAAAATTGAAAAATTTTTGAAAATTTTAAGTACTAAATACATTAATTAGAAAAAGCAGAAAAATCTTTAATCTCCCGAGAAACCAATAATTTTAGTGCTGAAATTAAAAATTCGAAACTACTATGAATTATTCCAGCATTTTCGGAAAAGAGGATATATAAAATATATCTAACAGAAATGCATAATTTTATGAGAGAAGTCCTATATTCGAAAACAAATAAAGCTGTCCCTATTTGCAACATATTCAGAAATATACCGAAGAATCAAATAATATCACTAAAGAAATAAAAAAAACTAAATTACTCCGAAAAAATAAGTTATTTTTGAAAAGTGGTAAGTAACATTAAGCGAAACATACGACGCATTTTGGTGTCTTCAGTTTCTGAGGAAAACTCCAGGACGCATAAAATATGCCTTTTTGGGTTGTGAATGGGTTAAGTTTTCTTTTAAGAAACATAAGAGTTCAAAATCAAGGCAGAATAAAAATACTTGAAAATTTGTAGTTTTTTTTTTGTAAATTGATCACTTGCTGTTAACGATTTGCAAAACGATTTTTTCGGTGTTTGTTGAAATTTTATTTCTATTTTCATTTTCGGGTGTCCTCTTTCCTTTAGTTATGGGTGCAATAAAAATGGCTAAATCGTAAATAAGTTCAGACGGTTTAACTTTATTAAGAAATAAAGGACAATAGACGACCACTGAACAGAGAAACTTAAAATACTGGTGGATAAGAAACAAACGCACCATCTAAAATTCTTTTGTATACAGTAATAAACAAAATTAAATAAATTCTGCAATTGGATTGGGATTTTAATAGAAGTACAAAGATTAAGTTAAAAGAAAAAATAGAATTGTGGAGATATTGAGCTGAAATTTGAATCCAGAAGCCAAATCCAAATATAGGTCAGCACACATGTTATATTTGACTATGGAGTTACATCACCTTCATATGATAGCCGAAAAAATGTTTATATTTATTTAATTAATATTAATTACGTTCGCTAAAAGTTTGAGAGGTTGGCGTACACAATTATTTCCTAGCTTCTCTAAAGATGTTGGGCACTTGACCCATTCACTCCACTAATAGTAGTACCATCTTAAATATTATGTCGTACTGTGCTCTTTTAGCAACAACTTTTAAATATCTTTCACCAGACATTTGCTATTTTTCACTTAAATTGTGCATTTCTATGCAATTTCTATTGATGTAGCCAAAATTTAAAACATAAACCACAATATGGTGGTAGAACATCAAATAAATATGTTTGATCGTAGAAACCTAGACACCATATGACGAGTACATGTTGTGTGCCAAAGTCAAAACGTGTGTAATTCAAAGAAATATGTAACTAACAAATAAAGCTCTACTGAGTACAAATATTCTTTAGATTTTGATTATAAAATTGTTAGTTTGTATTTCATAGTAACTCAACACCTGCTTAAAATTTATTACAATGTTGCATCCATCTGTACGAATTGTGTTTGAATGGATAGAGGAAACTGAATGTATGAATGGATGAATGATATCTAGAGTGGAAATATATAGAAAAAATAAAAACACTTGATGTGGTTTGACGCAGTCATCATGTAGAGAAATAAAATTGGATAGAAATAAAATAAATTTAATATACGAAATGTTGTACTCCCTCAAAGTGGAGTGATGTTTGTCTTGGTAGATATTGTTGATGATGACGATTTGTGGTCAGTCGTCTGAAATGGAACAACTGTAGGTGGTGAGTGTGAGGAGTTTTGGGAAAACTTTTGAGCTAAGAAACTACTTCGTAACATGTTGTATTGGAAGGCTTTTTATAAGATTTTATGCTTAAAAGCTTTTGTACACCGATCTTTCTAAGATTTTCAAATTATCTCACAAAATATCTATGTGTTCTGGAAGAAGCAATATTTCACACATATCTTTGATGTTTTAAGACCAGTTGAACAATTCACGATGTCGTTTTGAGTTTGACTCACAAGTCAAACTTGACTAACAAGGTTCCAACTGATAGATAATTTTAAACTTACCTTCACTAATAGAACGTTCAATTAACCCATTAATACGCTTTAGCTTTAAACTTAGTGCTGTTTTTCAGAGACTTATTCACTTTTAAATAACTATGCAACAAGAAAAATGGCAAGAAAAACCTCTAGATTTTAGAACGATGTTCCCTATGGCTCGTTGTGCATATGATATGCAGCATATGCATTTTTTCTATAATGGGGATAAGAAAGCCTTTTAAACAAAAATAAAACGTGTAACAAATACGTGTAACGAATACTGGTAACAAATACTGGAAACGACAATTAAAAAACTCCATGATGCCGCTTTGGTATTTTAGCGGTTTTCGATGCTGCCGTTGTATTCCGGGTAAGCTTTGGGATTTTGAGGAGATTTTTGTCCAGTTTTTTTGGAATCCTGTGATTTTCTAAGATTTTGGAGAGATTATGATCGTAATTTTCTGGGATTTTGGTGAGATTGGGATTTTGGGGAGGGGGATTGTTGTTTTAGATTTTGGGAATTCTTGGGAATTTTGGGAATTATTTTATATTTCAACGCTATTATTTAATATATCATTAAAATTTTTTAAACGTAAAAAGATTGTATTTAATAAATAGTAAAGAAATAAACACTAACAAATGAAGTTTAGTACACTTTTCAAGCAGGTGTAGTGGATCTCATGCTAGACTATTAATGGGGAGGTCGCAGTCTCGATTCCTGCCAGGACGCTGGGTATTTCTGCAGAAAAGCCAAAATAGGCTTAAGCGGTATGTATGTTTATTTTTGAATAAAATGCTTCTAAAAAATTAACTATTTTTAGAAAATCTGCTCCCCTGGCCACATTTTTGAGCGGGCGGGTAACAATTAGAAGCCAGATTAATTATATTAAATGTATCTTATATAATTTACAAACAAATTTTAAAGACTCGCTGGGCGTTATTATTTTTTTAAGCGATTAATTTACAATTACGTAGAAAAATTCACTATATTCGTCCAATGCTGGATGTAGCGTGCATGCTCTAATCGACTTAAAATTTAACTTGCAATAATTTTTGAAGTCTGTTCTTTGGAAATATGGAAAAAGAAAATTTTTAGTTTTTGGAAAATTTTTGAGAAAAACGTTTAACAAATAAAATCTATTTTTTGTCAAAAGTTAGCCATTTGTCAGCTTCATTTCGAAGTCTTGACTTTGTTTTTTGACAGCTACATGAATTGAGATAATTTAGAAATTTCTTCTGCATATTATCAAGGATTTTGTTAAAAATCATAAAATATTTTTTTGAAATTTTTGGCTATCCTATTACCGGGAACAAAGTCGAGCGCAAAAACCAAAATTTTAAAATTAAAAACCAAATATCTCTGAAAATGTTTAAGATATCTTAAGCTTTACAACAAGCTTAAATGCATTCAAATTGGATAATATTTAGAAAAGTTATGAAGCCAACAAGGTTAATCATGCCCGATGAAGTCGACTTTGGCACCTTGTAGCTCACCGTGTTTCTCAACAGGGTGATCGATGTTTTTACATTCTTAAAGCTAAGGTCATCCTCTATGATTTTTACATACATCGTTTTATAATCGGATCGCAAATTTCAAAGATACAGATTTATTATAACTTTTTTCCAATTGGAACCGCTTTGTTCTTTGCGTATGCCCCGGCAGTGATAGATGACGATATGTTCCAAAGGGCGTTCGGCTTAGAAAAAAAAAACAATTTCGTTTTACAAACATTCGTAACTTCAAAGCTTGTAATAAAAAATCCCCCACTACAAGAAATAAATGTTGTCTTCTGTCAAGGAAAGTATATTAAGTTTGGGTAATGTGGTATAACTATTTTTTATTTAGCTATACTTTTTGGGAAATTAACTCGATTAGAACAGCAATCAGCTGATATTTAGCTACAAGTCTTAATTTTAAATTTTGCAAAGAAAAATATTTATTGAAGCCCTAGTTTCAGAGAAATTGGAGAAAGAGTAAAAAACCAATAAACAAGCCATATTGGCTAGTAATGTGGTATACTATGCTCTGATAATTTCATATTCATCATCTTCTTTTGAGATGCTTATTTTCTTAAAAGTATATGTGACAGAGTATACCACTTTAGGCGCTTTTTGCTATACCACATTATCCGACCACGAGGTTTATTTAAATATCTATTGAATTTAATTAGTGTATATTGAATATTGTTGCTCTGACGCAATCAGTTATGTGACAGTTTCCAAAAAATTTTTTATTGCATCACAGTGAACATACATCTGCCCACCAAAGATTTTAGGGATATATTCATTATATTCTGCAACAAAAACAAAATCTATGTACTCAAAAATATTCTAAATTAATTAATAAATTTACTGGAAATGCGCCGATAGAATGAGTTATGTGTCGTTGTTTGAGCAATTTGATTATAGCCCACAAATGTCCAATTATTCATGATGTATTTTACGACATAATTATAGTACTGAGAAAGAATATTGTTTCAATTAATTGTTTGTCTTAAAAAAATGTCGATCGTTTACGACATAAAACAGTTTTTTAACTGTCCTAAAAACCTATTAAGAAGCACATAACTGATTTTGTCGGAGCAACGACAATATGTTTGTTACCTGTGTTCTTCACTAATAAAATACTCACCTATGACCAGCGATGCCATTTTTAGCAATTTTTTACGATATGACAAAAAACGATATGACATACTGTGTTATCATGTCGTAAGTTTTTCACGATATGACAACACTGCGATATGACAATACCGTATATTACTATCTTAGTGTTGTCATATCGTAAAAACTTACAATATGACAACACAGTATGTCATATCGTTTTTTGTAATATCGTGAAAAATGGCTAAAAATGGCATCGCTGCCTATGACTTTGAAATTAAAATAATGAAGTTTAAGACACTTGTTTTTAGAAAGAGAACGAAATTTTTTAACCGAACACAAATAAAATCAGGCACGCGATTACGCATATTTTTTACGAATGACTACTATATTTTAACGACATGCAAAAATCTAATACGCTAACAAACTCTTTACTTTCTGAGAGCATCAAACTATTAATATTTGTACCGTTATTCCTTTGTTCTCAGATTAAGAGAGAAGTAGCTATACCACATTGGCCGCCTATACCGTATTACCCGAACTTACTCTATATAATATTGAGCATAGCCACTCTATTTCGTTACATATTGTCAGTATTTCAAACTGATTTCTGATTTCCTTTAAAATACAGGAAATTGTGCCTTTTCAGACCTCTCACTACTAAGACGACTCTTGTATTTCCAGTATATATTTTAAAAAATGTGTAACTGTATGGAGTAAAGTGGATGATGATAGCAGAGTAGATTGAAGTATTTGTTAATACATATGTGAAGTATAAGTGCTTGTACTTTCAACTATTCATTCATTCAGTCACTCAGTCAGTTATTCATTGAGTCTTTTATTCATTCATACTTCAATCTTAGTGGTACAACCTGCTTTCAATTGTGGCTTACAGCAATGGCTTTTGAGGTTTAGGTCAGATGCGGTTAATTCCCATAAGCCATAAGTTCGTAAACACATCATATTCTATAACAACAAAATTCGTTTGAGTAAAAAGGAAGAAAAAAAATCAACCACTACATATGAAATTTTCTCAACATGAGTATAAGTTTTTCCCTGTATGCATATGGAAGTGTAAGGGGAGAAAACTTCCTTATTTCTACCATAAAATAACCCTGTGGTTGGCATTATGTACAAGCAAAATATAGTATTTTTAAATTCGTTTTCCTTAATTGCAGCACATGCACACAGACAAGCAGGTTTGTTAGCATTTTTCAAGATTTGTGCAGGACAATGACAAATAATTTTTTGTAAAATGTTGCTTCACTAAAATTATTTTCTTTTTTGTTGAATATGAGTCCAATTTTAAAAATATGTCTTTTTTATATATGTGAACATACATACATAACTTTAGCAGACATTTATAAATTTTTAAATCTATAGAAAACTATGAAAAAATTAAAAATAAATTCCATTTTGTCGGTAAGACATAATAGTAATATTAACTGTCTATAACTGGTATAGATTTTGCTAAAACAAAATTCAATAAATTGTTTTAAGTAATGAAATAAATAATTGCATGCAGATAATCGTTGCTACCATTTATCAGTATAATTATGTGCTGCTTATGTATCTGTAGCTATTTTTATTTGTAATTTCCTTTTTAATTCAGGTTTTTTGTTTAGTTTAAAGGACTTTTAAATCAGTTTTTTTTAAGTTTATTTTAATGTGATTATTTCGAACTTATTTGATTTTTAATCGAAAGTAATTATATAGCCTCAGGTTCGTAACGTTATATTGCGAAAACAAATTTGACAATCAAAATTCCAAGGAACAGGAGAAAAATCAACATCAATATAGTTTTCAAGGTACACAGCAGAGCAGAAGAGCACTGTTTTCAGAAGTCGCCACGCCACACTCACATCGTTACCACACAAAAGAAATCTGTATATATAATCCGCACAAAAACAAGTTTTAAAAATCTATTGAATAATAAAAGATCGATGTGACAAAAATGTGACGCAATTTTTAAGTGCTAAGAGCTGATTAGATTTTACAATTTATTTTCAAGAACATATTCTACAATATATTGGCCGTAATTGTGTACATCACATCTCCAAAGGGATTTAATCACACACACACCCACACACATACATAATTACATCCATACCGACGCTATCGCAAAAATAGTCAGAATAGCTTCCTGGGACCTCTAAATGTCAGGATCTGAATGAAAATCGGTGCTAAATCAGTAACTTCTAATTTGTTTATTGTAAAACCCTGACTAAAACTTAAACAATTAATTTTCAAATTCTTATCAACTTGAGTAATTGCTAAACATTACTAAAATATTTCTAAATTACAAAGATTTTTGAAATTTTATTATTTCGGCTTTTTAGTTCAATATTTAAATTAATGTAAATTCAAATAATTTTTATAAAGAGTGGAATGTTGGAATATTCAAATCAGATAAGCAGAACGGACTCGTACTACTGATTTCGACAGGCCGCTACACTGTCTCATCAGCGTTCTTGTTCACTTTTACCACTTATGAAGGTGGATGCTTTTTATAAGGAAACGTCAGCTATTTAACTAACTTTTGTCACGAAATAGAATACAAGACTTTTTCGTGTAAATTCTTGCATTCCTTTTATTTTCAACTCAAATTTAGTTAGCCGAAATCTCCTCTATCTGATTTAATGTAACACTCAAAATTCCCAAATGTCTCTGTTATGCAATAATGTAGTGTTGCGTTAGTTGTTGTAGACTGTTTAAGTGCTGAAGGCATAGCACTGGTCACTAAGCAGTACCGGCAGCGGTTGACACGTTCTATGCTAATGTTAGCAAAATCGTCGGCATAGTAAAGCAGCTAATAAAATGGCTACAAATAGAGATTAGCAAAGCTAATTCGTCTACTTAACACCAGAGGCGCTGCAACACTGCTCTAAAATTAGCACAACGCTTAACAGCGTAGTTGCAAAAGAACTACTGCTAGCTCACCGATGCCGAAGGAGTTCTATCTCTCGCACAATTACATTTAAAAGAAAAACCAAATTTTTGAATTTGTTTTTGCTTTAAATGTAATTGTGGAAAAGAAAGAACTTCTTCGATATCGGCGAACAGGCAGTTAATCTTACTATTTCTATCTAATTTCAACATCTACTCTCTCAACTCAGTCCCTTTCCCAAAGAAGGTAATACATCAATTAATTATTTGGCTGGCATTGAGTGGCTGAGTGTGTCTCTTTAAAAAAATATAAATATTCTGAACGATCTCACTGCGTACTGGCGAAATCGGCAATAAGCCATTTAATGGTAATTAAATTTACACCTTATTAAAAGGGATTACTTTCATGAGTTAGCTACTGAAATATTACCTGCCTCACCCGTTAAGCCTTTAATGTCCTCTGGCCAAACCACTGTGCAATGGCCTGGTTTGTTTTAATTCTTGCAGTACTGTGAACACGTAAATAATGTCAGTGTAGCTTAACGCTAAACAAAGATGGAAGGAGCACAATAAATTGAATTTAAAAAAAAAAACTTAAAAAAGGAAACACAAAATGCTGGCAAATAAAGTAAATGCATTTCGCCTTCCAACAGTTTACGTTTTTTTATTTTTCTCTAAGGATGCGTTTCCATTTTCATTTAAAAAAATGTGTTTTTTCATTCATTCGCTAGTTCATTCACATCTATTCTTCTTATTTTTTTTAGTGCATGACAGTGTTTCTACAAAGCCAAGCTAGATCTGGGCTTATCTGTAAGTCTGTGTGATGTTAAAGGAATTTGTTGCTGCAATTTTAACTTTTGAAAATGTTTATGTGTCGCATTAATGTTTGTTTTTTTTCTATCTTTCTTTCTGTGAAATTTTTCCTATCTTTTTTTTTATTGCAAGTCTTAACCACTTGTGTCGATTACTATGCAACAATCGTTTGTTATTTTACTTTACACTTTTCACCACGCTAACATTTACGTCTATAATGCCGGTGTGCATGATGATGATGCTGCTGATTTTTGCTTACTTTACCATAAGAAAATGAGTTCATCGAAAGTTTAGTTGCTGCATGGAGAAGAAGACAAAAATAAAAGAACATGAAATTCGTTACACTAGATTGACTGTGAAAAGATATTCAAATGCTGCTTTGCTTGCCGTCCGTCCTCGTATGATTGCTATACGGAATGGGTTTTCTATTCACTGTAAAGCCGAGTATGACTTAAACTGTTTTTGCTTGTAACTGTGTGAGAGTGAAAAGATATTTGAAATGAGACCTTTGTCCTATTACTCCTATTCATTTATAAGATAATATTACATGGAAAAAAATAATAGAGAAAAGCGCCCCACATACTAGCAATATAATTGTTAAAATTTTTATATTGTTCAATAACATCGCCAATGTGTATGCCATATAAGAAGGTGGCACAATATATTGACCAAAATCAAAAGGCTTTTGATTTTTATTGAACAATCAAGAAAATTGTGTAATGTGTTGGCAACATTGCTCAGTGTTATATTTACTTTTTCACTGCTAGGAAAATTGGGCAATATTTTGTTTGAAATTATTGCGCTATTTATTGCATAGTATAGGTGAGAACAACAATAATAGAAAAATATATTCAATTATATTTTATAATGGATGGGCCGTTTGAGTTCGAGTAATAAGGTATAGGCGGATAATGTGGTACAGCTATTTTTCTCTAAAACTAGCAGCATAGTGTGTTAGTGTATTAAAATTTTTCATGTCATGAAAATGCCTAATCGTCGAAAATATCCGTTGTTCCCTGTTAAAAATTTTGTTTTTTCTAGAGACTAGTGTTTTGAACTTTATTATTTTAATTTTAAAGTCCAAGTTGAGTATTTTATTGCTGAAAAACCCTTGCAGCAATATGGCACATTTAGTGTATATTTTTATTTTAATAATTATTTGAATAAACCTGTTGGTCGGCTAATATGGTATAGCCAAAAGCGGCCAAGGTGGTACACTGCATAACATTACCCTTTGAAGAAAATAATCATCTCAAAAAGATATGACTTCATACCTCAGTGGGCAGCATAATATATGAAGGTATGCTATACCACATTATCAGAACATACTATACCACATTACCCGATAATTTTGAACTGAGATCTGTTTTAATCGCATAAAATTTTTAAAAATTATCAATAAATAAAAAATTGTAATACCACATTAACCGAACTTATTCTAATGTCAGAATAATTTATGTTTACAAATATCGATAAACATTTTCATTTCCTAGAACTGAAAGTTATTTCTTTAGTTATTTGGGAGGCTGAACTATACCCAGTAAAAATGTTTTTTGAAGCACTAAAGAAATAAAGCGCTTCATAATTCGTTTTAAAATATGAGCTTGTTCAGAAGCTGATTTCATAGCGTCACAACAATGCAGGTTTTGAAGCGAGAAAAGTATTTGCTTTTTACTTATACAAAACCTTCATACACAAGCTATACAAAAAAGCTGATTTTCCAAAGAAGGTTTTTAAGCGAGAATGAAGACTAAGTTTAATTGAGTTTCTTGGTTCCATTTTGCAACAGTGGTTTTGGTCGAGTGATTGGTACGTTGGACTTCAAACCTGAAGGTTCTTAGTTCGATACTAGTTGAAATTAAAATAACAAACATTGAGTAAAAATATGAAATTAATAAAAAATAAATAAAGAAACGAAATAAGAAAATTCAAAATGGCATTAACGACGCCAATCCACATCAAACCATTTTTTCATATATTTTCAGTTCTAGTGCTGAAAATGTTGATGATTTTCAGCGCTTCAAAAGCGCTTTTGTGAGCAAAAATGTAGTACTCCAATACGGGAACTCGCCAAATTAAAATCAGCAGCGATACTAGCAGGTTTGTCAGCGCTACTTTTATTCCATAATAGTAGAAACCTGCTTTATTGGAAGCAACTTTTTTACTGGGTATAACGTTATTTAAAAAACAAGGTCACTTTAACGCCATATACTAAAATAACTTAGGAGCTCCTTGCCCGTCCTATTCAGTAAAATGAAAAATTCAAAAATCAGTAGCAAAATTATATTTAAGGTGTGCAAACATAGTTATTAAATATCCATAGTAGTTTCAGAGATACCGTAAAAGTTTGAGCAAAAAAAAAAATAAAATAAAATTTTATAAAAGTTTTCAACATTTTGGTTTTTAAAACTTTATTTAAAAATAAAAGTACAATGTCGTGCCACTGTTTTGTCCAATAGGATGTAGTTAAATATTGTTACGAAATGAAAAATACAAATTCAAATTTTACGATATAAACAAAGAGCTTTAATGACAATCTGTATTTGGGCAACACTGCCTATGAAAAAGCATTGGCAGCACTGGTCAACGGCTGATAGAATTCAAAAAAACGGAAACGATACTTTTAGGAAATTTCTGGAAATAGTGACGTGATCGTACAGAATTAATCGAGAATGCTAAAAGACAATGTAGATAGCGATAAAATAAGCTTAACAACATCAGCTATAAGCAATGTAGACTTGATAACACCATCATTTTTTTAAATAGCTTAATAAACCTGTCGGAAATGTAGTTAACTTTAAATTAACTTTAAGCTAACCATTTCGCAACTACCAGTTCTAACTGACACTTTGATTACTTTCCAATGGAAACAACTAACTACTTTAACATTGCGATGTCCTAGGCGGTAATCAATTGTCCCACTCTGCACTACTTTTCAACTAACTTCAAGTTGACTTTATTTAAGTCACCTAGCAGTTAGTATATTTGCAAAAATATGTTGCTGGGGTTCGAACTATGTATCACACGTTTTATAGTCATTTAATATCACAACAGCAAAAAGGAGGAAATTCTAAAAACTGTACCGAAAGGTCTAAAAGAATTCTGTACGACCTCAGACGAATTTTTTAGGGAAATTTTAAAAGAATTCTCGACATGTCTTATAAATGTCGGACAAATTTCTGACAAAACATCAGAAAATTTTCCGATTTATCTGATACGTTTTACGTCCTGGCGTATTAATATCAGAGAAAAGTCGGAGCTGAAATTAGAAATTTATCAGAAATGTCGTTTAAAATTCTCCATGTATTTTTGTGCTGCTTATGGTAGCTCATTTTTTATAAGTTTAAAAACTCAAATATTAGTGCGTATAAACTCAAGAGATTAATGAGAATTGTAACGAAAACTAAAATCAGACAATGTGCAAAAGCGACTGCTAAAAGGATCAGAAAATGTGCAGACTACTCTGTTAAATGCCTTAAAGGAAATTAAATTGCCTTCGAATAATGTGCAGACTATTCTGATATTAATCGGATAATATTTCAGACAATGTGCAGAAACATCGAACCAGAAAACTGCCTACTGCTCCACCAAATGTCTGAGGGAAGTTTAGACAGCTCGGCTGATTGTCTGGTAAAGTCTTAGATTTTTTCTGATGTTAGACATGTCGGCCAAAATTATTTCCTGGGCGTATTTTGTTTTGGTTGCAATTCAACGAATCTGTAGAAAATAAAGCATATTTGCGGAAAGGTCTAAAAACGTAACAATATAGTCCAAAAAAATTTTTCACTTTTTATTAAGATTGGTGTACAACTTTTGATTTTATTCATAATTTAGTGAGAGAAGTGAATTGATAAAAATTCAAATTTCCATACAACAAGTTTTGACTTCGTGTCTGTGTTTCCCACTGTTGCAACAGTTTTATGGAAAATTGTCACTAAAATTAAGAGATGCACACTAATTTTAATGAAAAATTAAAAAAAATACATAAAAAAATTGTAATTATATATTGAAAATCTGCATAATATATGTAGTCACTGATGGCTAAAGATTTTCCGGAACGATATGTGCTGTAAAGTTGTGTTATTTTTCACCGATTAGGCTGTAATAGATAGTTCAGTGCCAAATCTGAAAGTGCATACTAAGTATCAATTAACATCATCTTGGATCATTCGCATTCGTCATTTCGAATAGGGCAGTGCTGGTGGTCAATGACAGTTAGATCAACTACTATTAGTCCACTGACACGAATATCACCGACTAACGAGAAGGTCGAAAAAGGTTATCGGTTTCGCTATCATATCTTAATAAATAATCCTTTATACGAAAAATACAGATTACAAACGTGTACCCGAGCGCTTAAATTGCGGAAATTATCATCAGCAACACTTTGATCCATAAAAAATAAACACAATGGAAACTTTCACTGGCAATTAAGGTTTACATTAAAGTGGAAATGAGAACCATTATTTATTTTCCCCAGTGATTGCTGAATAAGAAACGATTTTCAACCTCTCAGTGTTGAACAGCAGAATAATGATGTTGTTGATGACTTTCTCTGCTGTTACTGTTGATATTTTTACTCTTATTATAATTCGAGTTGCTGCAACATGTCTTTTGAATTAAAAATTAATGTTTTGGATAAAAAATAAGTTTGCTATTTTCTTACTACTTCATGCCCATGCGCACACACACACACACACACACACACACACACACGTGCGTTCACACAACCAAATGAAAAAATGGGAACATGTAAATGTATGAAATCAACTCGTATCCATTCACAACGAATGAGACAAGTAGAAATAATGCAAGCCAACGGCACACAGATCCACTCAACATCTAGAATATTTGCATTGCATAAGTTTGTGAAAATGCAAAAGTAGCAGCAATAGCAAATAAAAAAAAAATATATGCAAAAAAAAGAATCAGCGAAAAAAAACACTGAAATGAAAATGAATGCAGGGTAATGTGTACAATTCGTTTTGTCTATGAATATGATCAGGGTGACCGTTGAAAATTTTTAAAAAGTGGCACAAAAAGGGGATTTTGAGGAAAAAAGTGGCACCAAAAAGGGGATTCTTCGAAAAAAAGGGGCAACTTTTTTAAAAAGGGAATAATTGAACTAAATTCTAGTATTTAATGAATTTCTAGGGCATATAATACTTTTGAATTAAAATGAATAAATTTTTATGTTTCATTGATTTCATTCTTTGATTTCAAAATGATTTCAGATTTCAAACTGAAATCATGTCAAGATTGCAATCTTTTTGAAATTATTTTTTTTTAAATCATTGATTGCAATCAATTTATTTGCATAAAAAACGTACCAAAACGTAGGTTAGTTAGCCATTTCATGCAGTTTTTTAATTAACCTTCTGTCAGTGCATAGTAAATTTTACATAGTCTGTGCATGGGGTCAACCTGACCCCACATATATTTAAATGCATTTTCTAAGCTTTTTGTTAAAAAATAGTCGTTTCTATTGTTATTTATTAATGAAAAAAAAACTTATTTTATTCAGAATATATAAGATTGACATTAAGATAATTTAAATTATATTATATTACATAAAAAATTAGCCAGATGCATCGTCTGACATGATTTCGTTGTTTTCTTCTTCAAGGGAATCCATTACTTCTTCGTTGACACAGTTTATGCAAACGGTTTTTATATGTGTTGTGCAAGAAGGCTGATTGCAGACATAACATCTTGTTCCTGTTTTTTTATCAGCGGATCGAGGGCAAATGTAACATCTTGGTCGCTTACTGACAGATCTATTCGCCGCTGTTCCTTCAGTTGTTGTGCTCTGTCTTATGTTTATTATATCATATCCAATTTGATGAATAGCAATTTTAACATTTTTTTTCATTGCCCGTGGGTTTGATAATCGGTGCAATATATGATCATTTACCAATTGCATAGCCAGCTCCTTCAAAAAGATTTTACGTTCATTGTTTTTCCGCTGAATATATAGTTGTGGATTAGCACATTTGTACAGATTATAAGCGGCTATACCTGCGATATCAATCATATTAAAAAATAGAACCATTGGCCATCGTTTGGTCTTTCTCTTGCAGGTATAGGTACGAACTAATTTGTCGAGTGTGTCAACACCTCCCTTTGTTTTATTATAGTCCAATATTATGTTGGGTTTATTCGTATCGAGGTCAACAATATCATCATTGTGTAGAGTGGATAGTAACAATACATTCTTGTTTGGCTTCGGAACATAACTTACCAAAGTCAGATGGTTGTCGAAGCAAAATTTAGAAGAATTCAGGTCTCGCTTCTTAATTTCGGCCTTGTTCGTAAATTCTTTAGGTAGATCTGGTTTATTTGAGCGAATTGTTCCAATTATTGTTGTTTTTTTCTGCAACATTTGTTCTGCTAATGGACAGCTTGTAAAAAAGTTATCCATCGTAATAGTTCGTCCTTTATTGATATATGGTGTAGATAATCGATGAACTAAATTTAATGCGTAATCAACCGAACGTATCTCATTCGGTTGTTTGCCTACATAAACTTCTGCTTTCAATGGGTACGAATTCAACGCATCGCAAATCCAAAAAATCTTAATCCCGTACTTGCCTGGCTTTGATGGTATATACTGTCTGAATGAACATCGGCCACGAGTTAATACCAATTGTTCATCTATAGTTAAGAATGATGATGGTTTATAAGGTCCTTTGATATTTGCCAAAAACATATTCCAAACATCATGGAAAGCTGCTAGCTTATCTTCCTTCAAACGTTCTGCTCTAGTCTGATAATTGTCGAAGCGCAGGAATCGTAAAAGCTGCTGCACTCTTTGTAATGACATTGCAGCCCGATAAAAAGGACGATTGTCTAGGCGGTACAATTCATCCAATCTTTCGTCCCAGTTTTTATGAACACCAGCGTATATAAGTATACCAATCAGGGCATAAATTTCATTTGAATTTGTATCATACCAAATACGTGCAGGGTTACTATTTATAGTGTAGAAATGGCGAGCTTTTCTATTTGTTTCGGCCACTATTACATTTATTAATGTCTCTGGAACTAATTTTTTGAATGCGGACAGATG
Organism: Panzeria rudis; assembly: GCA_956483635.1. NCBI lineage: Eukaryota > Metazoa > Arthropoda > Insecta > Diptera > Tachinidae > Panzeria > Panzeria rudis. Next base: position 18,739,107 of record OY101448.1, on the reverse strand, counting down.
AGTATTTATATTTACAGCTGTTTCTGCAGAAATTCCTTGTCGTTCTCTCAAGATCTGAAAGTCGCGAACTCTGGTTACATTTGGTGGACTTGCTCTCCATTTTCTTTTGTACTTTTTATTTTGCGCGTAATACCAAATTCCTTCTTCTTCCACTTCAGGTTCCTCATCAGTTTCAATATTTTGTACTTCTTCTTCTTCACCAGTTTCTATATTTTCTTCTTCGTTTTCTATATTTTGCAATTCAACAGCAGCTTCATCTGCTGCTAAATCACAATCAGAAAAGTCACTATCAATGTTATCATCTGCTACCTCTTCCTCATCAGATTCGGTAATGCTATCGAAAAGATTTCGAATATCCTGGCTATTTTGTCTTTTTAGGGCCATCTAAATAACAAAACAAATTATTATATGCATAGAAAATTACACTACATAAAGTAACCAAAAAAATATATATACTCACCTTATAATAATAGTTATTTATGTGAATATATTTATAATTATTACAGACAAATAAATTTATAATAAAAACACCTCTATTCATATGTGTTGAATAGAAAACACTGAATGTTTTCTATTTTCAATTTTTGCATTTGAAAAAGAAAGAACTTCAATATATTGTTACACGGGAAATCCCCTAAAACACAAAGAAATTTAAAACTAAATACAAAATGCATAGCAAAATAATTGGGGTCAGATTAACCCCAATGCACCAAAATATGCTTGACTTGCTTAAAACTGTCGTAGCTTAGTCATTTATAATGTTTTTTCGATTATTTTTTTTGCAATGTGTGAGTTAAACATTAGTTGAGGCTTATCTAGTTGCTTGGTATAGTAAGTTGGTGTAAAACCTTATTAAATCACTTTTACAAAGACTGGGGTCAATTTGACCCCTATGCACTGACAGAAGGTTAACAGAGTAAGATTTATTTCTAGAAAAATTAGTATCATTTGAAGAGAACGATGATTTTGATTCTGATTTAATTTTGATTGCAATCACTGGATTTGATTGCAATCAATTAATATAGAAATTAATTTAAAAAAATTTAATGCAATCATTTTTATTGAAATGATTTCAAAATTTCAAATTGAAGTCATGAAATCAAATTTACGATTTTGATCGCAATCAAAAACTAGCAATCATTAACATGAAATCATGTGATTGCAATTAATTTGATTGCAATCCTTCACAGCTCTGACATGCATACATACGTAGTTATACCTGACTGCAAAGCAAAGAGAAAGGAAGACAGCAAGTTCAATATAAAAATTTTAAATAGTGGAGCAAAATGGTCTATAGATGGCGGAGTTCTTAGGTAGCATACATAAATAAAATACAAACAAATTCATAGTATTCTCCGTTTTTTGGTATCGGTCAAAAATAATTTTTGCTTTTATGTATAAGAAATGTTGCCCTGTCACACACCGTTTAGTGTTTTTTTAAGCTTTAAGGCTCAGTTAGCCGACCGTAACGTTCATGTAGCTGCACGTGCTGATCGTTTCTCTCTCATAAGTTTTCAATGTGACAGAAACGATCAGAACATCCAACTACATCAACGTTACGGTCGGCTAACTGAGCCTTTAGCACTAGTATTCGTGTAAATATAAAAATTACTATGGTTTTAAATAAAATCTTCTTGGATATTCTACACAGAATGTATTTTGTAACATGCATGATTATTTGCGAAAACCAAAGATATACGGGGCTTCATTATAAAAATTCGTCAATCCAATTTTTCGAATCGCGTACAATTTCAAAACGTTATTATTACTTTTGCCTTAGGGGTTGATTTAGTAAAAATAAATCTAACAACGTTCACTCAAAAATTTGAATGGCAATAACTTTTAAAATATTTAAAACAGCATGCTTTTCATACAAAAACGTGTTGCTAGTTCTTGTTCGTGTAAGTGAATCAGGGTGTTAGTTTCTAATAATTTTAGTGCAATAATGAATATTTATAGATCTCAACTCTTAAACTATTTCAAAATAGTTTTTTTCATGATAATATTTTTTTGTAAAAACACTTTCGTGCAGTAAAAAAATCTCATATTAAAACAAAAAGTATCACTTCATAAAAAAGGGGCAGAAAGGGGCATAATTTTATAAAAGGTGGCAGATTTAGGTAATTTTAAAAAAGGGGCACTAAAAGTGGCAAGGCAGTTGAAAAAGTGGCAAATTGCCACTTTAGTCGCAAAACGGTCACGCTGAATATGATAGAATGCACACACACACACTCTCTCTCTCTCTCTCTCTCTCTCTCTCTAAAATGTATATTAAATGTACGTAATATTATTTTTTCTCCAGTTCATTCTATTATATTTCTGTTTATATTTTATTTTTCCAGAATCGTATTCCTCTAATGCCCAGCTCTTCATAACACAACATTACTTCATGTATGGTATGTAAATATATGTGTACGAATTTTTGTGTGGATACGTGCATTTATTATTTACATGGTTGTGGTATGAACGTACGCCAATCCATATACAAATATTGCAAAATAGAGCCAATTGATAGACATATGGATTGACACTTACGTAAGTGACACAACTAAAACGACAGTCTAATGGACAGCCTGTGATATTCATCCTCCCTACATTTGATCAAACTGTGCTGAGTCAAGCGAACTTTCGACCCGCAATACAACAAAAACCAACACCAAGATTGCTAAAATCCATTGGCTAAGGCGGAAGGTAGGCTGATTTTAATTTCTGATGTTTGTGCGCACCTTTCCAATCATGGCACCATGCATTTTGGAAAATGGGAAGAGCAAGCAAAAGCTTGATAGAACGGCTTATAAAATCGATTAGTAATATTATTTATACATTGATGTTTTCTAAGAGTTTAATTGATAAGTAACTTGAGTATCAGAATGCAAATGGAATGTAAAAGGTTAACATCCTGTCTGGCTTCGAAAAAGTCTTTAACATTGGCATAAGGAAAATATTCGAGGCTCGTGCATTAGTTAATTATTTTTAGAGTAAGTATCAAATGATTAAATTGGATTTGGAGATGCGCTATAACTCTCCAGCAAATATTTTTTGCCGATTTCGGTTCGAACTCGGTCAGAAAGTCTGCAGAAGAATTCGTATCCGAAGTCGATCAGAAAACGTACCACATGAGTGGTTGACAAGATACCGGACCTCTTTGTCTGAGGAAATTCTAAAAATTATGCCGAAATGTCTAAGAGAACTCTGTACGAGTTCTGATGAATTTCCAAGGAAAATTCTAAAGAAATTTTCGAGGGAAATTCTAAAGAAATTTTCGAGGGAAATTCTAAAGAAATTTTCGAGGGAAATTCTAAAGAAATTTTCGAAGGATATTCTAAAGGAATTTTCGAGGCTTATTCTAAAGGAAGTTTCGACATGTCTGAAAAATTTCGGAAAAATGTCTGACAAAATATCAGAAAACGTTCCGATTTAACTCATACTTTTTACATTCTGTCGTATAAATATCGGAGAATAGTCGAACCTAAAATAAGAAATTTATCGGAAATGTCGTTTAAAATTCTCCATGTATTGTTTTGCTGCTTATGGCACCTTATCAAAAAACATTTAACCATATTTTATAACTTTAAATACTCAAATATTTGAGCATATAAACTCAACAGATAAATAAGAATTGTAAGGAAAACTAAAATCACACAATGTGCTAAAAGTCGTAAGACTTTGATCAGAAAATGTGCAGACTATTCTGTTGTGTATCTTAAAGGAAATTAAATTGCCTTCGAATAATGTGCAGACTAGTCTGATATTTGGTGTTCAGAGTGGACATACAAGATAACGGAGCTGAACGTCTTGAACTTGGTAGAGGCCAGAACCAATCCTTGACCCTGTAACCATTTAAGAAGACTCACGACCTCCGACCCCTCGGGGCAGCTGGACACCGGGCAATGATATTATAGCACACGTTATGATATTAGCTAATGTGAGCAACGTCATATCTGTTTGAGCCATCCTGACTTATTCGGGGAGTAGGGTCAATCAGATTTAATGCGCATATGGGATGGTAGCGGAGAAACCTTCCAAGGTAGGAACGGTAGCACCCAAAAGCTTCCAGGAAGCCTACGCTTGTGCTTAGTCAAACAAGGAGTGCCAGGCTACACTAAGCTCTTCTTTGTCTTCACAAGCATTGAAGGAGTCCTGACAAAATCAGTTAAACAAATAACATGAATAAAACGCCAATACAGAAGATAAGTCTCCCAGGAGGTCACAGACATTTGTCAAATCCTCCCGCTTCGGCGGCAAGCTCCATGTGTCTTGGAGTGAGCAATTCATGTTCAGACAGAATTTTAGAAACCTCTTTGAGGCCCTATGCTCCACAGGGAGTTAAGTGGACTGTAGAAGAAGAAGAAGTCTGATATAATCGGATAATACTTCAGAAAATGTGCGGAAACGTCTTAGCAGAAACTTGCTGACTACTCTGTCAAATATTTGGGGGAATTTTAGACAACTCGGTTGATTGTCTATTAAAGTCTCAGATATTTTCTGATGTTAGACATGTCGGCAATAAATGTTTCTCGGCTCAGTTTCAATCATCATTCTAAGTTAAAAAAAAAAACTTGGTGGTACAGGAGGCAGCAAACGGGTATACCGTACAAAGTAATTACTAATTTTCCTATAGCTGCAGAACAGCAAATGTAAGACTCTCTAAATTTGAGAGGGGTAGCTCTTAGAACAAATTGCAAGTTCCACCAACATTTTGAAGGTGGAGACTGCTACTCCATAAAAAGTAATTATTAATTTTTCTATATCTGCACAACAACATCTCGAAGCTATAGGAGAAGGAGAGTGGTACTCCCTAAAATGTAATTATTAATTTTTCTATATCTGAAGGTACCACTATACTGGAACTCTCTAAATTTTATGTAGGTTAAACTGAACACAAAGTGGGCCTTTAAGCAAAATGCTAAAAGTAGAGGAGTATGGGGAGAAGTATACAAATTGCACTTTTAAACACAATAATGGTGGTATAGAAGATAGGAGACAGGGAATAAATAAAATAATTATATATTATTTTTCCTTTACCTTTTCAACAATGTGGAAGCGCTACACACCGAAGGGGGGGACTAGTTCTTTATATGTGACGCGCAAAATAGAAAGGGACCTAAAGGTAAAAACCGGTTTTGTTCAGGAGAGCCATTTTAAAGATTTACGTACGTGTATCTTTGGTGTACCATCACTGACCGTGTTGGTATTGGTCTTATTTGAAAGCGACACATCTCATGACGTCAGGAATGTGTTGGTCAACCTTGAAAACGCGCGTAGGTCGTCCCTACATCTTGTTTTGTGTAGTTGGTTCTTACTGTTTTCTACCTAGCGCGCTGTTTCCATGAGTTTGATATCAATTTTGCTCGCGTTTTTTCGAATCCAGGCTTATTTTCTGAAATTATTAATTGTGAATTATAATAAATACTCATTTAGAATTCTTTTAAATCGTGAATATCACTCTGTTAGTACGAAAATTTTTTCACATAACCTTATTATGATATTTGCGAAAATAATTTAAGACCAATAACATTCTTACTGACTGTTTTAGGATGAAATGGTGGACGAATTCGAAGAAATAGATTTATTTTATCGTGTCTTCAATTTCATAAAACGCGCATATCTCTGGGAGGGAACACTTTTGGGGCATGGGATCGGTCTCATTCGATGCTCAGATGTTGTCCACATCAAAAAAAAAGTGAAAATTGATTTTTTTTACCCTTAGGTCCCTTTCTCTATGCGCTGTCACATATTTGTTCTTGTTTTATTATTATTTTTCTTTAACAGGCTTTATTAGAGTTCCGTACACCAAAGGTGAAAAGCCACCCTATTGCTTTCGATACGCTGTCCGTCCGTTCGTCTGTCTGTCACCACTTCAATCGGTAAGAGTACGGACCTGAAATTTTCACACAAAATGTGTAACTATGACAGCTACAACAACAAATACTAAAAGTTTATGAAAGTTAAAAATTAAAGGGTGTTATAAAGCGAGCAGCGAAACATGTTGAAATCCTAGTGTCCTAAATAGAATCTTGATATATAGACAATTGACATTTTCAAAGTTAGTGATAACACAGACTACATCAATAAATACTGAAATTTAAATAAACTAAAAATGTCATACTTTGTGAATTCGCAAATGGTTTTTGAAAGTCTGTACATAAGATAAAGGTTTTGCAACTGTTCAAAATTGTGTTTGAAGTCTGCTGACGATTTGGTAAAGCAACAATGAAATGCTGTATATAGACAATGCTTAAACACCAGCAATGAATTTACATTTAAAATAAAATTATGACAATATGTCAAATAAATTTCATAAAAATTTTTAGTAATAGCTAAGAAAAACTGTAAAACACAAATTTTTCGCGAATAGCTGGAAAACGCTTTTTAAGAGAAACAAATGAATGTCGATTTCGTGTTCAGCGATCCCAAGTTAGCTGACAAAAAAGCTCTTTTTTGAGGTTATGGCAAAAAGTTCAAAGCTTATGAACTTGTGTTATCTGACATATCGACAATGGCTAAAAGAACTATTTTTGTTTAACACTAATTACATAATTCGTAGGTTGAACTATTTTGAAAAACTTGACAATCTGCTTACTTATTATTACTTAAATATATTTAAACTCTTCATATAAATGTGAATGTGCCATGAATGCAAACACACGTCCTTCTATATACAAGCAAACATACGAGCATACATATGTGCTTTATATACATGCATATGTACATACATGATTATTCTATATTTATTTATATTTAAATAGAAATACAATCAGTTAAAAGATTGAAGGCATGAATGACATACGAAAGATTGTTATTGTACGTGTATATCCTTACAAAAACATAAATAAGGCCAAGTTCCTATCAAAAAATTTCGGCCGTAAAAAGTAGTGAGATCAAAATAAGGACCATGTTCTTGATAGATACAATATTATCTCATTTCCAGGCAACTTGTAAGCTTTGCAACATTTTTCCCATAATGCTTTCCCATATTATAAAGGCAAAAAATTTCCTTATTTTCACATTTACGCTTTTGTGCGGATCTCTGTTCTTTTTTTCTAAGCTTTTGTTTGGTACAATTAGTGCCGCATACAAATGAAGAGCAACCAAATAATCCTCCCCCCGCCCTTGATGAAACATTTCCGCTTTCAGATTTTTCTTAGCACTTTTCCTATCTGTGTATCAAATTTCAGCTTTCTAGCTATACTGGAAGTGCGCCACACAATTAAGGGGCACCCGTTTTCAGATTTTTTTGGTTAATTACTCACTAAGGCCTGTATACCAAATATCATCTTTCTAGTTATAGTGGAAGTGCCTTATAATATTGTTGACTAAGTGAGTGATTGAGTGAGTCAGTGAATAGTTACTAAAATATGCACTTTTTGCACCCTCATATCTCGGGAAGATAAGGTTACCTCTGTAGCGAGACCTTATGTTTCAAGTTTCATTATTTTACGATTAAGTGGAGCAAAGTTATGAGGAAGGGGTAAAAACAGCACGAATGGTTTCGTGTAGTATGCACACTGAGTGGCTGGCACTTGGCCTGGCGCACTACCATGCACCTAGATTTTAGTTTTTTACATAAATTTTTGGTCAACAATTTTTTCATACTTTTATTTTTCATTTTTTTTTTCTATTTTCCAGTAATCATACATGACAATATGCAATAATTTGCATGTATATTAGGGTGGATACATTTGTATGAAAGCAAAAAAATAAATAAAAAACTGTAGGGGAAGATGTTTGTTCTCAGAAGAATTACTAAATAGTCTAGTCATATTAGTCAAAATATGGCAAGAATTTCGGAATTAGAGATAGCCAAGTTATTGTGCTTTTTTTTATATAATGTTTCTTTAAACTCAAGAGTACTTACTTTAGTTATCTTGCGTCTATACTTTTCTTTTTTCATTGTCTTTGGGGCCTCTTAAAATCAAACACTTTTCACTACGTCTTTTATGCGGTACAGTAGGAGTTTTGTCTTGTTCTAGTCGCCGTTTTGCTGCTAGAATACTATTTTTACTAATATAAACATTTTGGCACTTTTCATGCACTTTTACAGAGGTTACGGTTTTTAAGTGATCAATAAGACCGTCGTTTCGTTCGATAGATGCACGTACTAAATCCACTAATAATTCACCTACCGAGTCTGCCTTATTGCACATAAAACACAAATTGTACGTCCGTAGTTACCAAGATAGGGCTCAAAACTAACGAATAGCCGAGGTTTTTAGAAAGTGGTTCCTTCAAAAAAAAATCGGTGGGAAGTATAAAATTGAACATCTGCTCCTATTGACTATAAATAATAGAAATGTCCGTACTACACTCTAAAACATTACTTCAAATTTATGGTCGTATATTGTCTAAATTTGTGTTGAAAGTTTGTCCTTGTCTAAAATTACATCGATTTTGTAGTTATTTTATTAAAGAAAAAATCTTTCAAATTAAACATATTTAGTTCAAATGGAAAAAATGTAACATAAAGTATAATACGGCTAAGGCTGAATGGTAGATACATCAGACTATCAGTCAGGAGGTCACTGTTCAAACCTGCATGCAGCCAATCGCTTTTTGTTTAGTAAAAACATTTTGTTCAAAAATAATGCGTGTGTAATTTTAGGTCGATAATAATCTGTAAAGTGTTGCCGACTATTATCGACCTAATTTTCAACAAAAGTATCTTAGAGTGTATATAATAGGGGTCCATCCGTATTCCCAGGTATAATTTTTAATATTATTTAAGCACCTAAAAGTTTACGGATTTTAAAGAAGACATTTTTTACTTAAAATATAAGTGTTATTAAATGAAGAGATACTGAATTAATGAAAAAAATTATTAAATATATCGTAATAGCTAATAAAAATATTCAAATTATTTAGAATTATATATTTATCAATAATGTTCCTTAAATTAAGACAATGAACAAGCTGGCCTCAAGCTCGATCATTGTCTTTATTTAACGAAAGTTACTAGAAGGCTAAACGAAAAATACTTTATATTATTTATCAATAAATGTAGGGACTTTATAAAGTGTGTTTTTAGTCGGCACTGCCGGTTGACCTCGAATGATATTCTAAATAGTTAAACACTGTGCGCTCTCTGCCCTCTATCTCGAAAATGGTTCAAGATATAAAAAATTTTTTCAAACAAAAGCTGTAGAGATTTTGATCCTCTACAATATTTATAATAATTACAAATAGCATAAAACAAATGGGAAACAATATATGCAAAATATGTAAAATAATCGATTTTATGACCTATGACCTTAGATATCGGTCAAAATAAAGGTTTATAGAAGCTTATAGCTGACTATCTCAAATCCGAGGTAAAACGCCTAATTTTACTGGACTAAAATAATTTAACCGTAGAAAACATGGGGTAAAATGGATTTCGTGCTTGCGGAAATTCTAAATTATGTTGTGAGTTGGTTCGTATAATTAATAAAAAAATGTTTAGAGCAGTTTGTCTCAGTACACCATGGCGTATGAGTGTCATTATTTAATGTATTGATAAAATATTAAGTATGCGACGACGTACATACGAAAGATATCACTTTTTCCAAATTTCCGTAAGACGCATGGTCTCTAATGCAAAGTTGGTTAGAATTTTTTGTAGAGTTATATCCTCCTATGACTTTTTTGGCAAAAAAAAATCGACCCACCCTAACGTAATGTATGCATGTTTTTCTTCTTTTTTTTGCTTGTTATACAATTCTCGAAATATAAATCATAATAATAATTTTCCAAAATATTCCAACGTGACATAATTTAAAAAATACCGTAACACTAAAGTTATGAAAAGTAGTAAAGAGAATTTCAAACTGACAATATGAGCGTAAAGACTTGTAGATTTATTTATTTCTTTTCTTGTTGATGTTCTATTTTTGCTATGCTTTTGTAGTTGATTGACAATCATGTTCTTTTTTTTTTTTTGTTAGGAAATTTTAAATGAATTATTTTAGAAATTTTCTTTTTTTGGAACACTTATATGTTTAGTTAAAATTTCTTGAAATTTTACATATTTTGTGTTTTAATGACGAAAATATTTTCATTTGAAATTGAAATGGTGGCCACAAAATTCCTCTGTATTTTCAAATATTTGAAGTATACCAGCATTTTCAATGTTGTAAATCAAAAAAAAAAAATTTTTTTCAGGCAAGAAGAGGCATTTTGCTGTTGTCTAAATAAAAGATTTATTATTTAGGTTTGAAACAAAAATCGACCAAAGATGACAGTAGAAGTAATTCCGCGGTAACAGGCTAGAAATTTTACTTTAGCTCAGTCAAACAGAGATAACAGTTGAAATTTTCCATTATGTTTTTGGAAATGGTATTTTGCACCGAACTATGATTATGCTCATTGTGCTACAACCATATTAGTGGCTCTTATTCTAACGTACATTTTGTTGTTTTGCTTTTAATAATGTAGCTAATAAAAATATGAGCAAGTGGGATTCATATTTTAGTTTTTGCCATATTCAATGGATCCTGAAATAAAATTAAATTTTTCGATTTTTCAATATATTTGCGGTTGCCTTGGGAACGATTTCGTACTCTAGATATAAATAATTTCATTAAAGTTTACATAAAATTATTAAACGTCATAAGAATCTCTTTAAAAATAGCCACGCAATATGTAATGCAACTATATATATATATATATATATATATATATATATATATATATATATATATATATATATATATATATATATATATATATATATATATATATATATATATATATGTATAATTAGTTAATGATACATAGTACCTTTAATACACTAAAATTTAATAAATTCAGTAAAGTACGATTTGACTCGCACACGAAGGCTTCCGTTCCAATACCATTTTCATAATTCCTTCTTTTTTGTTTTGGTGATTTTTGTATATTTTGGGTATTTTTTCCGTTTTGAGTTTTTTTTTTGTTTAAGCTTTTTTTCGCTTTCACGAATTTTTTTGCGATTTATCTAGTTTTTTGCGATTTTTTTCGTTTTGGCGATTTTTTTAATTTTAGTGATTTTTTAGTATTATCGCTTTTTTCGTTTTAATGCTTTTTTCGTTTAAGTGCTTTTTTCGTTTTGTAAAACTATTTTCGACTTGGTTTTTTTAATTTGGCGATTTTTTGTTTTTTGCTCGGCGACTTTTTTTAATTTTGGTGATTTTTTAGTTATGGTGGGTTTTGCCTTTTTTTCGTTTTTGAGATTTTTTTTGATTCTGGAGATTTTTGAATGCTCTCTACTTATTTAGTTTTTGTGTTTTTTTTTTCTTTTGTTTTGGCGATGTTTTTAAGTTTTTGCTATGTTTTCAGTATTTGCGGTTTTTTCGTTTTGATGCTCTTTTTGTTTTAGCGATTTTTTCATTCTGGCAAATTTTTTTAATTATTCATAGTTTTGGTGTTTTTTTAATTTTTTGGCGTTTTTTTTTTTTTGCTTTTTTGGCGATTTTTTAATTTTGATGATTGTTTTAGTTTTAGCTTTTTTTCTCATTTTGGCTTTTTTAGTTCTTTTTTAGCTCTCGTAAGCTTTAGGGCTTTTTTAATTCTGGCGATTTTTTAATGTTGTCTACTTTTTTAGTTTTGGTGTTTTTTCTCGTCTAAGTGCTTTTTTGTTTTGGCGATCTTTTTAATTTTTGACGATTTTTTACGGACTAGATACTTTATACTGAAAATTTTGTAAAAACCGTTACGAAAGGGGGTGTGGGGGGGGGGGGGGGGGTACAAAATCTCCGGAAATATCATTACGTAATATGTGAATAGGCCCTAAGTGAAATATTAATTTTGATAAATAGTGCGAATATAAATTTAAAAAAACTATAGCAATTCACAAAAAATCACAAAATCAAATATATAATGATTTTTGAGCCCGGCAAGACAGCGTAATAATTTACGAGGACTAAAAAGTTTTAATTAAAAATTTTTCAAATATTTAGAAAATTATTTGCCTGAAAATAGTATCAATTAATGGCTTTGCTTAGAAACTTTTACTATGTTACCGCAAAACAATCACTATTGTTAAGTTATTTCCCAACAGCTCGTTTTACCAAAACAGAAAAACTAATATAATTTTAAGGCACTATTATAACTATTTATAATTTCTGTTTTCTGCCTACTTAATCTTAGAAATTCCACTTATAGCAAAACACACCAACACTTCTCCATTTAAACCAATTTACTGGAAACATACCGCTAAATTCTTGTTCTCATAACTCCTGCAACTAAATGTATGTAGATTGCCTACTTTTTTTTATATGCTCGTAACACAAATTGGTTACTTGTGTTTTACCCTTTTCCAGCCATTATTATAAATATTAAGCCCGTTATTATTAGTTTGAATGTTGTTAGAAATTTGACATTATAAAAGTATGTACGAGTATGTAATAAATGTATATGACAATAATATGTATAAAGTCTTATCCAACTTAAATATGTTAAACATGCAAACAGCCACGAAAAATACAAAAACAAAGTACTCGTGCTATTACTGCAGTTCATGCCAAAAAACATTTTCAACAAAGTTAAACATGATGACATTTCTAAACGAACAATGGCAACAATAATAGCAATAACAAAATAAGAAAAACAACATTTTTACATGTTGAACTTCAAAAAGAAGAAAAAACCATAAGCAACAAAAGATTTTCTTTTTATGAATATGAAATGAAGAATAGAAAAAAAATTAAACTGAACAATTTCCTTGATTAAAGTTAATCTCACATTACAATGTGCAGCACTATAGTACAGTATGTGGCCAAAGGTATTGGGATAACAATATAACCGTTTGTGGGCGCGATAAAGCAATATTTTGAGGCATGGCACTTAGTTTATCTTTCATTAATAAAGAAAATGGAAATAGTTACATTAAAGTTCTTGATCGCACATTATAGATAGCGCACAGTAGAGCAAATCTGAAAAAATGTATTTAAGATTTTTTATCGAAATGTTTATTTCTTGTTATACCACTCGAAAGAAGCAATTAATACAATAAACATTTGCTATGTGTAATTTTTTTTAAAAACTAATATATAATGAAAATGTGTTTTTTTTATTATAGAAGGAAAGTTGCTCTAGCGCACCAAGTCCGTCATTGATCTAGCCTTCTAGTTTCAAAAGCTCTATTCTGTGACTGTTTCGCTATCACTTAAAAAATGTTTACCAATTTTAGCCGAAGCTGCTTTGAAATCACATCTGCGTATGTTTTTTAGTTGACTATTTATTAATCATACGACCCATTACCAATTCTAGTACGAATCATAATAATCAGGGCTTGGGCTTTCATGCAACTAAAAATTGATTTTAAGCGATTAACAAAAAAATTCATTTAAAAATGAATAATATGTGCTAATTTATGCATATACCTATAAAGAAAGTACCAAAACTGAAATAATATTAACATATATTTTTTAATATTCTTTTAAAATTAGAGAAAAAAGCATAAAACAAACATAATTAGGTATTTAATGCAACCGAACTATAGTTGCGTTGCCAGTCGACAACTGAAAATTAATTATTGCCAGAAAGGCACTAAATAACAACTGAAATTGACAGCTTTCAGTTGCCAGTTTCCATGAATAGTATCATTTTCAGCAACTGACAACACAACTTAGGCTTGTTTGCCATGCATAATCGGCCAATTAATATTTTTTCAAAAATTGAGAAATATGCATTAAGAAATTTATAGCTCTATAAACAAGCATTTATGGCCAAAATATGCAAAAATATGCACTTACGACCAAAATATGCAACTAAAAATCGATGCCAAACTACGTGAAATTTGATGATTCGCATAGATAATTCGTCAATACCCCTTTATCTATCACCACAAAAAACATGCATTTGCATAAAAGTCCGAGCCCTAATAATAATTAATAATCGGGCCTGTTCTGAAAATGACGGTGATTTCAAATCACTTGATTTCAAATACAGACTTGCAGACTTGTTAGTGACTTTTTGTAGTATTTTGAGTTTTTGTCATCTACTATATATGTACATAAAAATGAAATGGTGTCCGTAGCTAAGCGCATAACCTGAGAACGGATCGACCGATTTCGCTCATTTTTTTAAATGTATGTTATAATCTGAGATAGGTTCTTATGGGAAGAAAAATGGAAATAGTTGCATGGAAAATTAAAAAATTATTTATCTGTCGGGCTAGCTAGCTTATAATAAAATATTTTATTCCAACTGCCAACGCTATAAATCGACCAATTTACAAAAACAATAATTTATCCTTTGTTAATTTTTTAAAATCACCGTGATTTGGCATCTCGTGATTTACAGAATAGGTCCGAATACTTAAAAATACGTAAAAAATATGCCTACTATCAAGCTCTCATAACAGGCAAGCCTGCAGATACATCGATGCGATTTTTTTACTATATCGTATGCTAGCAAAACAGTCATAGAATAGAACTTTTGAAACGAGAAGACTAGATCAGCGACTACTTTTCCTTTCATATATTTATTATAGTAAAAAACACATTTACCATTATATTTCGTTAAATATTAGTTTTTAAAAAAAAAATTACATATGTTGATTGTATTGATTGCTTCTTTCGATTGTCATAACAAAAAATCAACGTTTCGATAAAATATTTTAAATACCTTTTCCCCGATCTGGCCCACTGTGTGGACGCTACACATATAATATTGTAACATGGCATAAGAATTATAATTTTCTCTTTGCTAACTGGTGCGTATCTATACTAACAAGTGTGCGTGTGTGTGCTATCAGTTGACGACTGATGCACAGTGGGTCCAATTAGAAAAAAATGGTAATAAATCTGTATCTTTGAAAATTGCCATCTTATTACAAAACAATGTATGCAAAAATCATAGAGGATAACTTAAGCTTTAAGAGTGATGAAATTTAGACAACCCCGTTCAAACACACTAAGAGCTACAGGGTGTGAAAATTCACTATCTCGGGGATGATAAACTTTGTTTGTTTCATATCTTTTACATTAAATTATCCTAAATATTTTCGGAGATATTTGGCTTTAAATTTTAGTTTTTGCCTTCGACTTTGTTCGTTATTTCGTAAATATATCCGGTAATAGAATAGCCAAAATTTTCCAAAAAATATTTTATAATTTTAAACAAAATAATATGCAGAAGAAATTTTCAAGTTCTCTCAAGTCATGTAGCCGTAAATAAAAATTAAGGTCAAGACTTTGAAATTAAAGTGAAAAATGGCTAAATTTGGAAAAATAGGGCTTATTTTGCTGTTTTTCTGAAAAAAAAACTGAAATGAACAAGCTTAGAATATTTGAACATTCTAAGAAAAGACAGTTAATGAAGTTCCGAACATTTAGAAAAGGTTAATTAATAGGTGCGACTCGCCACAAGATGGCGACAGTCTGTTAATTGAGCTTACTAGAATTAGTAGGATTTTCACTACTGTGTTATTGCCACTGTCAGTGGTGTTGTAGGTAAAGGACTCTGACGAGTAGACTTGGTAGTAACGAAACAGTTGTCAGTTCAACCCTCCGTACATCCAAATTTTTTTTGAACGTTCAATATTCACATGCTTTAGAATTTCTTTCTTAAATAAAAAATAATTTGAAAGAAAGATTAAATTACAAATGAACTTAAGCTAAACTAATTAAATAACTTTGGATAAAAACCTTACAGTTCGACTAAAAATTCATAGCTCAATTAATAAAAACAAACTTCAAAAATGACTGCAGTTGAAATTTTAAGTCGATAAAAGCATTCCCGTTACATCCTGTATTGGACGAAAGTGGTGAATTTTTCTACGAAGTTCTAGATTAATCGCTTAAGAAAAAAAAACGTCCATCAAGTTTTTCAAATTTCTCTACAAATTATCTTAGATATAGTTAATCTAACTAATTAAGCTTTTAATTATTACCCGCCCACGCAAAATGTGGGCAGCAGAGTAGGTTTTCCAAAAATAGTACAATTTTTAGAAACACTTTACTTACCAGAATGAAAGCTGTAGTAAACTTAATTTTCGTAACTATTTATTAAACAAATATAGCAATACTCTTATGTTTAAAATATTTAAATTTTTTATGAATTTTTATATAAAAAAAATATGTGAAGAAAATGCGAATGTCCATTTTTTCACTCTCATGCCACAGTCTTGACTTTGATTATTTTTCACGACTAGATGAATTGAGATAATGAAAACAATTGTCTACATGTTATCAGGGATTGTGTTAGAAATTATAAAATAATTTTTTTGAAAATTTTGGCTGTGCTATTATCGGAGATATAAGCGAAATAGGGAACAAAGTCGAGGACAAAACCCAAAACTTTAATATTCAAAGCCAAGTATCATGTAAATTATTAAAGATATCCTAATAAAATGAACTGTTTCTTCTTTATCTGTTTACTAACTTTACACCAAGCTTAAATTTATTAAAATCGGAAAATATTTGTATAAATTATGAGGCCGACAATGTTTTTCATGGGACAGACAAAAAGACACATTGACGAAAAGTTAGATGATCGATATGTTCCACAAAAATGTACCTCGTAGTGCTTGTCATAAAACTGCTGAACACATCTTATACCCTAAACGTAAGGATTACAAGATTTCCTGTGCCGGCTTACTATAACAATGTGCATAAGAGGAGATTCCCTGATATACAGTTTCAAAATGCCGACACAGGTATATTGTTCAAATATGTCTTCTACCAGAATCTGTCGTTAGAACGTAGGCATTTTGAAAAAATTTTGATTTTGTTGCACAGTGTTATTGATTTCATCTCGTTTCTTGTAAATTTTTTTTGTAATTTTCTATGAAATTTTTCGTTGTTGTCTGTATGAACAATATAAAGTGTGATTTGTTAAAATATCACTTATACGTAAAGTTTGTACGAAATCTACTCAATACTTTTGTGAATATCCAATTTTAATATTCTATATCAGCGCGAATGTGTAATATTCAAATGCAATCCTTATTTTGCATTTGTTGTAGGTTAGATAATCAATACGTCTGCATTTCGTTGGGTGCTAATGCCAACTGGTCAGCAGATCGTTAACCATAGGAACTAGCTAATATCGTCCATAACTGTTTTTCTGATCCTTCGATTTTTACATTCTATAGCAAAAATTAAGGGCCAAAGTCGCACCTACTAAACAAAAAAATGCCCATATCAAAATTTTAATCTAATCATAAGTTATGTATTTTTGTCAACCGTCTTGTGAAATAGTCGACTGTATGGCGGCCAAAATAGCGTAGGCCTAGATATGTATAAATACATTGACTTTCTGTAATTGAAAGACTGGTAAAGTTATGAAATCATTAGGTTTTGATGAACAATTTCAACTCAGATTTTTGTTGCTTGAAGATAATCTTCACAATAATCACCGATTTAGTAGAAAACCAAATTTCTACTATTTCCGAATCACCAGCACAGGATCTTATTGACTTCGTAAGAAGATCTCAGTCGCTCGTTTAGTTTCAAGTGTTTAAACTAATTGGACTATATTAGTAAATTTTCTAATATATTTTTTCAACTAACAAAAAATTTATGCAATACCACGTTATTTGTGCCAGTGACTTTGTTCCACATGCATAGACCACCTCCTGTATGTCAAAGTAACACAAAAAAACAAGAAATTGTCGTTTACTTTAATTTTTTTTATTTTATTTATTTTTTTATTTACTTCTTTTAACTGTAATAATATATATTTATACAGCATTCTCTTCAGATATTCATTTTAATTTCTTGCTATAAAAGCATATACAACTTCTTTAGATATTTCTTCTTTTTGTGTGCAGCTTTAGCTTCTTATTCGACATTACAAAATTCCTTTTGAGCACCTTAATTATTTGTTTATTGCGAACATAGCATGCATTCTTCCATGCTGGAAACTGGCTAAAGGTGGAGAGGGCAAAACAGGACTAAACGAAACAAAACCAAATAGATCAAGCCATGTTGTATACATGCATATACACGAATAAATAGGAATATATTCATGCACATGCCTTCAAATAGCAAAGCCCAAGAGCTAAGTTGAGTAGAGAATAGAATGGAGGATGTTTTATCCTTTGACAAGCGGTCGTTTACATTTAAATGCAAATAAAGTTGTAGTTGTTTTAAATTGTTAAAATCCTACATACATATATACGGCCAAGACAAGTCAAGTCATGTCGTGTTTGTAATATTACATTTTCCTGCAGCAAAAGTGAAATGCTACGGTAGTACTCTTCCCTATATTATGATTAAGAAAATGATGATAGTGATGATGTGGGAAATGGCGAAGCTGATGACACAACGGGGGTCGTCGGTCTGGTAAGGATTTCAAGGCATCTCTATTTAATGAAAAAATACTTGACATAACCCAGCAGCAGGCAGGAAGTAAAAAAAATAAACAAACGTGCAGAATGGTGAATTTGGAAGCTTAAAGATTTAATTAAAGAGTGATAAACCTGAAGCAGGCTTATAACAGAGCAAAAATCGATTACAGAAAAACTCTTTAAGGAAAAGGGAAAAATGAATTGAGTAGCTAGGAAAACCAGTTCTCACAAAAGAGCAATATAATATATATTCTGCAGCTTTATTTTAGTGTCTGTCTCTCTTTCGCTCTCTCTCACTCTCTCTCCCTCTCACTGCCTTGTTAAACGCATGCCTGAGAGTTTGTAATTTTTTTTCAGAACTCTTTACCACCTTTGCTGAATGTATAAAGGCCACAGATTAAGCATTTTTATCTTTCATGAATTTTTAGTACAGAGCCAGTGATTTTGCGGCAAATTCATATATTCACCACTGCTGAGTTGTAGAGAACAAACAGTGAGCAAATATTATTTTGATTTTTACATGTTTTCATAATTCTCACACTCATTCAATTGAAAAAGGTCTTAGGCCAAACAATAAGTTCAATTCCTCTGTGTGCTTGTGTTGCTTAAAAAGCAAGGGAACGACGATGATGGTGTCGAAAAGGACGATGATGATGAATGCAAGAAAATTGAAGGTGAAACTTTAATTAAATTCATGAAATTTACGCTAAATTACTCAAAGAAAAAGGTACTTCACGTGTATCTGCATGACGTAAACCAGAACAAAGAATATCTTTTTAAAGACTAAAAAACTTTTTTAATTACAAAGAGTTAAAGTTTTAAGTAATTTTGCTTTTAGTTCAAACAGATTAAGTATTAAAAGGGCAAAGTACAAAAGTTTGAGCAAAAATTGGGGTAAAGTTTAAAAGTTGGAAAATAAATTTATTAGCATAAATACTTAACGTTTTTTTGTTTCTGTAAAGCTATAATTAGCTGTGTGAAACTTAGAAAAGGTAATTATTTTTCTCTTCATATACCTAACTTGAGAATGATTTTAAATGCCATAAGTTTATTTTATAAAAATATTTTTTATCTAGGTACATACACAAGATCTCCCTACAGAGGTAACTTATAAGTGAATTTTTCCTATCTCTACCATTAAATCTTCCCGAGATATGAAGATGTAAGAAGTGCACATTTTAGTAGATGTCCACTGACTGACTCATCAATATTAATGGGCACTTCAGCCAGACAGCTGAAATTTGGTATATAGGTAGGTCTTGTTTAGCAATTAACTATAAAAATCTGAAAATAGACACTTTTCGTCTGGAAGGGGAGTGACTAGGCGCATTTACAGTATATCTTTGAAGCTGAAATTTTGTATGCAGGTAGGTTCTGATGAGCAATTAACGTAGCAAATGTGAAAATGGGCACTTTTCATGTGGGGGGAGGAATAGGGTGCTCCTTCTTTGTATGTGGCACTTCCAGTATAGTTAGAAAGCTCAAAATCCGGTACACAGCAAGGCCTTGGGGGAGGGTTAGGGTAAGACCAAGTTCTATCCAAAAATTTCGGCCGTAAAAAGTACTGAGATCAAAATAAGGACCAAGTTCTTGATAGGTACAATACCATCTCATTTCTAGGCAACCTATTATGGAATTGTCTTACTTACGATCACGAAATTAAAATAAGCTAATTATTTCTTTTTTGTTTTTTTTGTGAGGGGCGGCGGGGGGGGGGGAGGAGAAGGGTACCTCCATACAAATAAATTTTTAAATTCCCTATATCTGCACAACTACATTAGTGAGATTTTTAAATTTTACATGGGTCATTCTTAAAATAACATGCAAAATTGAGCAAAATTTTGGCGATACAAGTGGTTGGAGAAAGATACCCCCCATACAAAGTAATTATTAATTTTCCTATATATATAAAACTACAATAGTGAGACTCTCTTAGTTTGATGTGAGTAACTTTGAGAAGAAAGCAAAAGTTCCAAAAAAATCTTGGGGTCACACGAGGGGGAGAGGACTACAGCCCATACAAGGTAATTAGTAATTTAGCTATATCTGCCAAACTATGGGGCTCTCTAAATTTGGTGTGGATAACTCTTAGAACAAAGTGAAAGTTCCAAGAAAACCTAAGAAGTATAGGAGGGGGAGAAAATCCAGTAAATCTTTTTGTTTGATTTAGTAAATTGTTTTGTTTACAATTAGTAAATATTTGTAGATAAATTGTTTTATAGATTGAAACAATTTGTTCACTGAAAAAAACACGTTTTTTCCAATGAAATTGTTGAAATATTTTTGTCTATATTTACAAATTTGTTTGTAGGTCCTTTTCTAGACAAAATATTTACTATTTCATTGAATTCCTTTACTGACAA
Organism: Panzeria rudis; assembly: GCA_956483635.1. Taxonomy (NCBI): domain Eukaryota; kingdom Metazoa; phylum Arthropoda; class Insecta; order Diptera; family Tachinidae; genus Panzeria; species Panzeria rudis. The sequence continues at coordinate 18,718,494 of OY101448.1, read as the reverse complement.
TGAAATTTAGTTTTTTCTGTGTGCAGAACTACAATAATGAGGATCTTTAAATTTGAGGTAGACAACTCTTTAAACCAATTGAAAGTTTCAGCAAAAATTTTGTGGAAAAGGAGGGGCGACGGATACCCCAGGCACAAGTAAATATTAATTTGTCCATATCTGCAGAGCTACAGCAGTAAGATTTTCTAAATTTGATAAGGATAACTCTTAGTACAAAGTAGAAAGTCCAACAAAATCTTGTTTGTATAGAAGAGGGGAGACAGGTATTCCCCATACAAAGTTATTATTATTTTTCCTATACCTTGCGGAACTACAATAGTGAAGATCTCTAAATTTAATTTGGGAAACGTTTAAGATATTTCGTTTCTAAACGTTTCAAATTTGTATGAAAAGTAACGCAAATGCGTTAAAAAAAATAAAATTTCCATACAAATTTCAATACGTAAAAAGCGTTTGTATTTACAAAATCTGGCCTTAAGTAAAAACAGATTAAATTTTACTGGAATGCTTTTATTTTTGCTATTTGATACTAAATTTTTGTAATATACACAAGTTCACTCAGACATCACTTTATTTACTCTTTGCTTGCGAGTTGAAATAGCAAAATTTTTTGTGATTGCGATTTCCAACACACCAATTTCGTGACTTCTAGTCGAAGTCGTATTTATTTTCCGAAATGCGATTTTCAGCACATGGACGTCAGTCTTATTAGGAAAAAAAGGTGAAAATTTTTTTGTGAAATTTTTTATATAAATTATTTTTATGCAAATAATTTCATTCGAATAATTTTTATTCGACTAGTTTATATTCAAATAGTTTATACTCGGAAAACTACATATATTCAATATAGGAATCATAGGAATCTTCTTCTAAGAATAATTTTCATTCAAATAATTTTAATCGAATAATTTTTCTTTGAATAATTTTTAATCGAATAATTTTTATTTTAATAATATTTTTCCAAAAATTTTTTAACCAATTAAGACAGTTTTTTCATGCATCTTGTGGTGTTTTATTGACCGAAATCAGGCATACTGTTCTCGAGTTATGGCGAAATATACTCATATACCTAATGGAAAAATTAGATATGCTCATAAAAGAAAATCTGTAGGTAGTAGGAAAAAATTAAGGACACAAACTGATTAAAAAAGTCGTAGTTCTCTTCAAAAAGAAATTTCACTGTCGGTCGGTGTTATTATATATTTTTTATTCGTATAAACATGTGTTAGTCAAATTTTTTATGACAAATACTTTTGTAGCATATTTGAGCTCGCTATTTAAAGGAGCAAAAGGACCTATACAACAAAAGGTTTGAGAGTCAAAAGGTTTCACAAAAATTTTCCTCGTAATGTTTTGCATAAAAAAACTTTTATTTCAGCATTAAAAGATTTCCTATTCCGGTTCACTATATCAATTAGCGAAAGTTGGACCGCAGGATTAATTTAACTCGCCCTAAATTGAGTCCCTGGTGTAAGCTTTCATAACCTACTTATTTGGAAATATTTTTCTTTTGCTGACCAGTGTTATTAAACTAAAAATGAATTTTCTGATTCTTAGACCTTGCTATCTATGCATATTGAAAGGAAATTAACGTTACGTTAAAATAAATTGCATGCCGCAATTTCAGTGTTATTTATCAGCACTAAAATTGCACAAGAAGTCTCTACAAATTGATCGTATTATTTTTATCCAAAAAAGAGCAATTCTTTGTTCATTTTACTTTGTACATTGTTCACTACAACAATTTTGGGGACAACTAAAATAAAATGTTTCTAAATTTCTTAAGAATAATGAAAATCCATTTTTAGTTATTTGTTTATACAAAGAGCTTTAAATTTTATAGTCGAAAAGATTTCAAACAAAAATAAGACCACTAATGACAAAGTAAATTTTTGCTATAAAAATTAAACATAAAAGCAACAAACTTTGCACAGGGAGATATTAGAAGACAATGTGCAGCATGTTGTTGCTGTAGGTGATGAATCAAATGTTGCTCGCAAGAATGTTGTTGATTTCACCAGTTGTCTGTGTTTTTTTCTACCTGGTTTTATTTTGTTTGTGCCTTCTGCTAGTTCTGGGCCCCATTCTCCCGGTTGATGTGATGTTCTAGTTTGTCATTTGTTTGTTGTCTTTATACAACTAAATTGTAAATCTTTTGAATTATTATCTTTATGCAATGCACTTGTCAGCACTTTAAAGATGCTACAGCTTTTTTATGTTGTTGTTATTCTTGTTTTTTTATTTGTTGTTGGCTGCTGCCAGTTGCCTGACTGTTTAATATGTCTTTTACTATTTAGATATTGCTGCTGCTGGTGCTTCTGCTGCTAGTCGGTTTTATAAACATTTAGTAAACCAGCCAGTAGGTTGGGTTTTCAGTTTGTGGGTCACTAAATAAGTTGGGTTGAGTTGGATGCTTTGGTTTCTTGATTGCATGTTTTAGATATTTAAGCAATTTTCTTTTGTTGGATTTTAATTTAGTTTTATGATTTTGCATTTTTTTATGGAAAATCAATGAAGAAAAAAACCACTGTATGCAACAAAAGTAGTTGGAAAGGACGAATGTTAGTATGTTTTTTTGTATTTCCTGCAAAAAGGAAGACCAATTCTTTATTGCATTAAAAGCTATTATTCTTACCTGTAAAATCGAAAGTGCTAGCTAGCATTTCTAACAATGCACCGTAGGGGAGAATAAAAATGTCATGAAGATAGATCACCAAAATCGGAGGAGTATTACAAGCGTCGGTCCATCCTATCATTTTGGGAAAAGAACTTTTAAATGAAACATACTATTTTGTAAAATTTTTTTTAGAAACTCAATGAAAATAAGATATTATTTGTACCCATTTTCCCCTCCCATGGATTAGCGCCTGCCGTTTAATTTTTTAAAGACGAACTCTTTATATTGGTCAAGAGCGGAGCTATAAGTCTCAAATTGTATCCTAGTATCGTGAATGTAAAAACGATTGTCTTATTATTTGCTTCTCATTCTACTAAAAAAGCATGTTTGGTTGAGCCTTTTTCTCTTATAGAGAGTTATACCCATTTGAAAACTAAAATTTTCAATTAAAAAAAAACCTTTGGAATAAAAAAAAACATAATTTGTCTAATTTGACTTCACAAATTAAACATACGTATTAAGTTCAAGTGGATAAAATGTCAGAAAAAGTACAATATGCCTATGGCTGATAGGTAGATATGCCAGACTATCACCCAAGAGGTCGCAGTTCGACGCTGTAGGCAGCCAACCGCTTCGCCGCTAATTTTTTATTTGCTTCAGTAAATATATTTTGCTCAAAAATCAATAAAAGATAATGCGTGTTTAATTTTAGGTCGATAATAATGAGTAAAGTGTTGCCTACTATTATCGACCTAATTTTCAACAAAAGTGTTTTAGAGTGTACATTATTAAATTTGCGCCAAGTCGGGACCGGTATGCCTATGCGAAAAAATTACCTTCAAACTTTCCTAATATAGTTTTTTTTATTCAATATACGCTTTCGGAGTTATTCAAAGATTACTATCGAAAAAAGTGCTTTTTCACAAAATACTAAAATTTTTTCTACAAGCTTATAAAAAATGTAAAGCGGCAAAAATTTACCTTTTAACTATTGTTTTTAAAGACAGGTATCTTACGAACAAAATAAGCCATTGTTATATGAAAATCGATGGCTTTTATTAGCAATTTAAAAGAATACATCCGGACACTAAAAAGATACTTTCGGTAATAAATTTGTTTTTGCTTTGAAAAAAGAATTAGAACGAAAGTATCTTTCAACTGTCTAGGTGTATTCACTTTATTGCTATTAAAATCAAGAGTTATCCATCGATTTTCCCTATATTTTTTAAAAATATCTAATAATGTTTTACATTTCATTAAAATTGGCTAGATAGTTTCAGAGAGACAGAAATTGCCCCTTATTCCCCCCCCACCATATCGTGGTCTCTTTTTTGAACAATTGTATAGCCATTCACTCATTTATATAAGTCGTAGTCGAATTTCTGACTACGACAAATCGTCCTAGAATAAAGAAAAGTTTTAAATATTTTCTTTAATCTATGACAATTTGTCATAGAATATACGGGTCATACATAATACGGGTGAATGTGTCCTTCCAGGCTCAGATCTATCCATGTTTTAAACTTCATTAAAATTGGTGAGATATTTACGGAAGGGCAAAAATTGCACCCTAACCCCATCGTGTTTTTAAAAACGTATAACCTATGAGTCCTTAGATCTATCTATGTTCTAATTTCATCAAAATCGGTTCTGTGGCTTAGCTGTTAAAGCGCAACAAACAAACAACAACAAACTTACTTTTGCATATGTAATATTATAAGGATAGTTAGTAGAGACACCTTTAGCCTGCCGCGAACCACTTACCAAGTCACAAACCATTTAGAGAAGACACAAACCATTTTGGAGTTTCCCAAAAACTAGGCTCAAAATCCCCAAAATATCAAAAATTCCCCGGCACTTCCGCGGAAGATTACAGCAGCACTAATATCTAAAAATTCGAGGCTTTTTTTCTTTTTTTTAACAAACACAACACGCGAAGCGATTAGCTTATCCGCGGAAAACACCCAGGGTCTATGGTGGGAATCAAACCCACGACCTCTGCACTGACAGGCTAGCGTCGCTACCACTCAGCCACAGGGGCACCCAAAGCGGCAACACTATTATGTTATGATGTGTCATGTCAAAAAATGACATTTACAAAATCGATATAATTAGCAGTGACACCTTCAGCTAGCACCGTCATGAACCACTTAGTCAAGCCACAAACCATTTAGCAAGGATACAAGACATATTATTGATTCCCAAAAACTAGGCCAAAGTCCCATGAGTTCATCGGCACTTCCCCGCAAAATTACGGCAACACTGAAAGTCTAAAAACTCCGCAGCGGCAGCACCATTATGCTATGTAGCTGTGACCAGTATTTGGGACCAGAATTCGCGGCCAGTATTTTTTTCATTTTTTAAAAATATTTTTTTTTACCTCCCAAGCATTGATTGTTGTTATACAAAGCATTGATGTGCATGGCGCGCCATAAGGAACTAAAGTTCCAAAAACCATTGAAAATTGTATAAAGGTAATTTTGTCATGCATATTTTGGTTTTTTGCTGTTTTAAATTGGAAAAACCGTTCAGGAGTTATGATAGGGGCAGCAGCCTACTACGAAAATTTTTGCCCTCAAAAGCATGATAATCAAGTCTATAAAAAAATATTTGTATTAACGTACAATATTGGAGATATAAATGAAAGCCTCTTCAGAGACTTGATATAAAACGGTATATTAATCAAATTTACTATTTAATTTACTTTTCTAGTTCAACCTACTTTGCGCGAAAGTTTTGATTTTAGCCAATATGTTCTAAAATCTGAAAGCTTGAAATCAAAAACTAAAATCTATTTCAAAACCCCTTGTGTTTACAGTATATATTAAATAAAATATTTTACCGCCCTTGGACCAAATGTGAACAATGTGAGCAAAACTGTAAAAAAATTCCATTTTTAGGATTTCTTAGAATTTTTTTTTTCTCATGGATTTCATTCGAAAATATTGATAGCCAAAAATTTTATAACATTAAGCAAAAAATTTAGTTTAGACAAAAGTAATTGTTCACCTTTTTTACAAAAAGTCTTTTACAAAATACTTGACTGGTTAAAATTGAATACATTTTGAAAATGTAGACATAATTATCTAACAAATTAATGTATGATATGTGTAACACGATACATAAATAGTTTGTAAGTCTATGGCGCATAAGCATAGGCCTAAGCAAAGTATACTTTACGAACTTAAAGCCAGTATTGCCATACAAAATACTCGTTTTAAACTCCTAAAGTATACTTTGTTTTGACTATGATTATGCGCTTATATTTTAGACAAATCATAATATTACGTCATAATTATTTTGTACGCAAAGTTACCCGACATACTGTACAACACTTATGTACAGAAACTTACTTGACACACTGTATTCACATAATATAACAAAAACAGACAATTCTCATTTGGTACATTATTTTATTTACACAAATATTTGGAATTTAGATACAATCGGGGCGATTCAACCGAGACAAGAATTTGCCATTTGAGTGTGTGATTGTGGGTGTGTTTTGAATATTTTATACCATCTTGCCCAGCGGCTTATCTGACTGTTTCGGTAACAGCGACTTCGGTTGACTGTTTTCCACAGCGACTTCGGCTGACGGTTTTCCACAGCCACTTCGCTCGACTGTTTTGCCACAGCGGCTTCGGCTGACTGTTTTCTACAGTGGCTTCGGCTATCTGTTTTCCACAGCGGCTTTGGCTGACTGGTTTCTACAGTACCTTCGGCTATCTGTTTTGAACAGCGGCTTCGGCTGACTGTTTTCCAGAGTAGCTTCAGCTACCTGTTTTTCACAGCGACTCCGGCCGACTGTTTCCTTAGTTTGGAGTTTAAAATAAGTAAGTATTGTAGATTAGCTATAAAGAACTCACATCAAATGATTCTGAATACTACCGAACGATCGTACACCGATTATTACCGATTATCCCGAATACCGCCGATTGATCGTAAACCGATTATTTCCAACTACGCCGAATACCGCCGATAGTTCGTAAACCGATAAATGCTGCTACACCGACAGAGGATAAGTACGCCGAGAATACTTACCGAGTGTCAACGACTGAATCCTATCACCTTAGCTGCTAGTATCTCACCGATTGAATATTATATAATATTATTAAAGTCGTAAATAAAAAACTTATACATATATTGACCTCCAGAAAGGGTAAATAAATTGTGATATCAATTAAAGTTTGAGGATGCGTAAGTCGACCCTGGACAATCACTGAACTACCTCAGCCTTCGAAAAAACCACGTTACACTTTTACTTTTAGAAGTGTAAAATTAATAGCCTTAAATGTAAACACTCGTGTTGAAACTACATTGTCTTGTTATTTTCTTTTAAATATTTCTTTGGTTTTCTACCACTTTGTGAAAGAAAATAACGAAGATAACAAGTTAAAGTAGTTTTAGCCAGATTTTAGGTGAAAAATGTACTTATTGGTTGAACTTTCAATAAAACACAAGTAGTAACTAAAGCTACTGCACCGACATCACTGATGTTAAATATTTAAATAAAAAATATAGCTAAAAATACTTTCATAATATTAAATGTGTAATTCTATGCACTCAGATATACACAATATTCCCGTCAACCACCGTCAACGCATTAAGGATCCACTTGTTCTGGTTTACAAAAGGACCTGAAACAAACCAAGTGCCACTACTCAGCTATACAGAATCGTATAAGCCCTTCACAAAAAAAATAATAATAATAATAGGGTTAATAAATGTATTTATCGCCTTAGACATACGATTTTACATGTCCTTAGAAAAAATAATCTCACAACATTAAATCTTAAACCAAGTATAGCCGATAACTGGTCTATTTTCTTAACCTAATAGTTCGTCAAATACTTCTTTCAAAGAGTTTGATAGATGATAAGCTATGCGACATGTGATGCAACATTTTTGCCAATAATGTTTAATGTTCCAAAAAAATATGTTGGGATGAAATTTTGCAAGTGAAATTACTACCTTAGTATATCTACTTTTTATCTTTGTATAAAAATATTCTTTTACTTCACCTCTTTTCCCTCTTTCTCTTCTAAGTATCCTTCAACACACGCATTCAATTTAGAAGTCATCTACATCGTACAATCGTATGCACACATATGCATACATTTCAGTTACAACTTGTTTGTTGCACAAATAAAATCCTTTTTCCGTTGGCTCGTTCATTCATTCTAGTCATTCACCATGTCACTTAAGGGGTGAACTGCGTTGACGTAACTTTAATCGTTTGAGTTTATATTACTTTCAAATAAATGAATGAATGCATTTTTTTTGCGGCCAAGAAAATGAAAAAAAAACATTTAAGCAAATGCAGAACGCTGTCGGTTAACAATGTTTGCTCTGGGACACTACGTTTATAAATTTTATATGTGTTTAAAAAAAAAAATAAAATAAATTGCTCCAATAAAACAGAGAAGCTTAGTAGCTGTAGCTTAGCCACAACCATACATACATAGTTGTAGGAAACATACTAACTTAGTTGTTATTACTATTTTTCCTGACTTGCCAAAGAATATTTAAGGAAAATGCTTATTTACAATGATTTGCTCGTGCCCAATATTTCTTGCTAAAATCGGATAAATTTTTAAATAAAAACAACTTTAGTTTGATTTAAAATTTGTTTCAAAAACTAAAATTTGCTCTAACTGTCATAATACGCGGAGATATAAGACATGGCAGAGGCATGGTTGCGATAACAATATTATGTTATCTGCAGTATGACAGTGCTTGTGTCAAACAAGTTATTATTGTTTAAAATATTGTAAGCAATAATGTTTCGAGGCCAACCACCATGATCCCATCTCTTACCAGAGTAAAAATCACGGTTGCTGCAATCGACGAATATCCTTTTGGTGTATACAATTGCTGAAAAGTTTTCAAACTTCACCTGGCACTTGTAACTCTTATCGGCTTTCATATCGAGCCCTATTTTTGATTTCGAGAAGATTTTTTCAATGTATTCAAATATCTTTTATATAGTAATTAGCGCATCCGTTATTTGTATGCTAAATTTTTTATACAAAAATGTTCAAGTCTCATGTTAGTTTCCAATGTTAGTTTAGCTTAAGTTTCGTTTTTAATTTAATCTTTCGATTAAATTATTTTTTATTTAAGAAAGAAATTCTAAAGCACGTAAATATTGAACATTCAAAGAAACATTTGGTTGAACTGACATCAGAAGTTTCGAGACCACCACCGTCTTGTCATCAGAACCCTTCTACCTACACTGCCAGCGACGGTAGCAACAACACCCTAGTGAAAATCCTAATTACTTTAGTAAGCCCAATCAACAGATTTGTCGCCAGCTCGCGGCGAGTGGTACCTTGGAAACTTATACCTGTTTCACACACCTCAAATTTTCTCGATCAAGTTTTATTCAGCTGTGAGAAAGACAGAAAAAGGAATAAAAATTTCTCTCTCTAAGGAAGGATAAGGAAAACTGTATGGTTGGTTTTATATGCTTAATTTAACCTAATATAACAATATAAACAGCTGGAAATTTCGATAAACTTTTTCGTTCCGTGGAAATTGAATCTGATTCCAATCCTTTTCATAAGTTTTAGTTTTCGAGATATACGGTTATTTCAAAAATGAAGCCACTTACTTGCTATTAATTAAAAAAGAAAACCCAAATTTGACAGCAAAATTAGCTTAAAACCTCGTGAAGATTGTTTCGCAATCTGCCCATTTGTTTCAGAGATATCGTAAAAGTTTGAGCCTAAAAATTGAAAATTTCATAAAAAATTTAAAAATGTTTGTATATAAAAATTCATAAAAAATATCCCATTTTTTGTCGAGTATCATATAGCTTATTAATATGATTATTGCGAACGTATTTGCTTTTTGAATCTAAATTGATTATTAGGCTAAGGTTCGCAACGTTATATTCAGAAAGAATTGGGCATGATTAATATTCCAAGGAACAAGGGAAAAATTAACATCAACTTAATTTTTCAACGTGCACAGCAGAACAAAATAGCGCCTTTTTCGGAAGCCGCTACACTTCCATCGTCAGTGCTCACGTGTATTTGCTTATCACCACTTGTCAGGTGGCTCTGTTGAATGTGATATCAATTCTTATATATACAACTTTTTCGTGAAAATTGAATACGAGAATTAAATCACTCTCAAGCTGATATTAAAGTGCACTTTCCCAGCGTTGTCATCGTTGCACTGACGATGTAAGTGTAGCGGCTTCCGAAAGTGGCGCTACTCTGTTCTGCTGTGCACGTTGAAAAATTAAGTTGATGTTAATTTTTCTCTTGTTCCTTGGAATATTAATCATGCCCAAATCTTTCTGAATATAGCGTTACGAACCTTAGCCTAATAATCAATTTGGATCATATAGCTTAATTAGAGTTTCTAATTTCCTGGACTTTTCCCATTCCCGGGAAACGGGAAATAAAATTTCTTATTCCCGGGATTAACGGGCATTTTTGAAAATTAATGATTTGAATCAAACGAGCTCAAGATAAGAAATTCAATATGTTCTTTAATAAAAAAATATATAGAATAAAAGCAAGTTTATTCATTCTAAAAGCAAATACATATATGTGTACATATTTAAAAACTAATTAAAAATTACACTGTACAACAGTCCGAAAATCCCGTGGGGTTTCATGGCGGTTTTTTATGTTTTCGAGATCGCTGAATCTGAATCTGAAGTTATTTTTTTCGAGTCACGTCACGTTTTTATACTACAGAGGGGGCAAGTCCTAGCCCACTACTGTCAAATAGGGTTAATATACATGACCAAGCCCATTACTTATTAAGGAGGAACATTTTTTTTCTTTGGGGCCTATCCCTAAGACCCTCCTTAGGGGTGCTCCCATACAAAATTTATGACTTTTGTGTCAGTTTTCTTAATAAAAATATAATAGAATATTAGCCCTCTCCGACAGTGCTCCCTCTGTAGCACAAAAACCTGACATGGCCCGAAAAGAATAACTTCAGATTCAGCGATCTAGAAAACATAAAAAATCGGCATGAAACCCTACGGGATTTCTAATTTTTTGAAAATTGTTGTACAGTGTTATTAAACTTATATACGAGTATGTATATGAATTATATAAATTATAATGTAGACCGTACATGCACATGTCGATCCTTTATTGAAAATTACATATATCTTGAAAAAATTTTACTTTGAAAAGTTCAAATGTTAACAGATATATGACCGATATTAGCCGTTTAAATGCTATCACTTCAGTTTAAGATACATATTTAATTCTTTACATATAAAGAAGACATTAAGAAGCAAGCACTGTGTCTTCAGTAACTTAAAAATGTGTTTTTTTTTTTTGTTGCAAATATTACTACTTTGCAATAAAGGATCTATATTAAGATAACATCTTCGTTTAACGCTCTGTACCACTATCTTTTCAATGCCTAATATAATTGTTCTTGGTTTAAGGAATAAAAAAGATAAAAAGCCATATAAAATATTTTAGAAAGTTTGAAGTATGAATCATATGAGAAACCTCTATATAATCGATTTCATTGCGGACTTGCCATAAATGTCGTAGTAAGTCAATAGTCTTTCCACCTTTGTATGAAGGCCTTGTCCTACAAAGGGAACATTGGGCGTAATAGTTGGTTTTACTAAAATATTTTCATATTACTGATTGTGTAACAAAACAACGAACAGCATTGTAAAATCCATAAAAGTCAAATTGAATTTCCCGAAAATGCCCGGAGCAAATTTCCCGGGATTCATTTTAGAAAATTTCCCAGGCTTTCCCGGGAATTTTTTCCCACGTAGAAACTCTAAGCTTAATATATTCGAAAGGAAATGAGGCCATTTTCGTTGAAATTGATGCACAACTTATGATTTTCTTCAGCTATCCTAATATATGTCGTGCAAGTGCCTTCGTATATAAAATAATGGTATATCTCGAAAACTAAAACTGATAAAAATAAAATGGAACATCAGATTCGCATTCAGCGTCTCAAACAAGTAAAGAAACATATTGAATTTCTAGGGAACGAAAAAGTTTACTGAAATTTGCAAATTTATGGGCTTTTTTTTTTGTTATCGTAATAGTTATGGGTCTTTTTGCTGTTTATTTTGTTAAATATACGATTTAGGTAAAAGTCGGTAAGGCAAAAGTTGTTGAAAACTTCACAGAGAACTACTTTTTGCAAGAAAATTGTTTATGATGTGGTCATAATTTTCGTACGGGAAGACGAGGTCCCAGAGCCGTAAAATTTTTTTAGAGTAATTTTTTCATCAACCCCCAACTTTTTTGCGATGAAATTAAAAAAAATTTTTTTTTAATTCCCATATAAATAAAGGATACGGCCTCCATACAAAACAAAAAAAATTTAGCCAGTCACCCCTAGGATTAAAGAGTAGTTGAAAAAAATTTCAAAAATATTTGTTTTAATTTTTTGTCACGCCTCTAGATACCGCCCTTTTAGTTTTTTCTATACTGCCTCGCTATTTGTAGCCCGATCATAACATATTGCAAATCGTTATTCATGGCTTGCCTATAGCTTCATTTTTGCTTTTGGTGACTTTTTTATCCGACACCAAAATTCTGGGCGCCAGTTATGCCATCTCGGATCCTTCCCCCCTAATGTCCAATTTTTTGCAACTGGCTAGAAAGCCCCTCTAAAACTTAGTATGCACAACTTTTAATATACTCACTTTTATGCCACGCCCAGAAAGTAAGACCAATTTTTCTTTTACAAATACATTCCAGTAACAAAGTTGCTTCCATTTAAGCACGTTTCTACTATTATGGAATAAAAGTAGCGCTGACAAACCTGCTGATATCGCTGCTGATTTTTGTATGGCGAGTTCCCGGATTGGAGTACTATATTTTTGCTCACAAAAGCGCTTTTGAAGCGCTGAAAATCATCAACATTTTCAGCACTAGAACAGAAAATATATGAAAAATATGGTTCGATGTGGATTAGCACCGTTAACGCCTTTTTGAATTTTTCTTATTTCGTTTCTTTATTTATTTTTATTAATCTCATATATTTACTCAATGTTTGTTATTTTAACTTCAACTAGTATCGAACTAACAACCTTCAGTATTGAAGTTCAACGTACCAATCACTCGACCAAAAACACTGTTGCAAAACGGCACCAAGAAACTCAAATAAACTTAGTCTTCATTCTCGCTTAAAAACCTGCTTTGGATCAGCAGTATAAAATCAGCTTTTTTGTATAGCTTGTGTACGAAGCTTTTGTATAAGTAAAAAGCAAATACTTTTCTCGCTTCAAAACCTGCATTGGTGTGACGCTATGAAAGCAGCTTCTGAACAAGCTCATATTTTAAAGCGAATTATGAAGCGCTTTATTTCTTTAGTGCTTCAAAAAACATGAAAATTTTTTGCTGGGATATTAAATTAAAACAGGTGTTTCAACACAAAACACATGAACCCTCTTAAGAGACAAAAAAATTGTTAACTGTCTAACTCTTCAAATACATATTTAAGTGTTCTTCAAGTCTGCTTAACCTTTTCGAAAAACGAAACATAATTAAAAAAAATAAGTAATATATAATAGTATCTAATATATACAAAAAAAAAAAGGAAAGAGGATATAGTTGCAGGGAGAAAGAAAATGATTACTGCTGCGTAAGACTATTTTAACGTCTTATTCTTTATCTACTGACAAAAGATATCGTCAGTAATGCAAAGTTTTTACTTTTTTCTTTTTTTCCACGAGCTTTTATCTACTTTTATATTTTCAACATTAATTTTTCGTCCTTCAGTGTCTACGTTTAGTTTTCTTTTTCCTTTAAAGCAGAAAGAGAAATATTATTTACTACCATAACATTACTTGAGAAGTATTTTATACTGGAAATGCTTTAACGGTCTCCTTTCAATGCAGAACCATGAAATAATGTTGCGCTTCTTTTGAAATATAGCAACGAATGCCAGCAAACATTTGCGTTTGTCAGAGAATCGTAGATTTTTGAAGGAAAAGGAGATATTTACCCCTATTATGAATGACATCGTTGATGTTCATATCAATATGTCAGCAAAAATTGTCACTTGCTAATCTTTGTCGACAACAATTGACTACTATTGACTTGCTTCAATAATTTTCGAAGCCTGAGGTAATAGTTAGAGATTGTCAATAACAGCCAATTGTTGTCGACAACGCGTAGGCAAGTGACAATTTTTACTGTGGTGTTGATGTGACGTTGACAACGCGATTCTTATTACGGGGGATTTCTTTACATTGGAAAATGTAATGCCTTAAAGATATTTCGTGTTACAAATAATAATTTAAACGAAGCTCTGTGTAACACTCCTAATGAAAGCTATTAGCGAGATTGACCAGACCGTCTAATATCGTTCGAAAAAGAATGTTCCAATTTCATTCCATTTTTCAAGTCATCAGTGTAAGCAATAACCATATCGCCCGTTCAACAATAATTTGTAGAAGATTATTAATCAATAATGAGAAAATTAGCGGGGATAGGACGCCACTGTGAGAACAAGCGTTGGTGCATTAGCAACGCAATGAAAAAACTTTCTTCATAAATTTTGTGAATTTTTACATTAATCAAAAGTAAAACTGAATTAAAACTCAACCAATGTAGCGCTTCATTGGATAAATTATACAAGTGCCGTTAAAATAATTTTAATGAAAATTTAACCAAATATATGAAATAATTTCATTGATTATTTTGATGGAATTATTCCATCGGTTCAATAAATTATTTTAATGAACATATGATAATTTTAATGAAATCCTGACATTGTTGTTATGTAATTATTATAGTATATAATAGGCTTATTAACTTAAATTGTTTTATTTATGAGCGTCAGAAAATTCTTTTAATATGATAAGAAATCACAACAATTATATAAATTTATTTTTGTTGTTCCCAATGATTGTAAACTGTTGAAATATATTAAATTAATATGTGATTCCTTTCATCGTTCCTTCATAAATGGAATGAAATTTTTCATCAGAACTACGGAATACGTTTCATCTTGAAATTCTGATATTTAAAATCCTAACATTTCTTTATTTGTTTTAATTTAAGCTTCAAGATTTTTTAAGTATCCATTAAAACATTTCGACAAAACTTAAAGTTATTTTCATAATATTACAAAATATTATTGTCATAAATTCAATGACATTTTCTAACGTAACTATAAAAGCTAATGATTCCAATCCAATGAAATTGATTTCCAATATATGTGCAAGTTCACATATATCGTGAATTTCACATATGTTGTGAAATATTGCATTAGATCTGAAAAGAATATCTAATGAAATCGATTCACTAGATTAATGAAGCGAAATTCCTCTAGTTTAATCTTTAAGATTAATTTAAAGCCACTTTAGATTAATTTTAGAATCATTCCTTAATTATTCTTTTGAATAATAGTTTAAAATCAAATTTAATTTTTAAGCTTCTATCTGGGCTTAAAGACATGGAAGTTTAAAAATCAAATAATAAGCTGCTGTCATTGTGTTTGCTGGGCCTTATTAGTGTGTGTGCTGTGGGTATACCCTGAAAGAAGCCAGCGGCCGAGTGTCTTCAAGTCAACCCTTTTGTCGACAAGTTTGCTGACTTATTGGTGACATTGTCAACGATTCGTCTATACTGTTTATTTTGCCTTTAATAGGAAGAGAAGTTTTTGATAGCTAGAAAACGATTTTTTATTGCCTCATTTTGTTGTGTTGAAAATAAATGCGGTTGCACGCAAAACTAAAAATTTGCATAAAATATCTAATTTAATTCCCTTAGCTAGTAAAAAGTTTTATATGTGTTGACTAGAATGATTAAAATGCACTAGTGAATCTCTCGTACCAATGTCTCCATATGGTCCAATAAGAACCCCCTACACTGTAAAACACTTTTGTTGAAAATTAGGTGAATAATAGTTGATTTTTGTTGATTTTTGAACAAAATATGTTTACTTAAACAAATTCAAAAATCAGCGGCGAAGCGGTTGGCTGCCTACAGCATCGAACCACGACCTCTTGGCTGATAGTCTGGCGTATCAACCTATCAGCCATAGGTATATTATACTTTTTCTGCCATTTTATCCACTTGAACTAAATACATGTGTTTAATTTGTGAAGTCAAATTAGCCAAATTATATTTTTTTATTGCAAATACCTACAAAATCGATGCAATTTTAGACAACGAGAAATTTTCAACACAAATTTAGACAATATATGATCCTAAATTTTAAGTAATGTTTTAGAGTGTAGTCTATAAGTAAGTAAATAGTTCCGAGGTCGGTACTGGAATCTCAATGACAAGCACAAGTTAAATCTCTATAGCACAGAACATTGACTGGGGTACAATTAGTCAGTAGTACTGGTGACAAAGTGAATACTGAATCCGGGCAATTTTACTATCGACATTTCCTGCAGGGTAATGAGAAAGTTTTTGTGTGTAGGTGAATGCGTGTTTAAATTACAATTTCAATAGTCTTTTTATTTAATTTAATGAATAGATGCCCTTCTAAAGTTGCACACACACAAAATTTAAAGTAAAAAAACTGAAAAAAAGTACTGAATATTTAAAGAAAAAAATAAACGGGTAGGAAATGCCATAGATCCTCTAAATTGATTTCTTTTAATGCCACGAAAAGTTGAAAAATATATTTTTCTTTTTTCATTGTCACAATTGTAAGTTGCCAGGAAACTGTGCAAATTGAAAATTATAATATGAAAATATTCCCAACCAAAATAAAACGTGCACCGCCATTCACTAGGTTGATATAAAATGTGTGGGTTTAATCAATAAGGAAGCTTATTTAAATGATTTATTAATTTACATTTTAAAGGAAGTTATTTTGCAATTTCCTTGTTGCTTGCCGTGAGAGTGAACTTAATGGTGTGAGCATTATTGGCTTTGAAAAGAGCTTAAGCACGAATAAAAAATAATTATATTTATTTTTTATTCGTGTTTAAAATATATTTCAAATTTAAATTTTAGTTAATTTGTTGTTTATGAAAAATTCTGCAACACAATTTTAAATTTAATTAACTGACATAAAATGTATTTTACTATGGGGCATATTTGCCATCGTAGTAACTAGAATATATCTTTTCATATTCCTAGATTTTTTAAAAAGAAAATATGTATTTCTGTGGATCTTTAATAAAAGCACGTAAATTGACTTTAGAAAATTCTTTAGATTTGTGATAACGATTGATTATAGCGACTCGACATAGAAAATCTTGTAAGCTTTACATTTAAGGTATGAGATTTCTTAAGCACTTTTATGTAAAACGCCACGATGACAATTTATGTCGAACATTTTAACCCTCTTTTTATCAATTTCTCACTTAAGTATGAAGTTAAACCTTAATTTGCAAATAAAATCGACATTTGTTTATCGATTTTAATAATTTTCGGCTTATTTTATTCTTAATATAAACGGCTTTCTACTAAATGTTAAAAGCTAAAAAATTTTGAGTTCTTAATTTTTTTATGAGCTTTTGAAAACGAAAAAAGGTTTAAAATTGCATAAAACACGAATTTTTCGCCATTAGCTGCACGAAAACAACATAAACTTACTTTTGATGCACAATTTGATGCATTTAACATTACAAATTAAAAAATTTAACATGTGAAATTGAACATGTGACTTCTCGTTTAATAGTCTAACGTAATAACCACTACACCACATATTTTAAATGTATATTTATATAATATCAATTTCAATTTTGAGTATTTGTGGGTGTGTTATTTCTATGCATGTACTTTTTTGGTACCTATAACATAAACAACGGACTATATTGAAAGCAATAGAAAATCCGTATAATGTGTATTTAGTTTTTTTTTATTGAAAGTTAAAATCAGCTAAAAATATGATTAAACATTTTAAAAATGATTGCACGGAATACTTCTTGAACAAAATGCATACCGTGTCTGTCATAATGTTGTACGTGTACATGTCCAAAGCACAAAATTATTGGCGCTAAACACACTGTCAATAGATTACCTTTTACGACATATAACTAAAGAGTGAATGTGTTAAGCAACGTTTTTAACAAAATGTAAATTAATGAAAATACTTTTTTTTATTTTCAGGTCTATTTCAAAATTTTGATTTTTAGCCTTTTTCCGACTTCAAGAATGCCGACATTAAAAACTTTTTTCCCGAATTTTACTTATCAAGAATCGCTTGCTAACCTTTAATTTAAAATCCTGGCGAAATACTAAAAAAAAGTCAAGATAAAAAAAATGTTTTTCTTTAAAGTCAAATATCTTATAAACTACTAGCTATACCCGGCGTGCTTCGCTACCCCATTGTTGTGCAGATATAGAAAAATTTTTTAACTCATTTAAAAATAAACATAAAATTGTTTCGTTTTTTTTGGAGATCTTCTCAGTTTTGGCGAATTTTTGTGTCTTAGCGATTTTTCGTTTTGGCTTTTTTTTATGCTGGAATTTTAGAGTTTTTTAAAATTTCAAGAGTTTGCCTCTTACGGTTTTTAAGATGCAGCAAACTGTTTAAACTACATAGTCAAAATTATATTAACTTTCACAACACCCTTTAATTTTTGTTGTGTTAAATATTCAACAGACTACACCAATTAGCACTAACATTGAAAATTTCGAGAGTCTATATAAAAGTGTCTGTATATTACATTAGTATATCAACATTTTTCGTTGTTCGCTTTAGAACACCCTTTAATCTTTAGCCCGTAGATCTTACGGCTCTCGAGAAAACAGCCTGTGACAAACAGAAAGACAGACGGACTCACGGACAGCGTATCGAAAACAATAAGATTAATTTACACTTTTGGTGTACATCGCCCTAAAAATAACCTTTTCCCAAAAGTAACTTTTCAAAAAGTAACCAATTTCAAAAGAGTACCATTTTCAAGTACCCTTTCCAAAAAACATTTTTCAAAAAGCGCCATTTCTGAAAACTACATTTTCAAAAAAGTAGGTTTTCGAAAAAGTACCTTTACTTTAAAATATAAACGGTTAACAAAAAAGTACCAAAATTATATTTTTACCCTTTTTCGGCCCTTAAATGTACAAATTTCAAAAAGAGTACAAAAAACCTATCCACTCATTTTTCTATCTTATTTTATGTCTACCTTACTTAGATTCGGAGATATAAGAACACGGACTTTACCCGTTTTTATCCCTTTTAATCCCGTTAGAATTTGAGTTTTCTAAAATTCGTTCTTAGAGAATATATACAAACATATGCATTCAGTATGTGCATCAATGTGCATAAAAAAGAGTTGTATGGAAAAAGTACCAAAAAGGGCTACCAATTTTAACCATTATATATTCAAATTTGAAAAAAATACAAAACTGTTTTTGAGGGCTTTTTAAGGAGAGAAGAATGAATTTCAAGTTTAATTTCTAACTTTATTACTTTAGGGGCTATTACAAAGGACCATTATTATTGGCCCAAGTGGGCTGGAACCCTTTCTTTATACTTTTCACCAGCAACCTGATAACCTACTTCAAGAGCTTAACTGTTAACAAAAAAAGTACCAAAATTATATTTTCCCCCTTTTTCGGCCACTAAATGTACAGATTTTAAAAAAGTTTCAGACACCTGTTCGCTCATTTTTATATCTTATCATGATGCTTTTAGATTTTTATGTCTACCTTACTTAGATTCGAAGATATGAGGTTACCAATTTTACCCGTTCTTACCCCTGTTAATCCTCTTAGAATTAAAATTTTCAAAAATCCTTTCTTAGTGAAAATATACAAACATATTCATTCACTATGTACATCAATTTGCATAAAAAATAGTTGTATGGAAAAAAGTACCAAAAAGAGCAACCAATTTTACCCTTTATGTATTCGAATTATAAAAAGGTACCAAAACATATTTGAGGGCTTTGTAAGCATAAAATAATCCATTTTAAATTTAATTTCTATCTTCTTTACTTTTAGAGATAAACGGTTAACAAAAAAGTACCAAAATTATATTTTTACCCTTTTTCGGCCCCTAAATGTAAAAATTTCAAAAAAGTACCAAACACCCGTCCGCTTATTTTTTCATCTTATTATGCTGTTTTCGGAATTTTATGTCCACCTTAGTTAGATCCGAATTTACCCGTTTTTACCCCCTTAGCGTTTGAATTTCCCACATACGAAATTTCAACTTTCTAGCTTTAGTGGTTTGGGCTGGGCGATGATGAATCGGTCAGTCAGTCAGTCAGTCAATCAGTCAGTCAGTCACTCAATAACGTTACTCTTTTATTAATATAGATAGATAAGAGATATGAAAACACATGTAAGAACAGTTCTTCTTTGTATTGTTTGGCTTAGCTCAAAGTGCTTTAATTTTTTTAAATCGGTTATAGTCTAAAAATGTTATAAGCCTCAGAAGTTTTTTTTTCAGATAGTCAACCTTGTCCCATTGTAACTGAGCTCGTGCTTCAAATAGAAGGCAACGAAGATAGGCGTAGTAAGGTCTGACTCCTCTGCTAAAGATGTTCGAAGTTTTAGATAAATTATTACCCTTTATTTTGCATAATTGAGTCTCGATTCAATAATTTTTTCGAGACCACGGCAGTCTTCGCATCAAAGGTTTTTTCCCCTAGAGCAGACTGCCAGCAAAGGCTCCGAATCTTAAAAAAAACGATAATAGTTGGGAATAGTCACAAGATATTTGGTAAGCATAAAATTAGGCATAAGCCTAAAATAAAATATGACCATTATATGGAAAAAATGAGGACACATTATTTTCTAGCACATCAAACTGATTAAGAAATGCAAAAATTTGTGTTATTACCTAAAGTGATATTTGGCAGTTTGGGTGTTTTCACTAAATTACTAATAAAATCTGCAATTTTCAGCCGATTTTTATAATATTTAGCTTATTTTATTCTCAACATATTTGCCTTTAAAGACAATGGTCAAAAGTTCAATATGTTGCAGTTTTGAATTTTTTATGAGCTTTTAGAAAAAAATTTTTTAAATTTTTACAATAAATTAATTTTTCAATTTTATTTAACGAATAACTAAGAAACCATAGATTTTTTTAACCTACTGCATTAAGATGATTTGAAGCAAATTTTGTTAGTTACCCGATGATGTTTTATTGATCGACGTCGGACATACTGCCTTCGAGTTATGATGAATTATACTGGTATACCTCGAGAAAACATTAGGTAGGCTAGTAAAAAAAAAATTTGATGGAACTTTTTTTTAAATATATTTTCTAAAGCTTAATAGCTAATACCTATCCGAATTGCTTATTAATTTCTTATGGGTGAAAACATCGTGGCGTTGTATAATTGAAATAAAACGGAAACAAAGAGGTAAGCAGCAAGTTAGATTTGTGTGTTAAAAATATTAATTAAAGTCTGTTCTAGATATGACATTGTCGCTACGTAATTGTTGGAGACAATATAAACGACATTGTAGTAATTGACGACATAATAGGCGACATTGTCGCTTTTTTAATCATTGACTGCAAGACATTTTCGCTTATATAATCATTGACGACAATCTGAGCGATTTTTCGCTCATTGAATCGCACACGATTTTTGCGACACTTGTTCGAAAACTTCATTGATGATTTGTTATGGCTGTTCGACATTTGTCGTCAAGGATTTAACATTGTCCTGTACTCGTTATTGATGATGTCTTAAGGACATGACCAACGGGCACGTTTTAATATAAAAAACGCACACATTCATTCACATTGTGTATACATTCATACACAAGAAAGAAATATTTACTGCCTGTTTTTGTAAATAAAATAAAAATTTTCGTTAGGGAATTTATATTGAAACAACAATAAAAAAACTCAAATTAGTTTTTGTTTTCAAATCAAGGTCCCTAACGAAAGCTTTTATTTTTAACCGACTTCAAAAAAAGGAGAAAGGTTATCAATTTATCATATTTTTTATGTATGTTCCCTCAAAACTCCGCCATTTATGAAGAGATATCAGATTTTTTTTTCTTTATTTAAATGGATGTACTTTAAGATTGGTCCCGTTGAAAAATGGGCAGGGTCACGCCCATACAAAGTAAATACAAATTTTTTTTAAAGAGAAGTAAGACAATCAGGCAATTAATGCCTACCAGTTACTACTGGTGTCAAGTAGAGGAATTAATTTGTTTAAGCTGTGTATCCATTTTATTAGTTCTTTTTACTTCGCCGACGGATCTGCTACAATACCGACGAAGTAGGGTACTGTGAAGTGTATTAGGATATGTTAGTATTGATCGCTGCTAGTACTACCAAAGTGATCAGTGCTATGCCTTCATCACTTTAACAGTCCAACAACTACCAACACAATAATACACCAATACACATCAGAAAAATGCATGACGTTGTTGGCTTGCCTGAAAGTAGCCTTGAACTCAGACCTCAGGGTTTGTAGTCAAACGCGCTACCTGTTCAGCCAACAGCACCCTTTTAAACAGCACCCTTTTAAACCGATTCTTATGAAACTTTGCACATACGTTAAGTTTCTATATGTATACTACATCATGATTACAAAAGTGGGCATTGCCACGTCCATACAAACTAAATATTTATTTTCAACAACTGCTACTGACCCGATTCTTATGAAACTTTGCATACACCTTTAGTTATCGTTACAATACAACATTGTGGGTAGCAAAGTGGGCAGTGCCACGCCCATGAAAATTAAATATTAATTTAACCTACTTCTACTCAACCCATTTTTTCAAACTTCGCACACACAATTAGTTCTCGTACAAGTATGTGATGATAAAAAATGGGGGCGGTACCACGACTATTTTGTAGTCGGTTTTTTTGTTTTGCAAGAATTATATTTACAAAAACTGGCAGTTAAGCAACAAGACTTTCATCGTCTGAACGCCAAAGAAAGTTCAAAGAAGAAACACTAATAAGCTGATCAGTAAGACTTGCATCGTTTGAACGTAGACTATGCATCAAAATTGAGGAAACTTTAACTTCACCTAAAAAGAATCCCAGATGTAAACTTTTAAAACGCCGATATATCTACATATATATTTTATGTACCTTCTGCTAGAATCTGTCGTTAGAACCATATTTCTTTTGTGTTGTACAGTATTACTAATTAATAGCTTAACATTTACTAAGTTCCATAAAAATGCTAAACTATTGTAATGAATTCTTTGGCTTAGAGAAAAAGCTCCAGTTAAGAGCTTTCACATTAGCTCTATTTTCCTAAACTTGTTTTACAACACAGATGAACGAACCAAAACAAATCTTTTCAAATTATTTTGGGTATAAGAAAGCAAATTGATTGAAGCACATTGACCTAAAATGCTTTTGGGCAACAAAACCTCTGACACTTGAATATTCTTCACTTTTGTTTTGTTCTTGAATTTTTGTTAATAAACTTTCTTTTGAAATATTCCAAAAATAAATTGAAAAAAAAAGAAACAACTAAAGCAGAGATCATTATTTAAAGAAAAGAAAATACAAATACAAATAGAAGAAACAAATGATGATTTGTTAACGTTTTTTGAACTTTCATTAATTATTTAACACTCAAAGTTGGTATGGTTGTTGATTGGTTGTATTTACATGTTGGCCAAAATAATTTATTTATTAAAAAAGTTCGTGTGTTATGCTGTTTTAATATTTTTGTTGGCTTAAGCCGTCGGCAAGAATCCATAATAATTCATGTGCTTTCTTTTTTTATATTTTATTTATTTAAAATCACTTCATTAAAAATCTTTAAAGTTTGCCAAATTAAATTGTTTGTGTATTTTTGCCGCCAGCATTTAAACGGGAGATAATATAAGACCACCAGGAAACATATGCGCGAACTTAGTTCTTAACAAAAGTCGTAGCAGAAAGGCAGCAAAACTAGTGGTGGCACATTGAAGGGGAATCAAATCAAAATGAAATTATTTTCTTTGCTGTTTAGTGTGGCATGTTTAGCAGTTTTCTGTACAGCGGAAAAAGGTAAGTTAATAATAAACTTAAATTGAATGTAAAAATATTGATAAATATTTTAAAGGCCAACATGAAAACGAACAAACATTAGATATAAACTCATTGGCAGCAATGCTTGGTGCTAAGCCCACAATAGCAACTCCTACTAAGGTACCCACCGCACAAGTCTCACCCAATGAAAAGTTTGCCACTACAGAAAACGAATTGAAAGCGGAAGCTTTGATTATTAAATTGCCCGCCTTTGTAAATGATTCCTTACAAGCTACTGTATCTAAGCCTTTGGACGTCGCCGGTTTTATAGACAAGAATGGTGATATCTATAAGATTGCAAATAAAAGCGTTGTTGGTATAATACGATCACGACAAGCTAAGGATGATGGACAACATATCTGTAATTACGGCTCTGTTCTCATTTACAGCGATGTACCTTGCAATCAGGTCACCAACGTTAGAGTAGCTGAAGTGGAAGAAACAGCTGCTTTAGATGAAACTTCTGCTCCAGTAATGCAGCAGCAAAATAAGCAAACTGAAGAAAACATAGAAAAACCTAATGAAAATGTCTTAGTGCGTCCCAATAAAAATGGGCAGAATCGTCCAAATAAAACACGCCCCGGTAAAAATGGTCAAAATCGTCCCAATCAGACTGCTCAAAATCGTCCCAGTCAGAACGCAGGCAAACGTCCCAATCAAAATTCACAAAAACGTCCGAATAAAAATTCACAAAAACGTCCCAATAAAAATCCACAAAAACGGCCCAATAAAAATCCACAAAAACGTCCCAATAAAAATTCACAAAAACGTCCAAATAAAAATGGACAAAAACGTCCAAATAAACAAGGACAAAAGAGTCCCAATCAAAATACTCAAAAACATCCCAATCAAAATGGACACAAACGTCCTGTGAAACATGTCCAAAAACTTCCCATAAACGCTAACAATAAAAGCCAAAGCCTGCGTTCACAGCAAGACAACGAACGTCGATGGCAGGATGAGGAGGATGAAGATGATGTTTACGACGATGAACTTTATTTTCAAAATCAACACAAGCGCATTCAAGCTCAGCGTTATATATCCGATTATAATGACTTTCAATAATAAAACTGATTTATAGTTTTTTTTTATAAAATGATAAAAAAGATAAACTTTTAATTCCTTTATTTAACAGAAGAAGAAAAAAACAATATTTTAATATTGTGCGATGACTGTGCGTAGTTAGACGAGATCTCAGCTTATGCACTGAAAATATTGTTACCAAAAAACTATCCAACAACAAACGTTTGTTTGAAATAAAATTTTATTATTTGCATAATTTTTTAATCTCATTAAAAGCACTATACAACAAAATCAATATTTTTTTGTTTTTCAAAATGACAAGGTTCTAGCGACTGATTCTGATAGAAGGCACTTAAAAAATATACGTTCATTGGCGATTTGAAACTTTTTTTTATTTATTTATTTATAAATTTTCATAGTGAATCGGTGCAGAGAATCTTATCAGCTTATCAGATGTGGTAATGTACATCAAAGCGCCCTCCTTCGACGGTAATGTTAGCAAAAATCGTCTGCGAAATAGAACAACTAATAAAATGGCTACAAATAAAGCTGAAGAAAGTTGATGTGTCTACTTGATATCAGAGGCGCTGCAACAGCGCTGTAAATTTAATATAACGCGCAACAACATACTTGTAAAAGAATTAAGCTTTCTATCTCTATCTCATTTCACCATCTGTTCTCTCCCTTTCTCAAAGAAGGTAACTCATTAATTAATTAACTGATAGCCATTAAGAGCCTGAGTGTGTCACTTCTCTTTAAAAAAAACATCTTTAATATTTTTCTGATGCGACCAGCTCAATTGGTAAGATAATTTCGTTATATTCAACGTTTTGACGAAACTCATACTTTGAAAACTTCGTACCTTCCTTCTATTATCTTTACTTCGCTAAGTTTAGGAACACATGTATTTAAAAATATTATTTGGCGATTAAATGTCTTCAAACATTTACCACACCAAGTTTTATAATTACAATAAAAGAAAATCATTCTTTTACACCACTGCCTGCACTTCATGGAACTTACACACTAGCTCTTCACCCTAACTAGAGACCGGTATGCACTATTTCAATCAACAAGTTTTTAAAATATGCACGATAAAATTACTTTCAAACTTTCTTAATATAATTTTCTGGTTTGGTCAACGCTTTCGGAGTTATTCATTCACAAATTTGTATAGAAAAAAAGTGCTTTGCAAAATTAAAAACTTTTTTTCCTTCTAAAAATTCATAAAATATTTATAACTGCAAAAACTTTACCTTTTAACTATTGCTTATAAGGACAGCTAGCTGTCTTACGAATAAAATAAGTCATATATCATGAAAATCGAGGGATAAATTTTGATTTTATTAGTAATTAAGTGTATTCAAAGTCCTTATTTCATCGAGACGGGAGTGGAGGGGAGGTAAGACAGAAAAAGTACTCAACTTCAGGGTGTATACTGATGGATAAAGAATGATCTGCGCTGTAGGCTCCGGAGTCTTCTCGAATGACCTTGGGCTAAGACACTCCTTCCGACTTCCCAACGAAGCCAGTGTATTTCAGGCTGAAATCCTGGCTATAAGAGAGGCGGGCAGAGTGTTAAGTGACAGGAGTTTTCAGGGAAGAGTCGACATCTTTTTCGACAGTCAGACGGCACTTCTGCCCCTAAAGTCACACAGTACTTCTTCTACTTTAGTTAAGCAGTGCAAGGACATGCTATCCAGATTAGGTGGTCAGGCAGACGTCACACTCATCTGGGTTTCTGTTGGGCAGGGCTAGCTCTGCTATGGACGCCTGCTCTGCTAAATCGGTGGCCATGCCGTTTGGCACTATTAGAAACCATATTGTCAAACATTATCGCTAGAAAGCTGAAGACAGGTGGCGCAAGTTGAGCACGTGTAAGGTGGCTAGGAAGATGTGGCCTTGCTACAACGATAAGCGCACAACATAGCTAACTAACAGCACCCGTAGGGACATTCCGAGTGTCATCGCAGTAGTGACGGGGCACTGGGTGATCGGCAGATACGCTAGCAGGTTAGGCCTTTCCTACAATGCGTTCTGCCGTGCGTGCCGGCATCAAAATAAAGAAGAAACAGTTTTTCACTTTCTTTGCGAGTGCCCGGCCTTGCACCTCTAGAAACAAAAATTCTTGGCCAGCAATATACTAGACGATCTATCAAAGCTAGCAGAAATTGGTCTAGGTATCTCAATGCGACGGGTTGGATTTAGTACCTACAACCGCATCCTAGATCTGGGTTCGAACCTACATGGGTTGATACAGACGAGTTGAGTGGTCTGTCAACACGGAATCTTATTGAATCTACTTGATTGCTTGCGTGCAGTACGCAGCCACGTATACCAACCAACCAAGTGAATACAGCCAGACACTTAAAAGTTGCTTTCATTCTAAATTTTTTTCAAACCAAAAATGAATTTATTACGTCAAAAAATTCGAATTTGTAGACTATTTTAGTACTACTTTTGATTAATTAAGAATTTAACCTTTAAACATAATTTAAATTTTGATTGACTTCTGGGCTTAAAGTTAATTTTTGAGCTTTGATGTCTGAAGCTTTTATTGCAAATATTTTTGTTGAACATTTAAGACCGGCACATCGCCATGCGGCTATTTTAAAAAAGGGATAAAAAAAGCCATACAGCGGAGAGTTAGAGTATTAAAATGTTCCACCAAAATGATTCTCGTACCCAGAAAAAATCAGTGCCTGCTGGAAGCATTTTTGTAAGGGAGACAACAAAACGGAATCACTTGCAATTGCGCTTGTATAATGCATGATTTTTGTTCGCGATGAGCCGCTTAGAAGCAATAGTTTCTGTATCCACAAAATGCTTATATTAGTGCTGAAATTGTTCGATATAGATTGACGAGGATGATGGCTGGACGTGTTTACAAATTGGCTAACGTCATGTTGAAGGCTTAACATTTCTTATCTTTAATTATTAATTTTGTATTTTTACTCAGTGTTTGTTATTTTAACTTCAGCTGGTATCGAACTAAACACCCTCTGATTTGAAATCCAACGCACCAACCACTCAATCAAAGACACTGTTGCAAACCGGCAGCACGAAGTTAACATAAGCTTACTCTTACAAATACATTATTGCACGCCTCACAAGCGAATCTTTGAGGTGGGTACTACTCTCACTTCACGCGAAACTACTGATTTTTCAAACTTAAAATGGCTCTATTATTATCATATATTGCACTTGTAAAAAATATATACACACACATGTTAAGAAAAAATACTATTTTTAACACTCATGACATTTTTAATGTCATTTTTATTATTTAAACTAATTGAAATACTGTTTTAAAAAGTTCTGTCTTGGACGTCCGTTTGTTTGTATGTGCGGATCCTGTATGTGGTCACGATAACGACCGAAAAACTTATTAGTGAAGTTTTTCGGTCGTTATCGTGTGCACTTTACGATTTTCCAAACTATTTTAAAATTATTTACTTTACGTTATTTTTAAAATGTAGTGTTCGAGCATACTTTGTATGTGTACTGTTTGAGCATAGAACCGTAAAACGTAGCTTAAGGTTCTCGCTTACGTTAGTGCTTCCAAGAAGCACTATCGCCAGTGAGAGAAGCTAAATATTAAATACATATGTTGATTTGCCTATATTTTTGTGCATTTTAAAATTATTTTCAAAAGCTAAGAAGTGTTCGTGCCTGTTCGCTCGTGCTCTTTTGCAAACTTTAGTGCATTTGTAGTAACATTAATGGAAGAATTTGTTCTTATATATGCAATGCATTGCTTCTAATAGCTTTTAGTGCTTCTAAATGTCGAATATTTTTTGCTGGGTAGTGTTTTACAGAAAAAAACTTTGAACACTTTTTTTACATGAAGCGTAAAGATTACAAGATTTCATATGCCGATTAGCTATAACAATATGAAAAATGGGGAGAACTTTAGCTTGCATTAAAATGGATTACGTGCGAAAACTTTCAAAGCGCCGATGCACGTAGTTTTTTTTTCTTGGTGCCCTCTACCAAAATCAGTCATTAGAACCATGTTACTTTTTTGTGTTGTACAGTGTTATATCAGAGAAAAAGCTTATTTCCTTGTGATATATTTATACAAAAAATTTAAGTTTTTACAGTTTTCGTGTTTTATGAGTTAAAAATACTAAATAAAAAATTTATCATTTTGCACAAAAAATGTTTTTCCTTATTTCGATTTGAATAAGCTGTTGATTATATAAAAAAGATATTGGAGGTACTGAAAGGTAATTAAAATTTGTTTGTGTAATTAAGTCATGATAAAATCAATCCAGCATCCTTTTCGAAAATGAAAAATTTCATCAATAAATAGAAAAAACTTTGTACATAGAATTTTGTAAATAGAAAATATATAGTGGTTATCAGGCTCTATAATTTATTTTTATTTTGTTCCATAGTGTAATTAAAAACTTTGGTTTTGATATGAATTAAATTTTTTTAACACATTTTTATACTTTCATTTGACATTTGATCTATATACAGACGTACGTTCTTTGTGTATGAATGTTTAAACCACACCGAATCCTGAAAAAACCACATCTTTTTAAATGTGTACCTGATTCCCATAAAAGCAAAATGACTAAATAAGTTTTTTGACAAATTTTTATTTGGATTTCAATTTGTTTTTGTATTTAAACTTTTTCATTGTTTAAGCAAAAGTTTGCCAAATAGAAAAGTTGTTAAACATTTTATCTGAAATGAAATTTTTTCAATACAATTGTTTTGTTTTTGACATTCTTTCGACTTAAATTAAATGCACATGTTCGATATTAAGCTTGCTTTTTTTTATTAGTAAATGGTATTTTTCTATTTTAGTATTTTGGAAATTTTCAAATCCATATCATTTGATTATGTGTGTCTGTTGTATGTGAGTGCTACTTTTGGACACGTTTCATTATTAATATTTGTACGAGTACCGATATTCCAAACACACACAAGCACTGACATACAATATAAGTATGTATGTACATATGTATGAGGAGAATACCCAGTACGCAGCATAATATTGCCAGCAATAATTCACAATCAGATCCAGAACCAATAATTTTATATAAAAATCATTAATGGCTACCAGAACCGTTGTAAAACGAATGGTGAATTGCAAAAATGCCGATTTTAAAAAAATCTTTGGAACCATTGTCACAACTAACACTTTTTTTAATTGCTTCCTGGACTTTTGCTTTGCTCGTCGTTGTTTTTAAAACTTAAAAATTTGTTCCAACCAATTTTTGTGTTAAAACAATTTCTCTTGTATCAACTGGCAACACATCTAAAGTATTAGAAAAAAGTAACCTCAAATAAATTTCTAAACCTCACTAAACACAAAACACAAAGCTCTCATCTACTTCTTTTTTTTCATTTTATTTTTGTATTCATTTCATTTATTTCCGAAATGTGAAAGGACAAAACATTTTTAGGCTAAAATTTCTCACTTAAAAAATATTTAGTCGTGGCGTTCGTTTGTTTGACCATTTCCAACTATATAAGTGATGCTGCCTGCAACGCCGTTGAATGGCAAATAATAAACGCTCTGGTAAAGTGTCATATGTAAAATGGCTAATGTTGTTTCAACTCAACTTGCTTGATATTGTTGTTGAAAATTTTATGTTGACCAACAATTTATACAGAAACTTTTTTCAATTGTTTTGTTGAAACAGAAAAAAATAATGGAAAATACTAGGCAATGCATGAAAAAGTAATTAAAGCCCAGTTGACTAGAATTAGGAGTCCTGAAAAACAACCCACAACTAACACTTCCGTCCATATATTTCTTTAAATCTAAAAAAAATTAGTCTCATACACATGTGTTTTGACTGAGTAACCAATCATAATTCTGCAAAGAAAAAAAAGTCGGTAAGAATTTTTTGCGTAAAGTATGTTTTATAAAAAGTACCTTATATAAAAAGTACCTTTTATAAAAAGTAACTTTTATAAAAAGTACCTTTTATGAAAAGTACCTTTTATGAAAAGTACCTTTTATAAAATGTACCTTTTATAAAAAGTACCTTTTATAAAAAGTACCTTTTATAAAAAGTACCTTTTATAAAAAGTACCTTTTATAAAAAGTACCTTTTATAAAAAGTACCTTTTATAAAAAGTACCTTTTATAAAAAGTACTTTTTATAAAAAGTACCTGTTATGAAAAGTACCTTTTATAAAAAGTACCTTTTATAAAAAGTACCTTTTATAAAAAGTACCTTTTATAAAAAGTACCTTTTATAAAAAGTACCTTTTATAAAAAGTACCTTTTATAAAAAGTACCTTTTATAAAAAGTACCTTTTATAAAAAGTACCTTTTATAAAAAGTACCTTTTATAAAAAGTACCTTTTATAAAAAGTACCTTTTATAAAAAGTACCTTTTATAAAAAGTACCTTTTATAAAAATACCTTTTATAAAAACTACCTTTTATAAAAAGTACCTTTTATAAGAAGTACCTTTTATAAAAAGTACCTTTTATAAAAAGTACCTTTTATAAAAAGTACCTTTTATAAAAAGTACCTTTTATAAAAAGTACCTTTTATAAAAAGTACCTTTTATAAAAAGTACCTTTTATAAAAAGTACCTTTTATAAAAAGTACCTTTTATAAAAAGTACATTTTATAAAAAGTACCTTTTATAAAAAGTACCTTTTATAAAAAGTACCTTTTATAAAAAGTACCTTTTATAAAAAGTACCTTTTATAAAAAGTACCTTTTATAAAAAGTACCTTTTATAAATAGTACCTTGTATATAAAGAAGCTTTCATTAAAAGTACCTTTTAAAAAAAGTACCTTTTATAAAAAGTACTTCTTATCAAAGTATGTATTCCCTTTTATAAAATATATCTTGTATAAAATTTACATTTTATTTATGAGAAGTACTTTTAAGAGGGGATACCCCTCTTAAAAGTACCTGTCATAAAACCCCTTTCAAATAAAGTACCATTTATTAAAAATATTTGTTTTAAAGTCCTTTTTATAAAAAGTTCATTTCATAAAAAAGATTTTTCTATGAAGTAATCAAGGGTTCCCAGTTTTATTTCATACTTTAACCCAATTTTCGATTTTTCATCTTCAAAAATCTTCAAAATAGCTATTGTCTAATCCCCAAAAATCCCTACTGTACATTAAAAATAAAATCATATTATATCAAAGGAAAAAAGCCACAGACCAGAACATATTTGTTGGGTCACTGGCATCTTGATATGATTTTGGTGCAGCGAAAACAGTCCTTTTCCCAAAAAAAAAAATACCCTGAAGATTTTCGCAAAATTTTTATCCCAAATTAAAAAAATAATTCCCCTATTTGGAGACAAATCTTTAAAGCTTGGAATGCTGCAAGTATCTAATATCTCTTTTTTTCTCTGTTTGTCTCTTTATATTTTTATCCCCTTGTAATAATATTTACATCACTACACATGCAAGTTGAAAGTATTTCAATAAATAAAAAGGGCACTACTATTTTGTTGTTTTACATTTGGCAGCTTGTGGGTGAAAAGGTGGAGAAAAATTTATACAATTACGTTTTGTTAGAAATCGTTTGTTGCATGTGTTGTTCCCTGAGCCAAACATTTGTGGACGATTTGCGGTACTTTGTACAATTTTAGAATGCAAAACAAAAATTTAACTCTTTGTCTCACTCTATTTGACCTTTTGGTTTCTATAGACGTTATAATGTATGAGCGCCTGTATAAGTATGGAGAGATGTGTATGTGTTTGTGTTTAACATACAATATGTTTTAAGCTTGCTGAAACAGAAGCAGCAGCAGCAGCAGCAGTTGTAGTATTGTGGAGCCCTAAGAGACCTTTGTTTCTAAAACGATTACCTAATTGGTAAATGAAGTTTTTGAATATTTTTTCTTTTGCGTTGTAGAAATCGATTTTTGTGCTGCTCGTTTAAAATGCTATTTCCTAAAATTTTATAACCTTTTGAAAACTTGTTTTAGCTTTTGGAAAACTTTTTTTATTTTTGTTAGATTATTAGTTTCTATGCAGCTGCCTGAAATACATTTGTAGATACATTCTGACTTAATTTTTTTAGGTTTCATTCAGCTTAACTCCTTTATGGAATATCAGAGAAATTTCAGTAAAAGTTGTCCTATATTTTACATACATTTGAACAGCGACAATAGTTTGCTTTTAAAATAACAGAAACTAAGAAAAAACTTTTTATTTCGTTTTGTTATCGATAATTTTAAGAGTGCAAGATGTGTACTTAAAGAGACTTTAATACCGCCACTAGATCAACATGGCTCTTATGCAAATGCTACATACTACTAAAGTAGAGCTACCAATACCCAACAAACATAAGGTCGAATATAAAAAATATTATGATATGAAAACTGTAGATGTAATATTTGGTTGTAGAAAGTTGAGAGCAAATTTAGTGATATATTCAATACCTACAACGATTTTTTTTGTTGTACTGTGTAATTTTCTATAATGTCATGTTTCTTAAGTTATTTTAAAATCATATGCAAACATTATAAGCACTCTAGGAGTTTGCTGGGTAACTTCAGAGACTTAGTGTTTTTGTTTTTCTCTAGAATTTGGTACGCATTAATCCTTTTGGGGTTTGTTGCAGCCTTTAAGTGAATTCGTTGTTGCTTTTTCTTTCGTATTTTTTGACTTCTAGTACAGCCATAAGTTCAATTCCATACGTAGAAAAATTAGCAAAGTACCCTACAGCGTGCTGCAAAAGAGTTGTCAAGGATAATCTATTAGTTGACAGGAGTTTACATACAACGGACACGAACTACATGGATATTGAAATATATATTAACACAACTGAGGGAGTGTAGCGGCCTGCAAAATCGTTATTATGAGCATCTTTTTATTTATTTCCTAAACAAGTGATAGTAATATTTTAAGTTTCTATATTAATAAAAATTAATTTAATAAAATAAAAATTTTATTAGTAAAACAAGCCAGATTTAACAAAAATAATAATATTAGTACTAATTGTAAATAAGTACGAAATTAATCCTTAAACACATATAAAGTTTAAAATGATTTCAGCCGAGCAAGCTGAATTTGCAGCTTTAATGTCTTTGAAGACTTATAGTACAATATTATGACAAATATTTTTGTAAGATAGTTTTGCTTACTACACTGAAAGAATTTTCTTTTTAAATTTTAAATTTTGTATTTTTCCAATAATATTAATCCAATAAAAAGTTTCATTAAAATTCAGAGAACATGACGCTTCATTGGATTAATGAAACAAGTTTTGTCAAAATAGTTTTAATGAAAGCTTCATAAAATTTTTTTATTATTATCATTGATGCAATGAACTAATTTCAACGAAACTATTTCATTGATATAAAAAAGTAATTTCATTTATAGAAATATATTATTTCCTTGATACAATGAAGTAAATTCATTATCAAAATTTAGTAATTTCATTGATTCAATGAAGCAAGATCTTTGATACAACGAAATAGTCTCATTAATACAATGTTTTCACTTGACCAGTACAATGAAATAAATTCGTTTAAATAATGAAATAATATTATTGAAACAATGGAATAATTTCACTAATACAATGAAATAGTTTCATGGAAACAGTGAAATAATTTCATTGATACAATGAAATTATTTCATTGTATTAATCCTTTAAGTCTTTGTATCAATGAAATTATTTCATCGTTGCAATAAAACTATTTCATTGTTTCCATGATATTATTTCATGGTACTAGTGAACAATTTTTATTGTATCAACGCAATTATTTCAATAAAGTTAAGAACTGTTCATAAGTTTAATGAAATAGTTTCATAAGTTTAATGAAACTATTTCAACATATTAATGAAAGGAAGTCTTTTTTTTAAGGAAAGTGACAAAAATACGCATAAAGCGATGCTTTAGAGGACTAGAATATATTACAAACATGTTCCTCGTGGTGTTTTACATACAAGTTCTGAATAAATATTATACCTTAAACGTAAGAATAACAAGATTTCATATGCCGATTCACTATAACAATGTGTAAAAGAGGGGAACTTTAACTCCCCCTGAAATAAGTCCCAGACGTAAACTTTCAAAACGCTGATATATGTCCTTATATATTTTTTTCATGCCTTCTACCAAAACCAATATAAAAAAGAAGTAAGAAATACTTCTGTTTAAATTATGAAAATTCGATACAGAAATTTCCATTCACTTTATTTTGTGATATATTCTTTGAACTAAATTGAACCCAAATAAATCAAACAGAAAAGTTTATTAAAGTTTTTTCTTTAAGTTTTAATTCACTTCCTTGTTATTTCTTTTCTTTTTAAATTTTTATAATTTTTTTTGTACAACTTAAGGTCAAGCTGAATATTTCTTTGACTTCTTAGTTCAAGAACAGTCACATATTTTTATAGACATAATAGCGACTACACAGAGTAGAGAAAGATTAGGACAAAAAGCTGTATCAGGGATGATAAATGAGGAAAGTAATATTTTTAGGGCAAAAGGTTACGTATGAGCAACATGATGGTACCATCACATTGTTCATACGCTGTACACTAAAACTATTGTGTATCCGCATTTTCTTCACATAGACTTTTTTAATTAAAAATTAAAAAAAAACTAACTGATTAATATATCGTTATTTTAAACATAAAAGGATTGCTATGCCTTTAGGGTTCCGTACACCAAAGCTGAAAATGAACCATATTGTTTTCGCTACGCTGTCCATCCGTCTGTCTGTTTGTTACAGGCTGTTTTCTCGAGAGTCGTAAGAGTTACAGACCTGAAATTTTCATAGCATATGTACAACTATAACCGCTACAACAGCAAGTATATGAAAGCTTAAAATTAAAGCGTGTTCTAAATATTCGCAAAAGTACAAAAATAAAATTTTTGTGTTACTTTAGCATATTAATTTTAAATCGCGAATAACGCGAATGCGAGAGCTAACTTCGAAAAACAGCTGACACCATTGAAATCAGCGTACTCGAATTATCTTTACCAGTATGGAAAATCTTTTCCGCTTGTTACAAAAAAAGTTTTGCAAATTCGAGCACAGTATAATTAATGGGTAAATTATTTATTAAGGGGGCATTGAAATCGTCAAAACGAAAAAAATCGGAAAAAATCGAAAAAAACGCAAAATTAAAAAAATCCGAAAATTAAAAATGCCATAAAGAAAAAATCGCTAAAATAGAAAAAGCGCTTAAAGGAATAAAGCACCAAAAATAAATAAAAAAAAATCGCTTAATGCAAAAAAACGTCAAAACTAACAAATAAAACAAATATCGCCAAAAAAAAAAAACAAAAAAAAATAGCCGAAAAACAAAAGAAAAATGCCAAAAACGAAAAAATCGTCAAAACGAAAAATATCACCAAAACTAAAAAATCGCCAAAACGAAAAAAACACCAAAACTAAAAAGGACCCAAAAACTAAAACTATCGTCAAAACCGAAAAAAAATTCTAGAACGAAAAAAATCGCCAAAACTTACAAAAAAAAACACCAAAAAATTTAAAAAAGCCAAAATGAAAAATCGCCAAGAACCGAAAAATATCTCAAGAACTAAAAATATGTATCGCCAAAAACCGAAAAATATTTCTAAACCAAATGAAAAAATGTCAAAAATAGCAAAAAATATAAAAAAAACAAAAAAAAAACGGTAAAACGAAAAAAGTACGAAACCTGAAAAAAAACTAAAAATATAGTCAATAACAAACAAAAGGCAAAAACGAAAAAAATTTAAAAAAAAGTTCGTCAAAAAGAAAAATCACTCTGAAAATAAAAAGGAAAAATATTAAAAAATAGTTTAAAAACCGCTGAAACGAAAAAAGTATATAGTATCGTACGGAACCCTTCGTGTGCGAGCCAAAGTCTCACTTTACTTAATTTATTTAATAAATAAATACCAAAGCAATAAAAATTAATAAATTACGTTTAGTACAGTTTTCATGCTGGTAAATAAAATGCTTCCGAAGCTTTGCCTACATTTTTGAGCGGGCGGCTAAGAATTAAAAGCCAGATTATTTATATTTAATATATTTCATATAAATTGTAGAGAAATTTTAAAAGTTCGATGGGCGATTTTTTTTCTTAGGCGATTAGTTTAGAATTTCGTACAAAAAATCATCATTTTCGTCCAATGCCGAATGTAGCGTGCATACTTTAATCGATTAAAAACTTCAACTGCAGTCCTTTTTGAAAACTATTGAAATATTAAAAATAAAAAATTTTACTTTTAAAAAATTTTTGACAAAAACGTCAAACTGCTATTATTGGAGATATCGGTGAAATTTTGAACAAAGTCGAGGCTAAAACCCAAAACTTTAAAATTCAAAGCGAAATATCTTAAAAAATATTAAAGATATCTTAATCAAACCATATTCTTTATCTGCTTATAGTCTTTACATTATTTATATACTTTACATTGCTTATAAACATTACATTATTATTAAAATCGGATAATATTTGTAAAAGTTATCCAACAAAGCTTTTCATGTCCGACGTAGTCAACTTTGACACCCTTTAGCTCAACGTGTGCTGCAACAGTGTGGGACAAATTTCACCGTTCTGAAAGCATATGGTCTAGTTTATGATTTTCACATACATCGTTTTATAATCGGATTGCAAATTTTAAAGATACAGAACTATTAACGTTTTTCCCATTGGAACCACTTTTCGTCGTGTAGTACTTGGGAAACAATCACGTAATTTCTTTTCTGGCAGGTTCTCCGGGAAATTTTTCAAAAAGTACTAAATGAGCTACGAATAACAATGGTACTTTTGACATTTGATTTGTACTAAAGATGTTAAACTTATTCCAACTTTATTATTTCTGTGCTGTATATTTTATATTTTAAACTTTTTAGCTTGTCTGGCAAGAATGTTCATGAATTAAGAGATTTAATTTTTATGGAAATCAGATTTACTCGTAATTAAATCTCGTATAAAGAAACAAAATTACACACATGCTTACATTTAAATACTCAAAGAAAGTAAAACATGCAACATGTTACTACAGGACTTGGCACTTTGGGTGTGCTAAAAATATTGTTGCAGACGTGTGTGTTTGTGTGTATATGTAAGTTGTGTTTTGTATCGTTTTTCCTAGAAATAAAATTGGTTAATGGAAAAAGGATTTCAGTCATTTTAAAATTTAAATTTCTATATGCATACATATGTGTATTTTAATAAGTTTCTAAGCCTACTACATATATTCTCTTGTAAATCTCACGTGAAATTCTTGAAAGTTGGTGCACTAGCTAAGAGGTTTGAAGCTTTTCAAAAATATGCTTGAAGTCAACTGATAATTTGCCAAAGTACCCATAAAATGCAGGCACATAGAAATGCTCAAGCCGCAACAGATAATATCATTTTTTAAATAAAATATCAAATAATATATTAATTAAAATGTATTAAATTATTTTCAGAGGCATTTTTCACGTCTTTTGAAATTGCTCTACTAAAAACGAAATTGAATTTTCTCTGAGCCAATTTTAGAATTGTATATAATTTCGTTTACATTTGAATTTGGATAGAATTTGAAAAAAATTTGTATATTTTACCATAACCTATTTTCTTTTACGATAGTTTTTTTTGTATTTCTCATGCACATTGTTTGTAAGTATGAATGTATATGTGTGTGTATACATGTATGCGTCTTACACTTGTATGAATGGATGTGTGTTCATGTATGCGTTTCGCACTTGTGCGTTGAACTATTTGTGAATGGATAAATATGTCCTTGGCATCTATTGCAATTTTAATATGTACGTACATACACTCTAAAACATTACTTCAAATTTATGATCATATATTGTCTAAATTTGTGTTGAAAATTTCTCCTTGTCTAAAAATACATCGACTTTGTAGTTCTTTTATTAAAGAAAAAACCTTTCAAATTAAACATATTTAGTCCAAGTGGAAAAAATGTAACATAAAGTATAATACGGCTATGGCTGAATGGTAGATACGTCAGACTATCAGTCAGGAGGTCGCGGTTCAAACCTGCACGCAGCCAATCGCTTTTTTTTGGTAAAAACATTTTGTTCAAAAATAATGCGTGTGTAATTTTAAGTCGATAATAATCTGTAAAGTGTTGCCGACTATTATCGACTTAATTTTCAACAAAAGTGTTTTAGAGTGTACATACGTATGTACGTACAGAGTTCTACGAGTAAGTATTTATATATTTTACACCCAGTTGTTTAAGGTTGTGTGGTTGATTATAAACGTCTATATAAATATACACATGTAAAATAATACACATTTACACAAGGACTTAATATATACATATGTAAATATGTATTACATTTTTATATATTCTATATAAAAAGTCCAATTTTTGTATGTGCTAAAGTTTGTTTATATATCTGCAAAACCCATAGAAGCGTGTATGTGTCAGTGGCCATTCAAGTGCGAGTTTGACAAAATTAAATTTTCACTTTTGGCTTTACAGTTACAACCATACTTTAACACATTTACACAAACATATACAGTGAATTATCACCTAATGGACACCCCTATTAACCGGACGCCTCCCATAAACGGACAATTTTTTTAGAACTTTGATTTTCATCAGTTTTTCCATAAAAAAATGTATTCCCATAACCGGACACGGACAATAAATTTTAGAAAATTGTGCTCAAACTACCTCTCATATGTGGACAGAAGCGTGGAAGTACACCAGGATTTCATTAAATTTTAATGTACTTCATACTTTTTTAGGGTTCCGTACACCAAAACTGTGAAGGAGTTCTATTGTTTCCGCTACGCTGTCCGTCCGTCTGTCTGTCACAGATGTTTTCTCGAGAACCGTAAGAGCTATGGACCTGAAATTTTCACAGAATATGTAAACAATAGCAAATATATGACAGTTAAAACTAAAGGGTGTTCCAAAGCGAGCAACGAACCAGGTAGAAATAGTAATATAATATACAGACTCTTATATATAGACACTTTAAATTTTCAAAGTTAGTGTTAATTGGTGTAGTCTGTAGAATACAATTATCACTGATATTTAAAACAATAAAAATTAAAGGGTGTTCTATCAGTTGATGTAATTTTACTTTGTAATTAAGACAATATCTTAAAAACCGTAAGAGGTAAACTCTTGAAATTTTCAAATAAGCTAAAATTAAAAAATTCCAAAATGAAAAAATATCAAACCGAAAAATCGCCAATATGAAAAAATGCTTAAAGGAAAAAGCATCAAAAGTAAAAAAATCGCTAAAACTAAAAAAATCACCGAAACTAAAAAGATCGCAAGAAAATCAAAAAACGCCAAAAACCGAAAAAAGTCGCCAAAACGAAAAAAAAAACTAACACAT
This sequence comes from Panzeria rudis, assembly GCA_956483635.1. Lineage (NCBI taxonomy): Eukaryota > Metazoa > Arthropoda > Insecta > Diptera > Tachinidae > Panzeria > Panzeria rudis. Next base: position 18,678,701 of record OY101448.1, on the reverse strand, counting down.
AAAAAATCACTTAAACGAAAAATATCGTGAAACACGAAAAAAATTTCCAAAAATGGAAAAAAATCACAATAACGAAAAAAGCGCAGAAAAAGCGCCAAAAATAAAAAATCGCCAAGCTAAAAATTCGTCAAAAAAAGCGCCAAAACTAAAATAAATCGCTGAAACTAAATATATCGTTAAAAAGCGAAAAAACGCTAAAACAAAAATATGCGCCCTAACCAAAAAAATCTCCAAAACTAACAAAAATTGCAAGGAACGAAAAAATTGCAAAAAAGAACAAAAATTAAATTAAACAAAAAAGCAAAACGAAAAACAAATTGCCAAAATGGAAAAAGCGCAAAATAAAAGGGGATATACATATGTGCAGTTGTACGGAACCCTGCGTGTGCGAGCTAAAGTCGCACTTTCCTTAATTTATTCAACTATGATTAATATTTCTTTTAATGCCAACGGAATTGACAATTCCACCGTTACCACAAATTGACATACTGAAATAAATGTTCATTCATTCATGTTCAAAGAGGATGTTTGTTAAAGCGGGTGGCTCTCAGTTATATATATATATATATATATATATATATATATATATATATATATATATATATATATATATATATATATATATATATATATATATATATATATATATATATATATATATATATATATATATATATATATATATATATATATATATATATATATATATATATATATATATATATATATATATATATATATATATATATATATATATATATATATATATATATATATATATATATATATATATATATATATATATATATATATATATATATATATATTGATTGGTTCGCTAAATACTGCGACGGTGAGTGTCCGGTTATGAGAGGTTTCACTGTAATATTAAAAATTTTTAATTTTTTCGTACATTTTTACTTATTTTTGAAATATGTACGTACTACGTACACATGTACATGTGATTTACGATAGACTAATTGGTTTATATTTCACAAGTTTTCTTTGTTGTTGGAATAATTTAAAAATCGAAGGAACAACCATTAACACTGCACTCAAAATAAAATTATAGGTCTATCTAACCAATCTAAATAGTTAACCTACTGTTCATGTAAATAACAATTTTAATTAGTTAAAATGTCTCTTTAAAGTTGTAAGTCATTCCATGTCTATGGTAAGTTTGTGATATCGTTATTCACCAAGATGACTTAGCTGAGATGGTAAAGGCGTCCAGTTCATAGACATGAGAACCTAAGCTCAAAACCAAAATATTACATTTTACTGAATTTACTATATAATTTGGGAAAAAGGACGTTTGAAAATTTAAATTATTTTTGATTTGAGTATATGATATTCAACTCTTGACTGCAAGTCACCGACTTTGGTCGAGTGGTGTAAGCGGCAAAGAACTCTGATGAGATAAGCGGAAGCTATCAAAACGTCAGTTCAACCCTCCGCGCAGTCTAAATTTTCTTTGTCTACACGCTTCACATTTATCTCTAAATAAAAATATAATTTAATTGAAAAATTAAAATATTGGATATATTAATACATTTTTAAATTGTTGTCGTCTTCAGTTTTGTCTATTGAGCGTTGGGCTTTTTTAGTACGCTTCATTACTCAGTTGAATTATTGAAATTGCGTTAACAACATTCACTAAAATAACAGCGTAGTTTTTTAACTCTAAATATTTAAAAGTTTTGTGAACTTTGTTAAATAGTATTACATTGCAAAACATTTCATCAATCAATCATGGTTTGTATCTAGAAAAATGTAGTGAATGTTAATCATATTTGTTTAATTTAAATAAAATTTTGTTATGCGCAATTAAGAAGTTTATGTTAAAACTCATCGATGACTATACATCTGAGTTGTTTTAAATTAAAAACATACTGTATGTTGTGAAAAAAATATTGAACTCGTAAGAAAATGTATTGAGCGTTACGTTAACAAAATTTTTAAACATAGTAACAAAAAGATAACAGCTTCAGAAGGGTAAAAACAATATGGAGAACATTATCCGTGAAGGAATTTCAGATTTGCTTTGGACAAATTTTGCTCCTACCGCACTGTGGGTTTTCAAATGAGTTTTGTCTCATCTGAGAGATTATTTTCTTATGTACTTTTTTTTTAATTCAAAATCCATCCTTTTTTGAATATTGGTATCGTATTGGCCAAAAGACGTGTCGATGCATCCCTAATAAGAATGCATAAAAATATTTTTTAATAAAATTTTTTTATGTCTAGATTTGTGTTGAAAATTTCTCCTTGTCTAAAATTACATCAATTTTGCAGTTATTTTATCAAAGAAAAAACTTTTCAAATTAAACATACTTAATCCAAGTGGAAAAAATGTAACATAAAGTACAATGCGGCTATGGCTGAATGGTAGATACGTCAGACTATCAGTCAGGAGGTCGCGGTTCAAACCTGCACGCAGACAATCGCTTTTTTAGTAAAAACATTTTGTTGAAAAATAATACGTGTGTAATTTTAGGACGATAATAATCTGTAAAGTGTTGCCGACTATTATCGACCTAATTTTCAACAAAAGTGTTTTAGAGTGTAGATGGTTGCATTTCGTTGACGCTAGTGCCAATTCATCAGTAGATCAGTAGATCATCATGTTTGAAAAGTTCTCAAAATTCTTTTGTACAAAACAAATACTAAAATTTCTATTCATTTTCGAATGTTCAGCGTTTTGGTGGTTTGTCCAGCTTTTTTAACCCCAATGTCCAGCTTTTTTGCGAATCTGGATCTGGCATCCCTAAATGTAACGGTAAAGCAGCGTGGGGGCAAAATAAAAACAGGGATGTTTAATTTGTTAAACTTTTGATATAGTAAAGCAAAAACAGTTACGAATTTCCAATATTAAATTTTTTTAGTTTTGGCCCAAAAAAAGGAATAAAATATCCTATATGAATATCCTTTATGAAAATTTTTGGGATTTATGTCATTTTTTTTATTTATTTGATTGGAGCTTATTACAGCCAAAAATTAATCCTTATAAGAGTACAGAAGAAATTTATTATGAATGCAATCATTAAGTCAAGTTATTCCAACACACTGTGTGCGGTTTCTGAAGCCTTTGGAATATATAAAGAGTTTATTTACTTCCTTAATTTTAAACAGTCTATAAAAGAATAATTAAAAATATTGACATGTACATAAAAAAATTTCTTTATAAATTTTCTAATTAAAACAAAACACCTTATAAGGGCATGACAATACAAAAGCACTTCCCCTCAGCGAAAACAATACATGCCCTTGTTATCAACTCTTTGTACTAAAATATGTAATCCTTTTGAAAAATTGCATTTTAGATGCACCCTTTGCGCCGACAAAAAAGCCCCAGCTAATAAATTCCCCCATTTTGAAAACTTTTTGAAAACATAAAAGTATCATACTAATATTTCACATAAATCAAAAGCAGAGAATTTAATAATCTGTTTCCCTTTATAAATTCTCCTTAAAGGTCTTGCAACTCTTATATCTTTGCAGCTGCTGCTGCTGCTACTTTTCGATCCCTTAGAATTTTGGAAGACAATTGTTAGTCTATTGAAGATTGTAATGCTTGTATTTATAATTAAAACATACATTATCAAAATTCTAGCTGAAGTATAATTTACTGTTTTATATAGATTTTTATTATATCTTAACGTTTCTTCTTTTGTTTAACAAAGTTCCCCCGAAATTGTAACGACGACGGTTTGTCTAGCAAAAGCAGTATTTTTAGTCTTCTATGCATTTGATGGCACAACATTCAGTTGAAAAGAGGGCATTATAATATTCTTTGCTTTGTTTTTTTCTTTTTTGGTTTTTGCATTTTCTAACTTTATTTTTGTATTAAGCCAAATATTAACACTTGAACATGTGTGCTCCATTTCCTAAGTGCAATTAGATAAAGAGGTTGGCTGTTTGGTTCGTTGGAGATTTTTCCTCATTGTAATGCAAAAAAGATAAAGTAGTAAAAGCTGCAAATGCGGGGGAGGGGGCTTGTCAAGAAGTACCTAAACATGGTAGTGGGATATATACATGATTAAAGTAAAGCAAGGAATAAGATTGGGAATGGAAATGTGTAGTCAGTCTTTAGCACATGCCAAACAATGCCAAAAGTTTAAGCCATGCTAATGATATTCAGCTATTGGTATTATTATCACTTTTATTATGAGTGTTCTCACTAGTATTATTTTTATATTATTATTTTGTTGCTGGTTTTTTTCGTTTTACGAAAAAGTTTAATGCATCAGGAATTTAAAACGGTTTTGTGTCGTAAAAGAAAAAGAAGTGTTAGAACAGAAATGGCAAGAGGAAGTTTTATAGAAATGAAAGTGTTGACAGTTGTACAGATGAGTTAAAGTAGAATAGCACTTCATATATTCGCTTTATACAATGTAAAAATAACACTATGCAACAAAATCTATAACAAAGATACACTCTAAAACACTTTTGTTGAAAATTAGGTCGATAATAGTCGGCAACACTTTACAGATTATTATCGACCTTAAATTACACACGCATTATTTTTGAGCAAAATGTTTTTACTAAAAAAAGCTATTGGCTGCGTGCATGTTTGAACCGCGACCTCTTGACTAATAGTCTGACGTATCTGACATTCAGCCATAGCCGTATTATACTTTATGCTACATTTTTTCTACTTGGACTAAATATGTTTAATTTTTTCTTTAATAAAATAACTACAAAATCGATGTAATTTTAGACAAGAAGAAATTCTCAACACAAATTTAGACAATATATGATCGTAAATTTGAAGTAATGTTTTATAGTGTACCTACTATTTTTATTAATCTATTATATTAATGACCCTGTAACTACAAAAATAGCCAAAGTTTGCAGTTCTATGGATAAGTTTTTTTTTATACTACACTAGTTAGCAAATTTTCAACTTTTTGTGATAAACGCCAAAACGAGGGAAAGCTTATTTGGGGTCACTGAGCATGAATATACATGATTAAAGTAAAGCAAGGAATAAGATTGGGAATGGAAATGTGTAGTCAGTCTTTAGCACATGCCAAACAATGCCAAAAGTTTAAGCCATGCTAATGATATTCAGCTATTGGTATTATTATCACTTTTATTTTATCATTTATTTTTCTTAAGAACCATATTCGAGATATTCGCCAAAAATTTATTTTTCTGTACTTTTTTTAACTATTTCCCAAAATCTGGACAGCAATTAATCTGAATAATAAAAATTTTGCACTCACAGAAAAAAATAGACAAGAATTATTTTCAATAACGCCACGTTATTGAAAAAAATGTGAATTTCAATAAAACTTTTGTCATTAACTTAATACAATATTTCGTTGTATGCATTTCTTTCGCATGCCGGTTATTTCTTTTCTTTTCATACATAAGTACATAAAACAAGTTTTATCGCATAAAATTAGAAGTGGAACATAGCTGAGCTGTAGAGAGCAAGCTTTACGTCCGAAAAGCCCGTGTTCGTATCCCACTCATGTCAAGATTTTTTTTAATTTATATATTTTTGAGCCTGAAGAAAATAATAAATAGTTATTTTTTTTTTCTTTTAAAATAATTTTGTTATCAATATAGCGGTATTCTTTATCACAAAAAATTAAAAAAAAAATTTAATACCGGTATTTTTGTTATCAAAAACTAAACTTTTTTTGTGCTGTTGCGTAGATATGTGTTTCTTCTTTGATCCCAATAAAAACTGTGATTTGAAAAATGTGAATGTTTTACGTTATATTTTTTTTATTCACCATTAAGGCAAAAAAATATTAAAATTTTTTTTGGAAAATTTAGTTCCGAACGTAGTATGTTTAATATTGTTAAAATTAAACATATTATTAAAAAGTTACAACATATTTAGTGAAAGCATATAAACTTGAATTTTCTTTAATTGATCCGTAAATTAGTACGACTTTTTATTTATAAGTCCATTTTTCCAAGTATGTTTTTTGCAGTCCCAACTTGAAATTCTGTTGGAAATGTTTAAAAAAAAGTACCCTGAAAGTAACAGCCTTCAATATTAATTTTAAGTACTTTCCCAAGGCGTAGAAAGATTTTCAATACAAAATACACGTAAAAACGATGTGTTTTTATTAAAAATTCTAATACTCAGCCATATTTGATGGTATTGTATTGTACCTGACCTTGATTTGCTCGGATAAAACGGTCTTCAAAAATGCATATGACGACGAAAGTGTAACTTGTAGTAGTGAGTTGGTACAGGTAACTGAAGTTAGTTTTTAACTAAAATTCTCATTTTTTAGCTGTTATATCCAATATAATCAAAATGAAAACTCCAAATTTGTTGAGAACTTAATTTCCTACAAAAAATTTGACATGTATTAAATTGCTAAGAATAATATTTCTTGAGATATTAAACTTTAACTTATGGGTAGTATAAAATATTTACGTTTATAGTAGTCATAAGTTAAAGTCTAATATCTCAAGAAATATTAATTTAAACAATTTGCTTTATATAACATTTCTTTCGAAAATTAGGTATTTAACAAACTTTCCATTTACATTATTTTGGTACAGTTGATTATTTCGGAGATAACAGCAAATAAACAAGAATTTTAAGTAGAAATTAATTTCAGTGGACCGCACCAACTTACCAGTACAAGTTACACTTTCATAGCTATAAGCACTTGTGATGATTGTTTTATTTCGAGTAAATCAACACCAAATACGATTTAATTGCATAAAGTGCAGCTGAGTTACAGAATTTCTAAGAAAAACACAATATCTTAAGTGTATTTGCATTTATATAGGAATTTGCACCAAATACCAAGTAAGCAACGAATACTAAGTTTTACTTCGTAGAATCTTCTAAATCCTAAGAAATTTTCAAGAAATCCCAAAAATTTACTTTTTTATGGTTTTGCTCATAAAATCCGCATTTTCTTCAAGGCCCATAAAATGATTTGGCAAACATGCTGGATTTTAGAACAAATAGGCAACCATCCAAACTTTGCTACAAAATATACCGAGGTTTCTGAAGATACCTTTTAGTTATATTACACTGTACAGTACGAAAAAAGATTACGGAGTTCAGACAACCGTTTCTGATAGAGGAGACCAACAAAAATATATATGTGTCGGCGCTTTGCACGATCACATCGGAATTTTATTTTAGAGTGCATTACGTTTCCCCCTTTTGTCCAGGCTCAAATTGTAAGTCAGAAAACATTGAAAATTTAAACTAGTTTAATGGTTAACTGCATACTTATTCACAAGTAGTATTCGGCACTAAAAATCATCTAAGTCTTATGTTTAAGGTATAAGATGTGTTCAGTACTTTTATGTACTCGTAAAAGACAACTAGAAAAATTTTTTTGGAATATTTCAGCCCTCTAACTCTTCGTTATATGGGTCTTTTTGTACATTTCCCCTTCTGCGGCGATATAGCGGGAGAAAATCTTTCACAAAAATGTTGCTAGTGGTCTTCTACATAAAAAAGCAGACACGATTTTCTATGCCGAGTACGAATTGTGAATAAGTGCGAAACTAAACTTTAAACACATTTTAAGTTTTAAAGGATTTCTAGCGTCCATGTAAAGTCTGGAAATTTAATCTCTTTAAAGCTCTATAGTAGAATTTTGACGAATATTTTTGTGGGACATTCTATCGCCGCAGAAGGGGAGTTTTTGCCTATTTTTTAGAAATGTACAAAAAAAAATTATGTGAGCCCGATCACAGGGGAGATGTGTAAACATCTAGTAATGAAACATTTCACCTTCTACCGAAACATTCTTCTCATCATTCACCCGTTTCAACTTCGGCGAACCGGGCTTCATCCGCTTCTTTTTCACCCTCGCACCTTCCTCCACACCCGACAAATCGCTCAAACCGATAAGCTTCGCATCAGACACCTCTGACTCACACCCACCAGGCATTTCGCCCTTCCGCTTCCCCGCAGACATAAATAATAGTATTATTTATCCACCAGCAAAATAATATACCCGTATAAAATAGTTGGAATTACCGCAGTTAAACAGCAAAATAACCAACAGTCAAAGACAAACGCAGCCAATAAACCGTCAGCCAAATATCGCACCAAGTTCAGCAACAAATTCGGTAAGACCGGTTTTTTTCAAAAACACGGGTTCAAAAACCGAGACGAACCGGGTCTGAATCCCGAAAAACTGGACACAAAATCCCCTAAATCCCAGAAGTTACCGGCTAAAATCAAAAACGGCAACGCCGAAATACTCACTCAATTCAAAAACACGGCAACACAGCACCAACCAAAAAACTTACGACCTTACTGCAGGAGTTTGACCTTGAGACTCCCTTTGCCAGTATTAGTGTATTTCTATGCAGCTGTTAAGCTTCTCTGTACTTCTTGTTGTCCGCATGATTACACTAATACACTCATACACAGCTCACACCGCGTTATTACAATCTTACTCAAGTAAGATTGATCTTACTCAAAATTTGTGATTGTATGTATTGTGAAAAAGATTTTTACCCCCTAGCGTAAAGATCTTTACACATCAAAAACTTTAAACGAAGAGTTAGAGGCTTAAAATGAAACAGATAAATGTTACATAAAAAATGTTAAAAAATCGTTAGCTTACACGTAAAACTTACAAGATTGTCACTGCCGAATACTATTTGTAAATAAGCCTGAAGTTAACCCTTAAACATAGTTTAAGTTTTTAATGAATTGTGACGTACAAGCTGAGTCTTGAGCTTAGTTGTTATTGAAAGCATGTAGTAAAATTTTATAGGCAAAATTTTTGTAGAGCATTTTATGTTCGTATTCCCCTTCTCTCAGGGTGTTTTTTACGATTTGTTGGAAAATAGCGAAAAATTACTGTTATGTGGGGGAGTTAGAGGGTTAACATGTTTTACAAAAATATTTGCCTTGATATTTTCTACAAAAGTGTCGAATGTACCCTACACCTCAGATGTGAAGAACACATAGTTTCTTGTACCGATATGCTGCACGAACAGGCCAAAAGGGGTTCAATTTAACGCCCCCTAAAATAAAATTCAGACATACCTATATTTTTTGGTCTTCTCTAACAGGACCGATTGTCAGAACCCCGTGATTTTGAAAAAGATTCGAAATGGTTGTATAGTGTTATTATGAAGTATATGAGTCTTAAGAATTTTTTATAGAGAAAAGAATGATGGCTCTTTTTACGGCAAAAACTGCCATAAATTCTAAATTTGTTTAATTTTCATATTTAAAATTGTATATTGAATATTTCTTTCCATCAACTTTTTTTAATATTCGAAATTTTATTGTTTAACTAACAAAAAAAAATTATGCCAATCGGTTGACATCTCGAAAATACTGCAGGGAAATTATGAAAATTGAGCAATTTTGATTTAAAAATGAGTATGCCGCCTCACTAATCATATAAGATGATTGTTTAACCAAAGATATTTTTTAGGACCTTATAATGGCTATAGGGCCACAAAATACTTTTGGAATCGGGCAAGAAACCAAAAAATTAAAACCGTGCCCTAATCTAGGACTTAACATCTACGCTCCTGAGCAGTTTGGAACTCTCATCTTTTTAGTCATACTCCTCTAATATACCCACATGAAATTTTATACTAGTCGGATTATCTTTCCCCACCGATTTTCGAAAAAAAGTATGGGACCAGACTGCAGGCAAACGTTTTCAAACAAAAAAATAATTTTGAAAATCGGTCGACAAACGACAAAGCTATGCCTGTGCAAACATAAACAACATTAAAATACACACGAATTTATAATCTCATTCTTTTTTAATTCGGTAAAAAAAATTGCGCTTTATAGTACCCAATCTTTTTTAAGTTTTAAATTAGAGACTCTACTTAATTCTGATGGCAGTATGAACTCGGATAAACAATTTAGTTCTACTCTATTGAAAGTTGTATGCACATATTTTACTTCATTGCTTTTAGTGCATTTTTACTTCAATGAGCTTTTGGCTAAATTATATATTACATTACTCGAAAAGTAACCAAAACTATTTAGAATGAACCCTATTTTAAGAAACAATAATAATATAAATTAAAGTGGGCATACAAAAACTTTTACAACAATAATGAAATCACTAAAATTGCTAATTTAAAAGGCCTGTTTCTTAGCTTCTCTTGAAATATCTTACATATTTATTTCCTTTGCTTTGCTGAGAATTTTTTTTTCTTAAACTGCTAAATTTTTTCACACTACTGCTCTGCAATGTGTATTTAAAAATTTCACAGCAAGCAAGATGGCTGTGTGACTTGGTTATTGGGTCTTTTTGTATTCAAAGGATGTATTCTCACCAACCTACTCATTAAAATTGTTTGAACAAGATTTTTCAGTTGTAGCTGTTGCTGCTACTGCCAACATTGTTGTTATTGTTGTTGCTGTTTTGTTGCACGATAATGCGTGTTAATGACAACTTGTGTGTTTGTGTTGCCAAGAAAAACGTTAAACACATACAAATAAACTCAAATGAGGCAAAAATGCACATAAACACCAGCCAGCCAGCCAGCCAAAGACAAACGTATTTGAGATCAAATGTTGTTGCCACTCAACTTAACCGTAAAGCGTCTGTGTTCCACCACTCGGCTGTAGTAAGATTATACATTTGTGTTATGTGTGTGCGTGTGCATGTGTGCATTTTATATACTACATGTGTATGTTTAATTTTGTTATTATCTGAACTTATATTTTAAGTGTTTTGACGTTGGTTGCAACAAAACTGCAAAAGTTAAGAAAAATATGAAATTTATATCTTTAAGGATAACAAAACAACAACGATAGCGTGTGATAGAAACACACACACCCACACACACACACACACACGCACATACATTCATATTAAAGCGCATACAAACAGAAAATTAAACTGCAAGTTTTTAAGCACTGGCTTACGAAGCTTTAAAAATGCAAACTTACTTTTAAGCCATATTAGAAAAAGAAAAAATTATATACTCGTAGCAATTAAATGCAAGTATTGTTGTTGCTACAACTAATAACAATTGCAACAGTAACAACGTGTAGCAACTGAATTTATACCAAATGCTAGTTGGTATTTTCTTGCTAAGAAAAAATTTAATTTAAGTATATCACTGCTACTTGCTGTGATGTTTCTGCTGCTACTGTTTCCAAAAAGGCGCAAGAGCCATTCAAAAGTCAAGAAACTTTCTTTTGCATTCATTTTTATTTTATTTTTGTAGTTGAAAGATTTTTCTTTTCATTTCAGGTCTCTGCTGTAATTTGATACTCACATTCGCCTGTTTCTACTAAGAGCTTAGCGTCACTTTTACCATGTTTCACATGCTATGAACTGCTGTGTGTGTGTGTGTGTGTGTGAGTGTGTTTGAACTTTTTGTTCGAGGTTTCCTTCTTTAATGCATTTATGTTGTTGCATGCAAGCGAACGACTTCTGTGTTAAAATAAAAGGGAGTTTCTAAGCGTCAAAGCGTATGAGTGTTATAAATACTTATCAAACAAAAAGCATTAAGGTAACAGTTGAATTGCTGGCAAACTATTCAAGGATTAGGTAACCATCCTTGTTGTGTCGAGTTTTGGCTTTTATCCCTTGGTACTCAATGCCACAGCTGTATAGCACCAAATAGCTTAAGTATGTAAAAGGAGCTTAATGCAAATTGGTTTAAAGTTGCATATTTATCTGCTCGACTGTTGCTGGCTTGGGTCGTGGTTGATTCGGAATTCATCGATGTTCAGTTTTACGCTTACAAAAGTTAAGAAATTGGTATTTGTTCTTTTTCAATTATTACATGCTCCGAAAAATCTTTCCTGAATAAAAATCATTTAAAAATAATAAATAAAATTGTTTATTTTTTATTTTTTTTTTTGAAGAGATAGTGGAGAGAAAACAGGTGGTGAACTTAAACCTGAATAATAAAAATAATAAAAAATTTCTTTGGACTAAAACCCATATAGTTCGCCTAAAACACATAAGATCAGTTTTTCTATAACATCGAGAATTTTTGCTAAATCGGCTTACTAAATTTAGTCAAATGCCGTAAATTTGATGTAGATCGGTTTGACGATTCGAAAGATATCTTTGCCAAAAACCAACAAAAAGAAATATCCCTAAATTATGCTTTGAATTTTATACGAAAATTGATAACGGTAACAGTGTCGCCTTGTTACTATTTGAAATTTTTAGCCTCCTTTCATAGAGCGCGACAAAGAGCATCATAACTCTAATAATTTATATTACAAAATAGAAGCCGGATTTACTAACTCTTATTTAATAGCCAAAAAAATTTTTTTTAATTTGTTGCTCCCTATTACATTTAAAAAAGCCAATGTATTTGGTTGGTTGCTGTCAGTATGTGGTGTAACAAATTTGTTTGCCTGTTTAGATGTGAAACATTATCTGGGGGCTCATAAAAATATATTTTGCCATAAAAATTATTTTGAAAAAAAATTTTTATGTGACAATAGGAAAAGTTAAATATCATAAAACTCTTCCGTTATAAAAATTGTTACTATATATCAGAGACGTTTCGTTATTTCAATAGATCTATTATATATTATACAAACTAATGGGTAAGGGATTGAGGTTCAGAGACGAACTGTGTACTCATACATCAAAAAAATTGGATAACGCTGTAGCCGTCATATGATATATCTTTTTAACCGACTTCAAAAAAGGCGGAGGGTATATGTTCGTTATGCATGCATGTTTTCTTTTTCTATGTGCACCGAACTCTCCGTCATTTGTGAAGCGATTTTGAAATTTTCTTTTTTATGAAATGGCACACTCAAAAGTTTGTTCCATTTTCACCAATATAAGATAGTATCGTGAAGAGGGGTACTCCCCACACCAAGTAATTACTACCCTAGAAGGAAAAGAACCAGTGACGCGACTGGTTCCCAAAGACTAGCAAGCGGTTCGAGTTCCAGAAGTTTATATGAAAGGGATAGGTAACTTTTACATGGAGTTGCCATTGTAGGGTGTGAATTGACATAATTACGATACTCAGGGATAGGTTCTAGACCCAAACTAAGGCTACTTGTCCTGTGATGGGTTCTTTAATACTAGCTGAATTACTATACTTTATTTTTAATTTGGAAAAAATCTGCTTGTGCAATGAGAGTTTTTTCCTAAAATTTTTGTTCTAGTTTTGTGATATGTTGTGATATGATTCTTTTTACCGGTTACCAATCAGGAACATTTCGTATCATTCGTATTTTCACCAGTCATAGGACAAGTATATTCAAGACAATAGGTAAAACATTTCCGCAGAGTAATTATCGCAATTCTAGAATACTATATCAGTGAGAGTTTTAACAACTTTGGGTGAATTCCTTTATATTAAATGCGCACAGTCCGACAGAAAAGTGGTGATGCAGGAGTTGGGGAACGGGCACCTCCCATACAAATTAATTATTAATTATCGGGCACCTGAAAACTACTTTAGTGAAAGTATTTAATGTAAGTGTGAGTTACTTGGAAACCAGTATGTGCAGTTCAGCGCAAAGATAAGTGGTTGGGAGTGGGGGAACGGGTACCTCCCATACAAAGTAATCATTAATTGTCGCACATTGAGAATACTATATCAGTGATTTTCTACCCACTTGGTGTGAATTACTTTATAGTCAATACGCGTAGTACAATAGAAAAGTGGTGGTATAGAAGAGGGGGGAGGGGTACCTTCCATACAAAGTAATCACTAATTCTGTTATATTTAGAATACCATATCAGTTCTATTCTACAAACTTCGTGTGAATTATTTTATAGTAAATGCGAGTAAGCCAACAAAAAACTAGTTGGGTATGTTCTGTGCGAAGGGCACCTCCCATACAAAGTAATTATTGATTATCGTGCACCTGAAAAACTACTTTAGTGAAAGTCTTTCAATGTAAGTGTGAGCTACTTGGAAACCAGTATGCACAGTCCAGCGGAAAGCTAAATGGTTGGAGGGGTACCTTCCATACAAAGTCATCACTAATTATCTTATATCTAGAATACTATCAGTGCTATTCTACAAACTTGGTGAGAATTACTTTATAGTAAATGCGCGTAAACCAACAGAAAACTGGTAGGGTATAATCTTGGGGAAGGGCACCTCCCATACAAGTAATTATTAATTATCCGGCACCTGAAAACTACTTTAGTGAAAGTATTTAATATAAGTGTGAGTTACTTGGAAACCAGTATGTGCAGTCCAGCGCAAAGATAAGTGGTTGGGAGTGGGGGAACGGGTACCTCCCATACAAAGTAATCATTTATTGTCGCACATTAAGAATTCTATATCAGTGATTTTCTACCAACTTGGTGTGAATTACTTTATAGTCAATACGCGTAGTCCAATAGAAAAGTGGTGGCGTAGAACGGGGGAGGGGTACCTTCCATACAAAGTAATAACTAATTATCTTATATGTATTTAGAATACCATATCAGTGCTATTCTATAAACTTGGTGTGAATTACTTTATAGTAAATGCGCGTAAGCCAACAGAAAACTGGTGGGGTATGATCTAGTGGAAATGCACCTCCCATACAAATTAATTATTAATTATCGGGCACCTGAAAACTACTTTAGTGAAAGTATTTAATGTAAGTGTGATTTACTTGGAAAGGAGTATTCGCAGTGCAGCGTACAGATAAGTGGTTGGGAGTGGTGGAACGGGTACCTCCCATACAAAGTAATCATTAATTGTCGCGCATTAAGAATACTATATCAGTGATATTCTACCAACTTGGTGTGAACTACTTTATAGTCAATACGCTTAGTCCGATAGAAAAGTGGTGGTGTAAAAGAGGGGGGGGGGGGAGGTGTACCTTCCTTACAAAGTAATCACTAATTATTTTATATCTAGAATACTATCAGTGCTATTCTACAAACTTGGTGTGAATTATTTTATAGTAAATGCGCGTAAGCCAACAGACAACTGGTGGGGTATGATCTAGGGGAAGGGCACCTCCCATACAATATATGTATATGTTCCTTTAACTCACAATGGAGCATAGGGCGCCAATAACAGCCGATCGCCATCTAACCCGATTCTGAGATATCGGACTTAGCTCATTCCACGTTACACTTAGTTCGCTCATTTCGGACTCTGTTGATCTACGCAAAGCTGTGCGGGGCCTTCCAACACTCCTCACATCTTGATTAAATGGATTCGACCGGAGGGCCTGCTTGGCTACGCTGTCATCACTTCTACGCAGTATGTGCCCGATCCATTGCCATTTCCGATTACGTATTTCGGTTGCAACAGGTATTTGATTTGTCTCAGCGAGCAATTCGGCATTTGAAATTCTTCGAGGCCAGAAGATACGTTATATTAGTCCAATAGAAAAGTGGTGGTGCAGAAGGGGGGATTGGTACCTTCCATACAAAGTAATCACCAATTATCTTATATTTAGAAAACCATATCAGTGCTGTTCTACAAACTTGGTGTGAATTACTTTATAGTAAATGCGCGTAAGCCAATAGAAAACTGGTAGGTTATGATCTGGGGGAAGGGCACCTCACATAAAAAGTAATTATTAATTATCGTGCATCTGAAAGTCTTTAATGTAAGTGTGAGTTACTTGGAAGTGGTTGGGAGTGGGGGGAGCGATACCTCCCATACAAAATAATATTGTACATTCGTAAATTCAGTAATTGCGCAATAATCGAAGTTCTGCGCTCGAAAACTAGCGCTAGGAAATACTTTTCTGCGTCAAAAGTTTATTTAAGCAAATAATTGACAGTGTTGCCGCATTTTGCTGCAGCTATACCGGTATTTTTATTAGTGTTGCAATAGTTTGCAGAACGGTTGCACAAATTTTTAAATTTGTTTGCCATATTTAAAAATAAATTGAAAAAATTAAACTGACTTTACAATAAATGCACTAAAAAGTAAAAAATAACCAAAATATTATTATTGTATGCGTTAACTAAGTACTTAGCTGTAAATAATCAATTTACTCTTAAGATTTATTTTCTAAGAAACTTTTACTTTAGCTAAAACCTTAAACAAATTAATCTAAAAAGTATTTGTTATTCCTGTTAGTCCGCAATATTCTTACACGTTTTCTTTGAAGTATTAAGTGCTTTCCCTATAACCTACTCTCCTGATAAAACTGCATGCATTAAACGTAAAGTAGGCACAAGAGTGGAGTTATTTGTTTAAAAGTAACAACAACTATAAGAACAATAAAAAAAACTTATGCTTTCTGCAGGATACTAAACACAAAAAGAAAAACTTCTCCTCAAAGAAAAAAGAAAATAGAAGGAAATAAAGAAAAAATAAAGTGTGAGAATAAAATTGTAAATATCTATAAGAAAAAAGTTTCCTTGGCAAATAAACAAGACAAACAGGCAGCAATAACTCGAACAAACGATTATCAGCCAGTGAACAAAGTTAAAACGTGGAAGGATAAAAGATGAAGGAAAGTTGTAGAGGAAGGAAAAGCAAGGAAATGAAAGGATATGTAAATAAATGTTACAAAGCAATTTTCCATTTGGCTAGACATAGAAAATTCACACGTACACATGCTGGCGGCCCACCCACACACTCACACACATTGGACCATTTACATTCGATAGATAAACAACCAGCCAATATTGCAGCCATGTGAAACGTTTCTACAACAGAAAACGAAGCAAACCAAAATGTCTGTAAAACTTAAAAGTGACAACTTTGACAGTTTACCGAAGTTTACAATTTGGTTTTCGGAGTCTCCACGTTCACTGTTGTAATTGTGATTTTTTTTAAACGAGGGGAAAGTAGAACACTAACTTGCAAAAACAATTTGAAAACTTAGGGCGAGATGCAACAGTTTGGACAAAATCAAATGATTCCAATCGAATTCAAAGTTTTTAAAGAATACTACGAAAATAAAAAATAAAAAAAAAGAAATGAATGTACATACCTGACGTCAGATAATTTTTTTTTAGTTAAAGTTTAGCAATCTGTTTGCAAATTTTTGTGGCATACAAAGTACGCATTTTGTGGAGTTTTATAGAACAGGTCCGCCAGAATGTGCAGACAGCGGAACTAATTTTTACAAGACTTCCAATAGCAGTTTTACTACACCAAATAACTGCTAAATGTAATTAAGTACGAAATCATTTTAAACACATTTTAAGTTTGGTCTTATTTCTGGCATTCAAGTAGATTTTTTATCTTTGATGTCTTTGAAAAATTATAGACGAATTTTATGGGAAATATTTTTGTGGGAAATTTCCGTCCACTACATCGCTATTTAAGTAAAGTTTTCGGAACGTAGTTCCTTATGGCACGCTGTGTACATCAATGCATGGTATAGTAAAAATCAATGTTTTTGCGGGAAAAAATTAATGTGAAGCAAATATTTATGAGTAAAAAAACAGTAAACCAAATATTGGTAACGAATACTGGTAACGAATAATGGTGACAAATACTGGTAACGAAAATACAAAACGATATGTGTACATGTTTTTGTTTTGAGACTCGGCCGGCAACGAGACAACTTGAAGTGAAACTCTGGAAGGAATGTCGAATTCCGGCTTGTGGTCATTGTTGCCACTGTAGATTTTTCTTGGTTTTCAGTGGTGCCGTAGTTGTCCGGGGAGGTAGCGGGAACTCTACGGATTTTTGTGATTTATGGTAGGGCAGTCATACGTCCTGGTTTTCCAGGATTTTCCTGGTCTTAGACAAATAGTCCTGGTGTCCTGGTCGCTGCCAATTATGTACGTTTGTAACTTTTTTAAGACGACAATTATTTATAAATAAGTTAAGGAAAAGGAAAGTGACGACAGGCTGGATGCGAGTTTTTGACACTTTAAACAGCTCTCACGAAATTTTTTGAAAACGACTTAAGCGGTTAAGGCTTGTGACCACAGATATAAGGTGTTGTTGTACGTTCGTTTGTGATATGTGTTATAAATGTCCTGCTCGATGGGCTCAGACTTCTGGCAGCCCTGATCTATGGCCATCTTTTAGGATATTTCTAGCATGGCTTGTGTCCTTGCTAAATTTATTGTGGCTTGGCTAAGTGCATTATGGCCGTTTTAGCTGAAGGTGTCTCTCTCCGCTAACTATTGGCAATAAGTAAAGTCCTAGTATCTTCCAAGTAATAGTTGGTTTAGCTGTGGATGAACTTTGAAAGTGTCTTCTTCTTATCACATGAAATTTCAAATTATAATCTTCCCGCCAATTGGTGCAATAAAGATAAGTGCAATTAGTTTTTTTTTTGGCTGGAGTCATTGCTCCTCCGAGTTTGCAGTCGAAGTGGAAAATTCCGAAGGGGTACAACGACATAACGTCGTATGTGGCTAACTCTGAGGATATGGAGCCACCTGCTGCCATTAAGAAAATTAGGCATAGTGACACGAATAATGAGGTTGACAAGAGTGAAATGCAGAGGCGTTCAATGCTATCTTCGCCCAAGACAAGGCTCGTTGCTGCTGCTACCGACCATGCTGGTAGTGCACATTCTGCTGCTGGCGCTATTGGTGGTGTAGCTTCTACTGCTACAGCACCATGTTATGTCAAGTCATGGCATGTCGTGTCCTGTTATGTCAATTAACGGCATGTCATATCATGTCATGTCATATCATGTCATATCTTGTCATATCATGTCATGTCATATCATGTCATGTCATATCATGTTATGTAAACATGACATAATATAACATATAGTTTTATTTTTAATTTTTTTATGTATATAAAACGTGAGGAGCTTTGTTTCTATCCATTGTCCCACGACACCGTATATTCTTTTTTGCCCCTTTTTCAAGAAAGTTGCAAGAAACAAACGTACACCGAAAAGTTAGAGGGCTAAAATGTTCCACAAAAATGTTCTTCGTAGTATTTTAAATAAAAGTGCTAAGCCTTTTCAATATTAAGTCCTTTTAAATATAAGGTAAGAATATTTTGATTTTCTATGCCGATTCACTATAACAATCCACTATGGTTCAGACGACCACTTTCTTTGTCCAAACTATTTTTTATGTTATCTTTAGATGCATTTGTTATTGCAATCTAGTAGGCCACGCTTCAGAGCAACTAAAACTTCATTTTGGTCCTGTTGATATTAATTAAACTAATTAAACTAATCAAAGTTTGGCTTTTTCTAAAAAGCTATAATTGTAATTGGAAAATAAGATTTTTTGAAGCTTTTACCTGCAGTTATTAGCTAAACAGGTACACAAATTAAAAAGAAATATCATGAAAAAGAAAAATAATGGTGTTTAGTTTAACTTAAGCAACAACAGAATCCAAAAAATTTTTGTGATATTAAAAATCCCTAAAGTTTCACATAACCTATAAAATCGCTCCTTTTAGGGTTCCGTACACCAAAAATGTAATAGAACCCTATTGCTTTCGCTACGCTGTCCGCCTGTCTGTCTGTCTGTCACAGGCTGTTTTCTTGGGAATCATAAGAGCTACGGACCTGAAAATTTCACAGAAAATTTAAAAATTTTAAAAAACTAAAGGGTGTTCGAAAGCGAGCAACGAAGCATGTTGAAATACTTATACAGAGCCTTATATAGACACTTTAAATTTTCAAAGCTATTGCTAGTTGGTGTAGTCTGTAGAATAGACTACACCAATTAACAGTGATATTTAAAACAATAAAAATTAAAGGGTGTTCTATCAGTTAATGTAATTTTGACTGTGAAATTTAGACAATTTGCTGTATCTTGGAAACCGTAAGAGGCAAACTCTTGAAATTTAAAAAAACCCATAAACTAAAATATAACAAAATTAAAAAAATGTCAAAACGAAAAATCGCAAAAATGAAAAATGCGCTTAAAGGAAAAGATCTCCAAAATAAAAATATCGCTAAAACGCAAAAAAATCACCAAAACTTAAAGGATCGCCAAAAAACTAATATAACCGCCAAAAATCTAAAAAAAAGTTGTCATAACAAAAAAAAGCACTAAAACCTTTAAACAAATCGCTAAAACTAAACATATCAAAATCTAAAAAATCGCCAAAAATGAAAAAATCACCAAAACGAAAAGGCGGCAAAAGAAAAAAAGCACCAAACTTAAAAAATTCGCCAAAACTGAAAAAATCGCCAAAACGAAAAAAAAGTTTTAAGACGAAAAAACACTAAAAACAAAAAAAATCACCTAAACCGAAAAAACCGCAAAACTGAAAAAAGCATCAAAGCTGAATAAAGCGGTAAAACATAAATAAATCGCTAAAACTCAAAATATCGTCAAAAAGTGAAAAACATTAAAACAAAAAAGAAACGCCAACACCAAAAATTCTCAAAAAAAAATTAAAAATCGGCAAAAAAAACGAAAAATCGCCAAAAAAAAACGGAAAAAAATCAGCAAAATGAAAAAAGCGGCAAAATTAAAAAAATCGCCAAAACAACAAAAAGCTAAACGAAAAAAATTCCCAAATTAAAAAAGAGCGAAAACGAAAAGTAATATATGTGTATTCTTACGAAAGGAAGCCTTCGTGTGCGAGCAAAAGTCGCACTTTACATTATTTATTTTAAGTACATAAGCTTTTAAAAATATTTGCTGCCAGTTTTCACCATAAGACTTCCAGAAGTTGTTGAATTGGAGTATTGGGATTTTAGTTCAGTTTTCGTTTTTTGCGATTTTTTGCGATTTTCGAGGAATTAAAACATTTGTAAAAATAGTCGTTTGTTAAGCAATATATAGAAAAAATCTATCAAGATAGCAATTCTCTGTCTATAAATATCTTGCATATTTCTGATGAGTTTTGTGAAAAATATTTGGGCTCATACGCAACTGATACACTAAAGTGTTTTGGTCAGTTAGCGCACTTCTACCATGAATTAGTTATATGAAGAAGGACGTGCATAACTATTCGTTATTTTTAAAAAATTTTATTACAAAAAGTAATTGCGTTTTTATTTTTTTATGCTCTATCTGACTATGCTATGCCATTTTTTCTATTTGTTGAAGAAAATTGGATTAATGCATTACGGAAGAAAAAAGTAATGGTAAGAATAAAAGCACTCCTTTAAATGGGCGCGAGGGCACTGCCCAATTTTCTTGTCATACTATTGAACTTTCAGTGGATCTTAATGTTTTTTCTTTCAAGTTTCATAAGATTTGGCTGAGTAGAACTAGCTGAAAAAGAAGAATTCCTTTGAATGGGCGTGGCACTGCCCACCTTTCTAATCAAAAAATTGCATTTATGCTGGAGCTCAATGTGTGACAAGATTCGGCTAAGTAGAAGTAGTTTAAAAAGAATATTAACCAAATAAATTTATTATTCAGGTTTTAGTTCGTTCAATTTAATTTTTACAATTAAATCATTTTTTATTGAGAAATAATTTTTCAAAGCATGTTGCAATTGAAAAGTACAAAGACCAATTTTTTGACTTTTGTAAGGGTCGAACTGAACATCGATGTTTTCGGGATTAACCTTAATCCCATCGGTAGAGCTCTCTATACTCTAGGCTACTCAGCCTCCAAAGTCAAGCGGTAAATAGCTGGCATTAAACCAAATTGCATTAAAGCTCTATGTTTCCTGGCTTTAAGCTTATTTTATGGTGGCTTAGAAATTTACCATACTTTGCACTTATCCTAATCAACAAACACACTTGTGCTTTTTGTTTATATTTCTTACCCACGATTGAGAAAGCTCCTTTCTCTAGTTCTTAGCGCTTACATAGGTTTTGTTTTATCCGTTAATAATTGAAGTTGTGTGAATAATAAATTTCTTTGGATAAAACCCATATAGTTCGACTAAATACACACAACTTCAAAGAATATTAAATTTTAATGGGCGTGTCACTGCCTACTTTTTCGCCACTATATTGCGCTGTGCCAGGAAGGGAATGTTCTTAAAAAGTTTCATTAGAATTTATATCGAATTTGTCCTAACATAATTTTGGGCAAAGAAAGCGGTCGTGTGAAGCATAGTGCAATGGGCAAACCAGAACCAATCAGTTCTAACGCAAAAAAGTGGATTTACCGCGAACACCGTACATTCTTGTTTGCCCCTTTTTCAAGAAAGCTGCTAAAAAGAATCGTACGCGGAAGAGATAGAAGACTAAGATGTTCCACAAAAATTTTCTTCGTCGTATTTTAACTAAAAGTGTTCACCATTTTTAATATTAATTAAGGCCTTTTTAATATTAGGTAAGAATTTTTCGGTTTTCTGTGCTGTTTCACAATAAAAATTAACAAACCAGAATCAATCGGCTCTAACGGAAAAAACTCAGTTCGTTGTACAGTGTTAAGGATGATTTAGGTAAAAAAAATCTGCAATTCTGTTGATATATTTATTTTTTTGGAATAAAGAACCTTTAGGCAATAAATAAGCAATATGAAAAGTATACCATAAAAATAGTATCGACAAGGTCTAGCCAGCCTATGAATTGTTTAACAGGTTAATAAATTTTAACACCTATCCCAGAATTATTTTTTTTATTTGCTAACAATTTCTTGCAGAATGTTAAAAATTAGGTTATCTACTTACTATCTTCCCATACTGATTCACCATTCTTGGATTAAATTGACATAATAAGCAGTCCTAATACAGTTAACAACTGTTAAAAAATTTCCACAATTAAAAAAGTAAATATACGAACCTTATTCATGGCCAAAAACTCAGTAGTTTGAACAAAAACATTACTTACACTCTAAAACATTACTTC
Source organism: Panzeria rudis (assembly GCA_956483635.1). NCBI lineage: Eukaryota > Metazoa > Arthropoda > Insecta > Diptera > Tachinidae > Panzeria > Panzeria rudis. The sequence continues at coordinate 18,656,164 of OY101448.1, read as the reverse complement.
AAATTTACGATCATTTATTGTCTAAATTTGTGCTGAAAATTTCTCTTTGTGTAAAATTACATCGATTTTGTAGTTATTTTTTTAAAGAAAAAACCTTTCAAATTAAACATATTTAGTCCAAGTGGAAAAAATGTAGCATAAAGTATAATACGGCTATGGCTGATCGATAGATACGTCAGACTATCAGTCAGGAGGTCGCGGTTCAAACCTGCATGCAGCCAATCGCTTTTTTTTAGTAAATACATTTTGTTGAAAAATAATGCGTGTGTAATTTTAGGTCGATAATAATCTGTAAAGTGTTGCCGACTATTATCGACCTAATTTTCAACAAAAGTGCTTTAGAGTGTATCCTGTCCTAGATATGACCGTAGTTAATACAGTGAAAGGCGTTTTTCGGTCATTTTTAATTCTTACTTTATTATTTTATAGAAAGCTTTTAAAGTTTCAAAGAAATAAAAAAACTTGAAAAATAATATACTGATAAAGAAAAGGAGGACAACAAGACAAGTTGATGCGGTCTTACATGTGGCGTGCGCCACCTGAAATAAACTAAATATTTTCGTTTGTTTTAAATTTTTGTTTGCACAAAAATAGAACACATTCGTAGTAATGGAATTAAACTGTTTCTTGTCCATTCTTTACAAAAAAAAAAAACAAAAATATACTATTTTCCAACTTGTATTTATATATTTTTTCTATAAAATTTTCCATGGCTCTTTATACTCCTATTGTCCTGTGTGTATAAGCTGTATTGTGTCTAAAGTGCAAGAGTGTCGGCCATTTAAGTTCAACGATACGGAATACAGGAAGCGAAAGAGTTAAGTATGTTAGAGTGTACTCAGGGAAGGCAAAGATTAAGTACAAAGCTATTTATTGTAAATATTTTTAGTAACAAAAATCCATTGAAGGCAGATTGCTCAGTACTTTGTGTCTATGAATTAAAATCACCACAAACGTGTGCACACTAGAGTAGTTGTAAACTAAATTAAATTTCATTGCTATGCTATCATATTATTCATGCGTCTACAATTTCGGTCTAAAAATTGGAAATCCGCATTTTCTTCACGTTCTTTTCTTTCTAAACTAAAAATTCTTAAAATAATGCCCGTTCAATATAACGTTACAATCTTTTAAACATAAAAGGTTAAATCTTACTGGAATGTGGTTTTGCTGTTGCTCAAGCTGATCAGCTTCTCCACATATCTCTCTTTGTTTAAATACCTTTAAAAAAGACCCTCACAGTTAAATTACAATTTTTTTAAGCAATTGCCCACCTCTGAGAATTGCAGACATTTTGGTTATCGCTTTACCAAAAATCTTTTTTCCTTATGTTTTCTTTTTAACAAGGAAAACAGCATGAAAGTTTTTTTTTATGTTAGTTAAAGGCATGGCAAATCTTTAAATGTAGTTTGCTACCATTTTTCCATTAATATTTTTTTTAATCTACAAACTTAACTGTATTACACTAAAGAAAACATATTACTTTCTAAAAAAAATCAAGCCAGAGGGCTCTACTGGACAACTTCGAATCTATATACGCTTTGGCTAATTTTAAGATAAACAGAACTTCTGCAAACAAATTTTTAATGGTTAAAGAACAAGTTTTTTTAAGTTATTAAAGTCGTTAAATAAAATTACTACTTGAATTTGGATATGTTAAAAAAATTAATCCTTGAAAAAGTAACTTATTCTGAGAACACTTCATTCAGAAAAAAATTCCAATTTAAAATCAACATCCCACAATGTGGATTGGAAATCATTATAATTTTCTGCAAAAATACAAACTCTATTTAAAATTGCCATTATTTTATTTTAATTTTAAACGAAAAATTATTAATCTAAACTTAACTGTAGTTGATTTAATATTTTTACTGTTAAAACAACATTGTTCAATATTGAGTGTGTAAAATCCTTATAATAAAATCAATTTTTATCCCGTTAAATTAAATTTGGATCTAATTTTGTGCATCAAAGAAAAATCAACGTTACATTTCATTTTAAATCAACATGGCTATAACTTTAATTTCAAATAAATATTAAATTAAATCATCAATGAAATCATATTGAGTTAAAATCAAATTCATATTATATATAATGGTATTTATATTAAAATATATTTAAAATATATATAAGGCATTTGTGGCTATAGTGGATAGTGCGTTGACTGCCAAGCAACTGATGATAGCATGACCCCCAGCTCAAATCTTGTCTGGGGCCAGTCAACTATATCAACAAATCCTATGGTGATTATTAGAGATGAGCGATCCCGTGATTTTTAAAGAACATCGTGTACAGTGAACATGATCAAAAAATCACTGTTAGTTAAAACTGTGATTGTGATCACTGTTTTCAGTTCTCTTACTGCAATGTAATTATCAAAACACACAGGCATCTTCTACAACAAAAAAACACTGCTCTTTAATATACCAAGGCAGATTTAAATACGCCTTAAAATATACTTTGAATTTTAAAAAGAAATACTAATAAGGAAGAAGAGAACACAACACATAGCAACACTTTGCACTTGTTGTTATTGTACGCAAACAAAAAACGTTTTTAGCCACACAAACAGTGAAATATCATAATTTTCTGTATGTAGCAAATAGAAAAGAACAACTTTGCAAGTAGCAGTTACTTGACAAATTTTGTCACAACTGTGAATCGTGATCTTTCAGTAACAGTGATTAAATCACAGGTACTGAAATATTGCTCATCTCTAGTGACTATGCTAATAGCAAATTACGGCGCCTTTTTTATGCTACGTACACGCTATGCCGTTTTATGACATCGCAAGCAAAAATGATAGCGTGTACTAGCGGCAACGTTTGCCACTTCCGATGTTTTTCACAATGATGCGGCAATATTGCAGTCATAAAAACAAAATGACAGCGTGTTGTCATTTTGTCACATTGAGTTGTTAATTTGAAATATGACGCCACAAAATGACAACAGAAGGAACGTTGTTTCAACTTGAAATAACTTCGATTCAACACGATTCATCGTGCTACTTCAGCATCAATTTCATTTCATTTTCATTCTGATCTAATTGCTTGATCTAATTATTGCTACTAAGATCCCGCCTGGTGGTCGAAATTCGACCACTTGACCTGTAACCGGGTTTGTTTTTAACCGGTTCTGTAACCGGTTATGTAACCGGTTTTGTAACCAGTTTTTATATGCCAAAAATTATATTGTGTACATCTAGAGAAAAATATCTTTCAAACCATATCTGTTTCATCAATATTGGTCGAAAATAAGATACCTAAAAGTGTATGACAAAAAATTGTGTGTCCTATTTATATATACTCGAATCCCGCCCAGTGGTCGAAATTCGACCACTTGATCCGTAACCGGGTTTTTCAATAACTGGTTTTGTAACCGGTTTTCCGAAGTAAAAAAAATATATTGTGCATATCTAGAGGAAAATACCTTTTAAATCATATATGTTTCATCAATATTGGTAGACAATAAGATACTTAAAAGTGTACGACAAAAAATGGTGTGGCCTATTTATATATAAGAGTTTATTACGTATTAAATACCAAACAGGCAAAGAAGACTAAGATTTTCTTCTGGGAACCTCAGAGTTGCTAAGAAAGTTCCACGAAATCCTAGAAATGGAATTTTTTTTATGTGTTTGCCCACATTTGGTCAAAGGCCCATAAAATGCTTTTACAAATAAATATCTACACGTTATATTCTCAGCAGGTGGTATTTTTTTCAATTCAAGCCTTGGGACTTTAGAACAGTTTTTCTCAAGATTGGATACCTTACGAACCAAATAAGCCATTTATCCTGAAAATCGATGTATAAATTATGATTTTATTAGCAATTAAGTGAATAGAGTCAGACACTTACGAGGGCGGATTGACATTGAAGCTAACTAAGTAGAGAAAAAACTTTTTTTTTCCAAAAACCATTTATTTCTCAACATAGTCTCCTTCCTTGTTGTTGATGGTATTGTTGCAGTGCTTGTTCGACCGCGTCTAAATTCAGCAATCCAATATTTTACCATGTAATCTGACGGAGCAGACTCACCGTATAGCTCATCGAGCTTTTCTTATGTTTCTTTCGCCGTTTTCCCTTTCAAATAATAGTGTTTAATCACTTCACGAAATTCACTTTTTTCCATTTTTCAAGAAACACAAAAGTTGCTTATTTCAAACGATTACAACAAATAAACTAATCGATGAATTTGGGTGAAATTTTAACAGCTGACGTTTGACAGATCGCAATTTCTAACAAAAAAAGTTTTGATGTTTGTGCTGCCATCTAGCGCTAGGTAGCTTCAATACTAATCCGCCCTCGTAAAAGGTACTTTCGGTAATAAATTTATTAAAATTAAGAAAGAAAGTGCCTTTTAAGTGTCTGGTTGTATTCACTTAATTGCTAATAGAATCAAAATTTTTCAATCGATTTTCCTGATATATAGCTTATTTTGTTCGTAATGCACCCCATACACGATTCAATCCAATTGGCAACTGAGTCGGATGTTGTCCAAATCAAGGCATGTATGGCTCTGTCAATTGATTAATTTGGCAGTTGTCGAGTTGGTTGAAGAAAAATCAAAAGATTTTGATTTTTTCAAGTTGGCTAGTAAGTCTTTCAATTCGACTGTGTTGTGTGTGTGTTCGAGTCTCTTGATCAGCTGTAAAAATCTATGTTTATAGTTTTCTTTTCCAAAGAAAAAATTGATTATATACGCTAGCGGGTAAAAATCTTTTTCACAATACAATCACAAATTTTGAGTAAGATTAATCTTAGTTGAGTAAGATTGTAATAACGCGGTGTGAGCTGTGTATGAGTGTATAAGTGTAATCATACGGACAACAAGAAGCAGAGAGAAATACACTAACACTGGCAAAGGGAGTCTCAAAGTCAAACTCCTGCAGTAAGGTCGTACGTTTGTTTGTTGATGGTGTGTTGCCGTGTTTTTGAATTGAGTGAGTATTTCGGCGTTGCCGTTTTTGATTTTTGCCGAAAACTTCTGATGTTTAGGGGATTTTGTGTCCAGTTTTTCGGGACTCAGACCCGGTTCGTCTCGGTTTTTGAGCCCGGGTTTCTTGAAAAAAACCGGTTTTTCGGTTTTACCGAATTTATTGCTGAACTTGGTGCGATATTTGGCTGACGGTTTATTGACTGCGTTTGTCTTTGACTGTTGGTTGTTTTGCTGTTTAACTGCGGTAATTCCAACTATTTTGTACGGAAATATTATTTTTTTCTGGTGGATAAATAATACTATTATTTATGTCTGCGGGGAAGCGGAAGGGCGATATGCCTGGTGGCAGTGAGTCAGAGGTGTCTGATGCGAAGCTTATCGGTTTGAGCAATTTGTCGGGTGTGGAGGAACGTACGAGGGTGAAAAAGAAGCGGATAAAGCCCGGTTCACCGAAGTTGAAACGGGTGAATGATGAGAAGAATGTTTCGGTAGAAGGTGAAATGTTTCATTACTAGATGTTCACACATCTCCCCTGTGATCGGACTCACATTATTTTTTTTTTAGAATTGTCTCTAATTGAATAAAATAAATATTTTATGAAAATCTTTTAATTCAGTCTATGAAGTGTGTGGCCAAGAATCAATTCAATTGAAAGACTCAATTGACGATTGGGGTGCTTAAGACACCTAGCCTAAAGAAAAACAGTTAAAGAGTAAAGTTTTTGCAGCTTTGAATTTTTAGGAGTTTTTAGAAAGAATTTTTTATTTAATTTTGCATGAAAAAGTACTTTTTTCGATACTAATTTGTGAATAAGTTTGAAAGGGTTGAACAAATTAAAAAAAAAAACTATAATAAAAAGCTGAAATATAATTTTGCCATGCATATTTCTTAATTTTTTTAACCAAATCTTCTCGAGCTATGAAAGCGTGGCCGCCCTATTTGGGGACTTTAATTTAGCGCATTTTACACTCCACATATTTTTATTTAAAATACTGCATTTACAAGCCAGTGTAATCTGTACCTCATGTAGTATTCCAACAATTTTAACAAGAATTCAACTTTTTTAAATGTAAGATTCTTTTATAATAGCATTTTATTACCACTATTTTAACAACCTAGCCCACTGTGCATCGTATACTACAATTACCTTGCTTAATTGAGCAAAATATAACATAGCATTATTATAAGTTCTCCATCTTTACTACGAGCAAACTCTTGGTAGTAAAATAGCAATCTTTTATTATATAAATATTTTTTCGCTCATATTCCCACGTATTGGAAACCACACAACAGCAACATCAACTAGCCGCAGCAAAAAAGTCTCAATTCTCACATTCAATCCAATTTTTAAAAACCACTAAAGAAACAAGCGAACAGAAGGAACTTAAAACAACAAAACTTTTAGTTGGATGGAGGAGTAGCCAGCAGCATAAGTAGAGTAAAAAATTATGGAAAATTGAAGGTATGTAACGAGTATGTTGAAGCAGCCTGTAGAGCGTCTGAAGGATGTTTCTATACACAGTATAAGGAATATATTTTACTACTATTCCCAGTGCAAAAAATTGGAAGTCAAATTTGGTGAACGACTTTTTTTCTAATTCCCAAGTATCATTAAGTTTGTATTTTTGAAATCTCGCGAAGTGATTATTAACACCATCTAGATAATTAATTATAAAGCCATTTTACTTAACAAAGGCATATGTCTACATATAATACAACTAACTGTAAAAGGAGCGTGTCTGTACATAAAATCTTCGGTATTCATATAGAATAGAAAACACCAACTTTTGAAATTTTTGTCTGCCTGTCTGTCCGAACATGCATCACGCAAAAGCTAGTGAATGGATTTTTTGAAATTTGGTATGAAGGGAAATTACTACCCCTGACCGGATTATGTTTAGGATATTTTTATTGCAATAAAATATCTAAATTCGAAGTTAAAATAGGCAAAAAGCGAAAATACACAATTTTACTAATATAAATTTTTCTCGAAATTAGAAAGATGTTTCTTAACGTTGCACACTGGTTCCAATTGGAAAAATGGCAATAAATCTGTTTATTTGAAACTTGCGATCGGATTACAAAACCATGTATGCGAAAATCATAGAAGAGGATCTGAGATCTAAGAATGCTGAAATTTGGGCCACCCGTTCAGTTACAGGGTATCAAATTCGACTACCTCGGTCATGAAAAACCTTGACGGACTCATAACTTTTACAAATATTATACGATTTTAATAAATTTAGACTTGATGTAAAGTTTATAAACAGTTAAAGAAAATACAGTTTATTTTATTAATATATATTTCATATTTTCAAAGATATTTATCTTTGAATATTAAAATTGTGGGCTGTGGCCTCGACTTTCTTCTCTATTTCGCCAATATCTCCGGTAATAGCATAGCCAAAAATTTCAAAAAATACTTTATGATTTTTAACACAATCCCTGATAACATGTAAGCAATTTTTTTTAGTTATCTCAATTCATCTAGTCGTGAAAAAGAATCAAAATCAAGACTTTGAAAACTACAATTTTTTATTTTCAGGTGCACAGAAGTCACCTCTGCTTTTTAATAACAGGATTAAAATCACTTTCAAAAGCCACATTTTCATCTATTAAATTATATAGAAGTAATGAAATATTAGTTCCCTTACACTTATTAAAAGAAAATACAAAAAATCCAATTTTTTTACCATCAGGAAAATAACTTTTTTTTACATCATGAAAATAACTTCGGATTCACAAGCAAGAAATACGTGGTAGACCAACTATACAGATTACAGCGACCTGCTTGCATCGGGATTACAGGTTGTTTACGTACTAGTCCTTCAGGGGCTCTGAATGCTATACTAAACGTAATTCCGATTGACCTTCATGTACTGGCAGCATCCTCAAGCAGTGCGGCAAGATTAGCGGCATCTAGGAGGTGGAGATCAAGGACTTATGTTCATGCCACAATCTTAGATCAATTACCACCGACACTGAGGAAGCCCTCTGACTACATGATATCTCATCTGGACTTTGACAGCACCTTCAAAGTCCGTATTCCATTCAGACGGGAGTGGAAGGGAGGTAACATAGAAAAAGACTTCAACTTTAGGGTGTATACTGATGGATCATGAATGATCTGCGGTGTAGGCTCCGGAGTCTTCCCGAAAGACTCTCCTTCCGACTTCCCAACGAAGCGAGTGTATTTCAGGCTGTAATCCTGGCTATAAGGTAGACGGACAGAGTTTTAATTGACATGAGTGTTCAGGGGAGAGTCGGCATCTTCGTCGACAGTCAGGCAGCACTTCTGTCCCCAAAGTCACACACTACTTATTCTACTCTAGTTAGCCAGTGCAAGGACATGCTATCCAGATTAGGTGGTCGGGCAGACGTCACCCTCATCATGGGTTCCTGCACATAGTAACTTTCTTGGTAATGAACAGGCGGATGAGCTTGCGAGGGCTGGCTCTGCTATGGCCGCCTCCACTGCTAAAGCGGTAGCCATGCCGTTTGGCACTATTAGAAACTATATTTTCAAACATTATCGGCAGAAATCTGAAGACAGGTGGCGCAAGTTGAGCACGTGCAAGGTGGCTGGGAAGATGTGGCCTTGCTACAATGAAAAGCGCACAACACAATTAACTAACAGAAACCGTAGGGACATCTCGAGGCTCGTCGTAGTAGTGACGGTGCACTGGGCGATCCTACAATGCGTTCTGCCGTGGCTGCCGGGATCAAAGTAAAGAAGAAACAGTTTTTCACTTTATTTGCGAGTGCCCGGCCGTGCACCTCTCGAGACACAAATTCTTGGGCAGTAATATACTAGACGATCTATCAGAGCTAGCAGATATCGGTCTAGGTGACCTGATTAGGTATCTCAATGCGACAGATTGGATCTACTACCTACAACCGGATCCAAGATCTGGGTTCAAACCTACAAGGATTGACTCTGACGAGTGGAATGGTCTATCAAAACGGAATCTTATTGATTCTACTTGTTTGCCTGTGTGCAGTAGGCAGCCACGTATACCAACCAACTTCGGAGTTAATAAATTGACTTTGATGCAATGATAACGTAATCTAAAAATCAATAGAAATTATTCGTATTTGCACCACTTCCAGATCACAAGTTTAGGATCTTCTTGAGTTGTTTGAAAGCTTTTTTTCTGTATTATTGCGATTGCTACCACTGTGCGTTGTAAAAAATAAGATTAAACTGAAAAATTCATTTTTATAATTTTGAACAAATAATTTTATATATTAAAAATAAAATTATTAATAAAATAGCTTAAAAAATCCGAACTAAAGGGTCAGCATTGGTAAAGAAAAGAATGCATATAAAAATGTTGCTGGTATTTATTTGTTGTCCAGCGTAAACATATATACACGTGTGTTGCTCTATCTTGGCTATCGTTGTTGGTATACTCTATGGTTGAAATAAAACCAACTTCACACGGTCGAACATTAAATGCATGTTTGCTTTTGTTCATACAATAGTTTTCGCTTCATTTCCCAATGAGATCTGTTTTACTATTTTAAACGGCATGTTAACGTGTTTTAAGAGTTTGTGATAACATAAAAAAGACTAAAATGTAAATAAAATATTTAGCTTTAATATTCATGCTCATGTTCATGTTAATGTTTTAATCTGGTATCTACCTACATATAGTTTATGCCTATGTTCAGTATTTTATTTTTGTATAAATATTTAGCGCTTTTACGGTTTCGTCCTGATGTGCTCCGTTAATTTTCTATTGCATTTTTTTTCTCTTCTTCATTTTCTATTTTCATGTAGTTTGGCTCAAAAACACACATTCACGTTTGAGGGCTTTTTTGTGCATTTCGTTTTATTTTACATTTTTTTTATGTATTTTAGTTTTATTTTAGTTTTTTATTCTTTGCGTTGTTTATGCGGTCGTGACGATGTCCTGCAATTGATTGGATCTGGGCTCATTTATTTGTCTGCATGAGTTTTATATCGTGGGTAAAGCAAAACAGGAAGAATAGAAATATATAAATACAAGATAAAAATTAAAAAAATATGTATATATATTTGTTGAAATGAAAAACAATTTAAATTAAATATTTAATTTAGAAATAAAATCTCAGCAGCAAGTTTACTTTTTGGCGCTAAAATTCGCTTAGAGTAGGAACAGTTTTTTACAGTTCCTATCAGAAAATACAAAAAAAAGTTCTATAAAAAAATTTCAACGTTTAAATTTAGTTCATGTTGAGAAAAACTCTAGATGAATCTGTACAACACAAACAAATAAAATTAACATGAGTGTTGTGTTCAATAGAACACTGAAGATGGCACATAGCCGAAACCGGTCTGTTTACAAACCAAATTTGACGTGGGATGACGGAAAATAGTTCCAAATTCCAAAAAAAAAAAAATTAACATGTTTCTAACAACTGTTTCTGGTAGAGGCCATCAAAGAAAATTATACGTCTACCAGCATTTTAAAAGTTTACGCATGTCACTCATTTTAGGAGAAGATAAAGACCCTCTTCCCCTTTTCACATTAATATAGGGAATAGGCGTAGGAAATCCTGTAATCCTTACTTTTAACATATAAGATTTGTTTGGCTCTTTTATGTAAAATACGAGGACCATTTTTGTAAAACATTTTAACCCTACAACTCTTCGGTGCATGGGTCTTTTTGTCCCTTTCCTAAAAAAAAGGCAAACCACGCCTTGTGGAATACCGGGTAGAATTAAGTTTCTTACATTTTGTTTACCAGAAAGAAATTAAAATAAAACTATATTTACGTTATATCATGTCCACATAACATGACACAATAAGAGATGACATAACAGGACTGGACAGGACATGATATAACATGGTATGACATAACATGACATTTACATCAGAAAATCCAAATAACGTCACAACTGATTTGGGAGCAACCACTGGGGCAACTGCAGGGGTCACCACTGGAACAGCAACCCATGTTCTATAGACTCAAAAAAAAACTATGATTAACCGTAAAAAGTGTATCTGTATCCAAACAATCGGCTATCGGCTTCAATAATGCACAATATACGAATGCTAAAAAATGCTCTACCATGTTCTGGTGCAAAGGCCTATAATACGGACAGCCAAGAGTCTGAAGCTCGATTCTGAGTGCCACTCCTTCAACCCCACTGAAGTTGAGAACATAATCTTTAAAGCGAAACCCTCTAAGGCCCTTGGACCGGATGGCATCCCTATGCTAGTATTAAAAAAAAACTTGGCTCAGTAACACTGGTTTCCCTCAAGCGAATTCTAGAACTCTAGATCCTCCAGCTGGTGACTTCAGATATCTGCAAGGTCAACAAACCCTCTAATCAAGGAGATTCCTATTGCACTATCTCCCTCTTATTATCTGTTGCAAAAGTTTTGAAAGCACTACTGTTGAAATCCCTGAAATAGCACTTCAAGCTCGCCACACACCAATACGCTTTCAGGGAAGTCCATACCACTACAACGGCATTGAATATTATAGCTACCCAGATCAAAATCGAAATGAATCAGCACAGACCGTGCTTACGTACAATTGTTACTGCACTGTACTTATCCAAGGCATTTGAGACGGTCGATCACTCCATACTGAATAATGAGATTATGATATCTAGCCTTCCCAACGACATGAAGCGCTGGATTGCCAGCCACCTCAAGGGAAGGCAAGCATTTTTGGAATTCAGAGCCCGAAAATCGAATTACATCAAGATAAAAATGGGCGTATCACAAGCAGGAGTACTGTCGCCCATACTCTTCAATATTTGTCTTGCCGAAATTTCCACCCCCTCAGGAGGTCACCCTAATGTCATACGCCGATCGCTGACCATTACAGACTATCTGAAGGAGCGTAACTTGAAGCTATCGCCTTCAAAGTAGTCCATGCCCCTCTTCACTTCTTGGACTAAGGAAAGAAGGTTGGCATTAGACATCTCTGTCGAGAGCAGGAGCATACCTACGATGCGTAACCCTAAAATCCTAGGCGAAGTATTTGACAGCATCCTTAACTTCGCGTTGCACGCCACATATATCAACCAAAAATTCCAATCCCGGAACAAGATCCTGAAAGGTCTTTCTGATAGCTCCTTGGTCATGAATAAAGATGTACAGGTAGCAACATATATAGAGGTATCGGTCGCTCCATTTTGAGTTATGTTGCTCCTATATAGAGCTCGTTCCTCAGCGACACCCAATGGCGAGTATTGCAAACCACCCAGAACAATGCACTCCGAATCGCTACACGATGTGTAAAAGTGACCAATATTGACAATGCATGCCACCTGCCAACCCACCCTAATTATCAAATTCTGATACAGGACACTCTCCCGAGGCACATCCGAAAGGACTTCAGGCACCATGGCGATGACATTAGAATCACCATTCCACCCGACGTTAACAGATTGTCCACTGCGAACGGTCTGAAAGAATTGCATGAGCAAATGGTAATCGAAACTATTAATAGTTATAGATGCAACAAAGTTCTTAATAAACACCCACCCAAACAAAGTTCTTAATAACCACCCACTCGCACAGTGAGTGCCACCTGCTTAGACAATCTCGCTCAACCCTGGCTCAACTGAGCGCCGGCTGGAGCAGTATACTGCTATTAGAACGTATAGTACCCGTCACTTTAAATCGACGCCCAGATTGTCTCCAAAGCCCGCACAGGACTGAACAGTTGTTCAACTGCCCCAAAATGACTACATCCCTCAGCCCTATAGATTTATAACTAGGACCAACTGAGGTGGCAAGGGTTTTCCAGCTTCCACTCTCCAACTAATGGCACTGACTAATACAGATAATTAATCCCTAGTTTATTATAAGAACGAACTCCCGACAACAGCAGAGCTGTTACAACAACAACAACTAGATCAGCATTTTCTACCATAAAGACAGCAACATTTGAGGCGTGAGCGGTTATCAACCCTTTGCCGCTTATTCCTCCCACAAGAGGCTACAGCACTGTCAGCAGCATCAGTGCCATTGAATACCTCCATCTCCTCAGCCATACAGGCACCAGCCGACATACCAGAAGTTCTAATCAACGTACCAACCGACCAAACAGCAGCAGGGCCAAAAGTAAGAGCGGAAGCAACTATAGCAAGACCGGAAATAACAACGAAAGTTGAAGCAGCAACACCACCAATAGCATCAGCAGCAAAATTTGTAGCAGAACCACGTATTTATTTTTAGAAACAATACTACCTACTTCCAAAGTGCAGCTGATAAGGCTCGTTCTTATTGAGGGTATTACGAAAATTTGCTTTCAACTTTCTATAAATAAATATTACATCTACGGCTTTCTTTTGTATGCTGACTTATAGCGAAATTTTACCTAAGACATATTTGTAATATAAAATAACCTCATAAAATTCGGGTTTGCGGGATATTGCAGTAATAATTGTGAATGAGTTCGAAATTAACCTTTTAACACATATTAAGTTTTTTGTGATTTCTGGCGTTCAAGTTAAATTTAGAGGTTAGGTGTCTTTAAAGAACTTTAGTAGAATTTTATATCAAATATTTTTATAGGACATTTTAGCCTGCTATATCACCGTTGAAGGGAAGTTTTTTTAGCTTTTTTAAGAACAAAATACACAAGAGCGTGAAAATGTTGCACAGAAATGCTTCTCGGGCTGTTTTAAACACACATCTTATATTAAGGATTACAATATGTCTTATGCCGATTCGCTATAAAATTGTATATAAACAGGGCAATTTAACTCATTAAACCATTGATAAGTCCATCTAGCGGACTTATCCTAGAAATAGCAAAGATTAAACCCTTAAAAATTATTACTAACAAATATAAATCATTTACATGCCTTCTTTACTTTTATTAAAATTTATTTAACTCCCATTTCTTGGCTGATGTGCAAATATTTTTTTTTGTGCCTCAACGAACGAGAAAAATATACAAATGAAATTATTTATCTTTTCCAAGGAAAAAAAACTGAAAAAATTGTAATAATTTCCAGCTGTGAAAATGAATTACAGCGAGGCTAAACAAAAAAAAAATGGCAGAGTGTAATTTTTATTAAATGTTGGCATTAACCACATACCAACTTATCAAGTGCAACTTTAACTGGCGGTGGTTACAATCAAACAAATTGAACAATTAAAGGACTTGTGTTTGGCCAAAAACAAAAAATCACACAAAAACATAAAAATATTTTTATACAAATAAAATATGTATTATAAAGCCAGTGAGTGTAAATGAGTGTTTAAATGGCAAATTAAACCGAATATTTATATAATTAATTATAGCTTTATAAATTTGCAAATTTATTTGAATAATTTTTGCATAAATTGAACATTTAAATTGTGTGAAATGTTTTTTTTTTAAATACTGTGAAAATGTTTTATATGATTATTTAAATTGTGGCAGGTAATTTTCAAGTAAATATGTTTGAGTATTTGTTTGCAATTTGTTGGATAAAATCTTTAGAAAGTTGTATGCTGGTTGTGAGCAAAAAAGTTCAAAGTAAAAAGAAATTTTATTTGTAAAAATTTCTTTCGAAATAAAAATATATGTATATGTAGATAGTGTGTACACTGAAAAAATTTCGCTTCATAAATCTAATTGCAATGAAAGAATTTCATTGGAATTGCTTTATGGCCTTTCATAGTCTTGTTAAAAAATTTTTGTGAATTTATTACAAAATTTCGTCATATTATGGAAACCCCTCTTTTTCATTGGTTAAATGTCGGAATTGAATAAAATTCTTTCAGTGTATTTAAAATAACATTTTTGATAAAAATTAATTGGGCATACTTTTTAAGTCCTTTCCCTTTCTGCCCAATGTGCTCCCATTAAAGAAAGTCGAAGCGTCATTAAAATGACATGGAACATGAATATATTTTCCAATGGTAAAAGCGAAATTTAAAAAATATATATATATTTTATTTCTATGCTCGTAAAGTCAACCAAATTTATTAAAATATCAAATAGTGTAGTAACATTTTACTTGTGCTAATAAAATCTAGATCTATGAAATATTAGTCATCATGTTGTACATAAGACTTTGGCAGATCACAACTAAAAGAGTGTATGCATGAATCTAAAAGATCAAACTTTAGTGATAATACAATAAACAGAGATTAATTGATTTAACCAATTGGAGCAACACAATATCTATCTAGATATTAAGAAAACAAGTATATTCAAGGAAATGCTATTTTGCTATATAAACTTGAGGTACTGTAAAGAAAGTTAACAGTTTGAGGAATAAATATGAATACGAAACTTATAATTTGCTACCTGCTATTGGTGGGAGCCCTAAGTGCAATGGCCAAAAGAAGAAGAGGTAAGAAAAAAAATTTAGGAGAAATTGAAGTTTATGTTACCAATTAAATTTATTTCTTTTTTCCAGTTGTCCAGTTCCACAAAATTCCTTTGCAACGTTCCATAGAGTCAGACATAACTTCTAGTGAAGAAGAATTGGAATATCCCAAGCCGTCTACAAAAACAAAAATGTTTGTTCTAAAACCTCGTAATTATGAAGACGACGATGGACGTTTTCTCAAGCATATATTTTTATTAAAAGGCTTAATGCGGCCTCAGGCAAATCGGAGCAGGTGCAGATGCACGTATAACATGCATACGCGATAATCAAACTTTACCGTATGCTACACCCATACCCACGAATACGCCAGTCTATCAACAATATCAACAAGTTGAACCTCAAATCGTATATGACTTTCCTTTAAATAGTGTTAAACAAATCGTAACCGTTTTGGTATTGGAAGTAACAGTAAGAATAGCAGCCCGTAATTTGAGAAAAGTTAAATTTTTGTAAATTTAAAAATTATATGTAATGAGTATAGAAATAAAACAATAACAACTTTTCGGATTCAACAAACAACGCTTTTTCAGCCTTTGACACAAGAAACGAGTGGCTTCCAAACAATTTGCCGATTTTGACCAACCAATTTTTTTTTCTGTCGACACGTTCTCAGCGTTTGCGATCTACCGTGCCCCAAACACAGTGTTTATATTTGTATACAAAAATTACATAGAAAGCTATTAACTCAGGTACTAATAGGCAAGGCGATCTCTATTACGCTCACGCTATATATCCGATTTGGATAAAAAAATATATATGTACCAATTCAAAAGTATTTATTTGCAAATGTGCAAAGCCTATATTTTACTAAAATCGGTTGAGTACTTTGGGAGCTGTAAGTGTTTAAATTTTTAACTCAAGTTACGAAATAAGCCAAAACACAGTTGTACGTTTGTTCGTTTTTTAAAGAGAATAATAAAATATTTTGTTATGCTTTGAATTGGTGTTATTGTAGGAATCGCATAAGGAATATAAACTCAATAATTTATTTAAGCATATTTGAAGGTATATTGTCTTAGATATTTAATTTCTCTGGCTTAAGGTCGTTCAATTTAATTTATTAATTAAATTTATTTTATTTAAAAGATATTCTAAGGTATCCGTAATAATTGAAAAGATAGAGATTTTTATTTTACTGTACGGAAAGTTGAACTGACATCTTGATGTTTCGAGAACGACCACGGCGATTTCATCATCAGAATTTTTGCCCGCTTAAGCCCCACTGCTAATCACGACGGTTACAATCAACTAGACTTAATTTCTTTTTACTTTAATCAAATTATGCTTATCTCTGAGACGCACTTGACTGCTAGAAGTTTTTTTAAAATCAACGGATATACTCTCTACGACACAAAGGACCCCCAAGGTAGAGCTTGTAATGGCTCGGGTATACTAATAAAATCGCGATTAAAACACTACTTAATGAGTGATCATTGTGAAGACTATCTTCAAGCAACTAACATCTGCATTGAAGCTTTTCGTCAAAACCTGGTGATTTCATCAATTTACTCTCCTCCCAGGTACTCTATTACAGAAAATCAGTATAGTCGATTTTTTAATTCACT
This sequence comes from Panzeria rudis, assembly GCA_956483635.1. Lineage (NCBI taxonomy): Eukaryota > Metazoa > Arthropoda > Insecta > Diptera > Tachinidae > Panzeria > Panzeria rudis. The sequence continues at coordinate 18,639,324 of OY101448.1, read as the reverse complement.
AGGCCCACGCTTTTTGGCCGCCGGTGATTACAACGCTAAGCACACGTTCTGGGGATCTCGCCTCATCACGCCAAAGGGTCGCGTTTTGTTTGACACAATTTCAAAAATGCGGTTAAATGTTATATCAAGTGGGCAGCCAACTTACTGGCCAACAGATCGCCGAAAAATACCTGATGTTATTGATTTTGGAGTAGTAGAGGGTGTGCCCAGCGAAATGATCCAAGTTGAAGCATCTTTAGATTTGTCTTCAGATCACTCACCAACTATTGTCACTATATATTCACATACAACAAATTCACCCACTTGTGATTTAACGATGACAACCACACGTATAAATTGGTTGAAATACAAAAAATATTTGAGTGCTCATTGCCCAAAAAATATTCCATTAAAAACGCCTGCTGACATAGATGACTCTATTAGAATGTTTGAGGCAAACCTTAAGCAAGCTGCCCTAAATGCTACTACTACAAATCTTCAGGTGAGATATAATAAAATTTTTTCAGCAGATGTAGAACGGCTTTTATCCGAAAAAAGAAGAGTTCGTAGAGAATGGCAACGCTACAGATCCCCTCAGCTAAAATCTAGGCTGAAGGAATGTACTAAACAGCTGCAAACTCTACTAGAATATCAAAAAGCCGTTTCTCTTCAAAACTTTCTGAATGGGCTCGACGCAACACCTCAAACAGACTATTCGCTATGGAGAGCAGCCCGATGCCTAAAAAGACCAGTGATATATAAGCCTCCATTGCGACCTTCGAATGGAGACTGGGCAAGAACTGACGCTGAAAAAGGTACTTTGTTTGTAAACCACTTGCAGAAAGTATTTACACCAAATAAGTCTGATACTATAGTTGAGCTGCCACCAGTCCTCGCTATACCAGATGTTACTTTGAGATTCAACATTCGTGAGATTGAACACTATATTGCGGGCTTAAGCTCGACAAAAGCCCCTGGCGCTGATAAAATAAGTAATAAAATGCTCTTAGAGCTACCCTATACTGCAAAAGGGATAATTCTATTTATTTTTAACAGTATTTTGCGCCTCAAATGCTATCCCAGGAAAAGATCATACGAAGGTGGAGTCCGATAGGCCTATAAGCCTATTGTCTAACATGTCAAAGCTATTTGAAAAGCTACTTATGAGTAAGCTAACACCCATACTGAATCGTACTGGATGCATTCCAGACCACCAATTCGGTTTTAGGAGACAACATTGTACGATTGAACAAACACATAGACTCGTGAACGTGGTTAGAAAAACCTTCGAAGAAAAGAAATATTGTTCTGCGCTCTTCATCGATGTTTCTCAGGCATTTGATAAAGTATGCGCACGAAGGTTTAATAAATAAACTAAAGCAAAACCTACCCGAAAACATCCTTAAACTTTTAGAAAGCTACTTAACTGAGCGAAAATTTGTTGTTAAAGAAGGTAATTTTCAAATCCCTCCGCAATCCATTGAAGCCGGAGTTCCTCAAGGCAGCATCCTCGGTCCTGTATTATATCTGACATATGCCTCTGACTTGACGGTAAGCCGTAACATACACATACATATCAACATTCGCTAATGATACAGCTTTTCTAAGTGTTCACAAAAGCCATCAAGAAGCCACCCGCAATTTGCTAGATTATATACCCCAGTTGGAACAATGGCTAAAACAATGGCTAAAAATGGATAAAAATTAACGAACAAAAATGTCTACACATTACTTTTACATTGTGCAAAGAAACCTGTCCACCTATACAAATAAATAACCGAACTATACCTCAACACACTGAAGTAAAATATATCGGTGTTCATCTTGATCGTCGTCTAACATGGAAGTCACACATAAATGCAAAGGTGACCCAAATGAAACTAAAAGCAGCTCAAATGAATTGGCTCATTGGAAGGAACTCTACTCTAAGCCTAGATTGTAAACTTCTTCTATACAACTCCATTCTAAAACCAATATGGTCCTACGGAATCCAGTTATGGGGCACAGCCTCGGCATCAAATGTAGAAAAAATTCAAAGGCAACAAAATAAAATACTCCGTACGATTACAGCAGCCCCATGGTATGTCAGAAACAAGCGAATTCATAAAGACCTAGATGTGCCGCCGGTTAAGACAGTGTTTTCTAAACACGTGACAAGCTACATAAAAAGACTTGACTTGCACCCAAATCCCCTAGCCCGAAACATCATTAACTTTAGAGGCCACACTCGGCTGAGAAGGAGGACACTCTTGCTCTCAGCCGAACACGAGAGACGTAAACAACCAAACAACCAACCGCTGAAACAAATATTTTTGTCTGGCACTGGCTGGACTTAAAAATTAAAATTTTAGAATTAAGATTTGATTACTTATTGTTAGTTCAATTTTATTGAAGATACAATAAATAAATACATATAACCGAAAAAAAAACTTTAATCAAATCGGCTGAGGTACTCTATAGTTTATCAGCTTTCAATTCGGCTGAGGTACCCTGTAAGCTTTTATTTTATGGTTAGGAAATTCAATAATTTATTGTCTTTCTCAATTAAGCTTTCATTGTTTCCTTTCATTCCCATTTTAAAAACCATCAGTTTTAATTATGTACCTTTACTGGATATATAATGTTTTTATATTTCCAACTGGTTCGGAAATTAGCCGCAAAAAAATGTTTCATACAAAACTGAACCATATTTTTTTTGTTTTCAAAAACTCAGAAAAAAAGAATTAAAAGGACAAAAAGTGTACAAATGTCGATTTTATTCACTATTAAGTGAGCAGTGCACTATGGCCTGAAATCGTTGTGGCAAAATATATTTCCCGACAAGGTGGTGTCACCAAACCTGGTACACTCTAAAACACTTTTGTTGAAAATTATGTCGATAATAGTCGGCAACATTTTACAGATTAGTATCGACCTAAAATTACACACGCATTATTTTTGAACAAAATGTTTTTACTAAAAAAAGCGATTGGCTGCATCAAGGTTTAAACCGCAACCTCCTGACTGGTAGTCTACCATTCAGCTATAGCCGTATTATACTTTATGTTAAATTTTTTCCACTTGGACTAAATATGTTTAATTTTAACAAGTTTTTCTTTAATAAAATCACTAGAAAATCGATGTAATTTTAGACAAGGAGAAATTTTCAACACAAATTTAGACAATATATGGTCCTAAATTTGAAGTAATGTTTTAGAGTGTATACAGGCTTCCAATGTCACAATATAGAATTATAAAAAATGAGTTGTTCACATCCCTTTATGCAGTGGCTCGTGGGGGCATTTGTACACAGTTAAAGTGGCTCGGCATTAGAAATCTTGTAAGCCTTACGTTTGTGGTATACAAAATATTTAGCAGTTTTATGTAAAACACAACTATTTTTGTAGAACATTTTAGCCCTCCAAATTTACGCTGTATGGTTCTTTTTGTCCCTTTCTTAAAAAGTAGCGAAAAATCTCCTTCAGCGGTGATATAGCGGGCTATAATGTTTTACAAAAATAATTGCCATAAAATTATTTTAGAACACTCAACCGAATACGAAACGGCAGACATCACTTAAAACTCAAACTGCGTTTAAGGGTTAATTTCGTACTTATTCTCAATTAGTACTCGACATAGCTAATCTTGTAAGGCTTACGTTTAAGGCAGGGGTGCCCAAAAGTTTCGTATGGAAAAGCAAACATCAATACATTTAAAGAAAAACAATTTTTTATTCAATATTTTTTGTTGTAAAAACCAATGCATACAAAGAAAAAAAATAATTCATATATTTATTTGTTGTTGCTTTGCACTTGCCTTGTATACAGTGAAGTACGACAAAAAAACTAATAAGACAAAGTTCTTTGTGTATTTCATATTGCTACCCAGCAGCTAAAGTTACAACTACTAACGCTTCGGGACAGTCATATTACTAGTTGTAATGATACTAGTCAAAAAACTATAGTCACATTACTAGTTGTAACAAGACTAGTAACGTTACTGGTCAAAAATGAACAATCATATTATTAGTTGTATCGAGACTAGTAACGATACTAGTCAAAAAGGGACACAATTTTCAGGTATACGATTTTATATAAAACATATTTTTAGCTATTAAAAAAATAAGTAGAATGTGGCTCAGTGGGTAGAGTACTTGCCTTAAAGTATGAGAAATGTGTGTTCGTACCCCGGTTGAGCCAAAGTTTTTGAAGAGTTAGAAAACTCTTAATAAAGAAACTAGTAAGCGCACTAGTTTACAATAACTAGGATATAACTGTATACAAATGAACTAGTTGATCTGTTGATGTTAAAATCGATAGTTCGATATATAAGAAAAGGATAGATAGGCAACTAGTTTGAAGCAAAAAGCAACTAGTATAGTTCCAACTACATACCAGTTACTTTGTCTGCAGGGTAATGCTGAGTGCTGTATGTGTGTATTAAAACACACGTATTGCTAGTGCTGTGTGTGTGTGTGTGTGTGTTAAAACACACACAGCCTTGCTTTTACAAAAACAAATGAGCACCAAGCGCATAGGGCTTGTGCAACGCTGGTTTAAGGTATAAAATATGTTCAGCATTTTCATGTAATATTTCACGAGGAACATTTTTATGGAATATTTTAGCCTACTATATTGCCGCTCAAGAAAAGTGTTTTATCCATTTTTTAAGAAAGGGACAAAAAGGCCCATACAACGAATACTTAGAGGGTTAAAATGTTTCACAAAAATGTTCTACGTAGTGTTTTACATAAAAACGGAAAGCAAATGTTATACCTTAAACGTATGGATTAAAAGATTTTACATGCCGAGTCACTCTACATTTAGGAATCCCCCTTGGAGTTCATGGAATCAGGTAAGTTCTACTCCACATAAAACGATAAAACTTTTCACAATATCAGAAAAAACATGATCCATTAAAAGCATCAAAATAAGTACCAAGAACCAACATCTATCAAATATGTTTCACAACAGTTAAAAACACACATCTCGAATATTAGAACCCATATTCACAGATTTTTTCAATAAAAATACTTTTTGAAAAACAATGTTTTAATTTTGTAAAAAAAATTTTGTTTCACCGTCGATACGTATTATAAAAAAGGTTAACATTGGCAGCTTTGTATACATAAACAGGGTTACCAACTGTCATATGTGTTTTAATTTTTTTCCAGTATATTGGGAATTGAACCCTAAAAAAAATCTCAAGTTGAAAAATTGACTTTTTGCCGCAAAATTTGGAAATTCGGCTATAGTGCATTGATAAAACTTCGAATGAGCTAGAAATATAAAACAATCATGTATGGAAAACTTAAAGAATTTTATGCCGCAGCTTTAAGCATTTTATTTATATAAATTGGAGAAACCGTTCTCTAGTTATGATGAATTATATTAGCTTGACCGCCCTATTTCAGGTGTCATACTAATCATGCGCATAAATAAAATCTGTACGTGGTAGAAAAAAACTGAAAGCGGATTTGAATTTAGCAAATTAATATATTTTTGTATTTCACATGTTTTCTTTTAAAGGAAAAACAAAACAAAAATTTTTTTGCTGACCAGTGTAATTAATCAGGTTTTTCTATATTTTAGCAAAAACATAAATATCAACTTCCTTATTTATTGCTAATACAAGAAACGAATTCCAATAGCCAATTATTACCCACAGGAACAGAAAGAAGCCTGGCACGAAACTAACTATAACACATTCCCTAATGACATACAAGGATATGAATGAAAACTAATTGAAATTTTTCCATTTATACATTTCTGTGGCTGATTTTCGGTATCCAGTCGCTTAAAAACAACAGCCAGCCAACAAGCATTCATTAAGTAGCCAGAATAAAATGTTTTCTAAATATCTTAATTACAAGTACAAGATATGAATGACTTTATCGAGAAATTCATTAAAATATTTATTTATATTTTCATGCATTTGCTTAAGTCTACACAAAATAAAGAGTATAAATAGCATACAGTGGATGGTTACAGACTAAGAGTATGTTTTCCTTAGTCTTGCAATGTTTGCAGAGTTTGATCTTAACACACAACCACAAATGAAAAATGTCAAAATAAATTTTTAAGAAAAATTATTTTGTTTGCTTTGTCATCATCACAAACTGTAAATAGAAACTATTTTCCGATTAGAGTTTTTCAAAAATTTCCTTATAAATGTTTATCAGTAAATATTAAATACACTCTGCATTAATTAATATTGACAGACGTGTGTGTGTGTAAGTGTGTAAAACATGTCCTTATAAACCCGATTGGCCAACTCGGCGTAGAGGACAGTTTTATCAACGACTACTTAAGGAAATTTCGACATTTGTCATGCACGATATTTGTCGATTATAGTTTCTTTTAAGACAATCTAACAGAAACTGTACTCAAAGAATGGGTAAAAGAAAAACTACTCAACTGGTCCTGCCAACTAGCCAAAAGAACTTCTTGTGGACATTGTCGCTCAGTCTGTCACCAGTTTGAATCATTTTCATACATTCCATACATTCATACGAACTTAAGCCAAACTAAATAAATAACTTTTACAAGAATTTTAGTGATATAAAAAAATTCATAAAAAATAAATCCTTTAGTTTTCTTAAGCATTTAGGTAAATATCTTCCAAATAAAACCAGCTATATTTGATTGAAATTAATCATAACTTGTGATTTTATCAACAATTAAATGAACTTCGGATTTTTTTATTTAACTGAACAGGACATACCGGTCTCGAGTTATGTTAATATTTGTCGTGTAAGTGCTTCCTTTTTGAATTCAGGGCGCTAAATAACAGAAGAAAAAACTGTCCGTTGCTCCCGTGCAAAATCTTGTTTAATTGTATACTTTAAGAAAGAGCCATTCCTGACGCAATTTTCTGAAGTGAATGAACGAACATCATTTTGAGAGCAAATTTATGACCTAAATCTCTTCTTAGCTTTGCCAAAGAATAGAAAACTACGGTTCAAATCAACACATAAAACTATAAATATTTCAATCTAACGAATTTATGTTTGTTGGGTTATTTTCACAAAAAGAAAAGGAAAACTGAAACATGCAACATATGCGTTTGTATGCATATTGCACACTTAGAGTACTTACATTTATAAGTAAAAGTTCATACATGCCAGCCAACCCAAGGGATTGTGTTGAACTAAACTTGATACAAACACACAAAGTATTTAATTTATTTAAATAAAATATGAAAACACATGAAAATGAAACGAGAAAAAAAACGAAAACATGAAACAGATAAAACATAAAATAGAATTAAATATAATAACCATTTTTAACCGAAGTAAATTTAGATTAAAACAAAAATATTTTGTTAAATAAACTGTGAAAGATTGTGGCCTGGAGTTCACAGAAAAATAAACTCGATGCAGACTATAATGATATTTACAAAGATGGAGCTGATGATGATGACGATGATGATGCAATCTATTTCTAACACTTAATTAAATTTCCATCAATTTTGTCGAAAATGTGTTGATGAATAAAAATGAAACCACAAAGAAATTAATTTTGAAAGTAAGAAAAAATAACAAAAGAAATTTAGAAATTTTCTATAGAGAATTATAAAATTGAAGATACTTTCATTGTAAAAACGTTTTAAGCATTTTAAATAGAATTAGTATAAAATGGTAACTTTCGAAGAAAAAACTGATGAAGAATTCAAGAAAGGACAGCATGCGGCAATGCAGATTCTTAGAAGCGCTATTTTTTTCATTATAAAGTGAAGATTTGCTCAACCTCTATCACGCGTGATTGCTAAAAATAAACATCAGACTTTTTGCCTTGAGTACAGAAAAGCCCAGGATACATGCAAAGACACAGAAAACTAATTTGTAAATACAATTAATTTTTTTGTTATATCAATTAAATAATTAATTGATTTTGACCCTACCCCCGTAGTGTAGTGAATAGTGTGCTAGACTTTTAGCCGGGGGTCGCTGGTTCGATTCCTGCCAAGACCCTGGATGTTTCTGCAGAAAAGCCGAAAAAGGCTTAAGCAGTGTGTGTGTGTGTGTTTTTTTTTCTGTGTGGAGGAAATGAGTAAAACTATATATTTAATTAATTTACTTAAGAGCTTGTTTAGATTATTCAATTTAATCAAATACAGCCCCTCAACGTCGAATATTGGCAATTTTTTACAAGATTTAAAATCTATTTTAGTTTTAAATGTTCTCTGAACAAAATTGCACTTTCATCAAATTCTTAATATTGAAAAGCTATAACTTTCCTTTTTTCTCAACTTAACAAACTTTGAAGGTCGCCAGTTAGCAAAGCAATGCAACGTAAAAGCTAAAAAAGAAATAAGTTCATTACAAAAATCCTAAAGATTTGCATTACAACCACGACTAGCTAACGATGCAGTTCAATAAAGTTTTATTAACTTTAACATTTGTATTCATGGTGTGTTGCATGCAAAGTGTATTAACAGCCAGATTGCATCACTGTGGCAGGTCAGGTAAACGTAAGAGGATTGAAGTGTAGCAAGCAGCACTTTAGTAAATGCTCAACTGATATTGACACTTTTATAGTTTTTCATAAACGGAATGTTAAATTTGCTAGGGAATTTATTTTTCCAATATTTTTTTGCAGCTGCACAATAGCACACATTTCCATTGCACCAAAGAAACTATGTACGGGCTTATTGTTTGGCTCATCTTTACCAGGCAACATTTAATAATAAAAGGGATTTAAGCAGAAATTTAAGCTTTAAAATTTTTTTTTCTATCAAAAAAAAAAAGAATCAAATCCTAGCAACAGTATTACTCGTATTATAATAACACAATTCTTAAATACGGATAGAGCTGCTAATGACACGCCAATTACTACAACAGGAACTACAGCACTACTACAGAGACGGCCTCCGCTGTACACACAGGAACCAACATTAATGCAAATATTACTAGATACTTGGCTAAACCAGATATTCAAGAATTATTATGAATGATTGATGAATTAATTCATTCCCAGGCAAAAGATTTTGCTCAGAAAAACAAAACCAGCCAAGGTAAAAAACATTTAATCAATTTTCAAAGTTCAATGATAAAAGCTTGAAAAATATAAACCAAGAAAACCATGAACAGTGCTTTGTCGTATGATATAATATTATTCAATTTGAGCAAATGCTCTCAGGCGTTAAGCTGGCCTCAAAGCTGCGGTACACTTACATCGGTGACTCTCATTTTAAATGCTTTTTTTTCATATCCGTTGAAAGTATAGTAAACTATTTCATTAAATACAGACAGAAAAAAAAGGAATGTAAAGTCAACATGACGCAATTGTGATTTGAAATCATATTTAATTCAAAAGAAATAGTTTGTCGTTTAAGTGTGTTAGTGTTTATTTGCTTTGTTCTTTGCTGCAGTTCACTGTTGTGCTTAGTTGTGTGACTTGTTGTTGTTTATTCTTACAAGTGTCGGCTATGTAGGCGACAAAAAACGAATTACCAGCGAAAATTGACTGCTGCTGCCTTAAAAATACCATTGTTTCATAATAATTTTAAATGAAAAATTATTAATCTAACCTTAAACCTCTTTGATTTTAAATTTTTCATTGTTAAAACAACTTTGTTATAAACGTTATGTTAAATAATTATTCAAATCATGTTGAATTAAAATGAAATTCATTTTACATACGATTGGTATTTATTTAGTGTATAGCTAAAGCAAAGTTTGGAGCTGTTGCGGCTGCAGTTGATAGCGCGTAGACTATCATGCAAGTGGCACGAGTTCAAACCTTGGCTGGGGCAGCCAACTACAGCACAAAGTTTTCTGAAGCCTATGCTAATAACCATCACGTAAGTAAAATAATGCAACATGATTCTTAGTGTTGTTTCAATATTAAATTCACGTTGTTTCATCTCGAAATAACTTTGATTCAACATGATTTTTCGTATTATTAAAATATAAACTTCATTTCGATTTAACTATAATGCAATATTAAATCAAGATGAAATATAGTTTATTAAAAAGGATAATTAAAATAGAAGCTTAATGTGTGCAAAGTTTCTTAGAAATCGGTTGAGTAGAAGTAGATGAAAACGCGTGTGTATTTCCTTCGTATGGTCGTCATCCCGCCCACATTTCAATCGGAGTTTCTATACCTTTTCGTAACGCTTTTAACAATATTTTCAGTATTTTCTTTCTTTACATATTTAACAACCAAGGTTTTTTTACACATCGTTATACGGTAATAAAGCACTGTGCAATATTTTCATAAACGTAAGCTAATGCGTATAAGCAGAATGTCACAAAACCAGCAGCAATAACATAAAATTAATATCTAAAATTTACTCGCTAATAAGAATTTAACTAAGAAACCTAATCGTTATGCCTAAAACAACAACGATAATGAGGAAATCTATAGCAACAACAACAACAACAACAGCAATAAGAGCAGCCACTATAATAATTATGCCCCTGGTGTATGAAACCTTAATGCGAATATGCGTTTACAAAACATAATGATTGCCTTCCGGAAACAAACACCAAATCATGTATAATTACAAAAGTTCATCTCATCTTGGCTGCACGGTCTCCCCTCCCCCTCTCCCCCTCTCCCACTTTGACTTATTATCACTTTTCATTCAGCCACTACTTCATCACATGTCTCTTGCCTTTCATAACGCACTGTACTGTGAAAGTAATTGCGTGCCTTTGGCTACCCTGCAGACAAAATGACTAGTATGTAGGTAGAAATATACTAGTTGCTTTTTTATTCAGACTAGCTGTCTAACTGTCCTTTTTCCATATATCGAACTATCGATTTTAACATTAGGTTGTCATAGGAGCCCAACTAGTTCATTTGTACATAGTTATATGCTAGTTGAAATACTAATTATTATAGACTAGTGCGCTTACTAGTTTCTTTATTTATAGTTTTTTTAAATATTAAAAAACATTTGGCTCAACCGGGGTATGAACACACAGTCCTCATATTTCAAAGCATGTACTCTGTCCACTGAGCCACTTTCTACTTATTATATTTGGAGCTAAAATTTTGTTTTATATATTTACAGCTGAAAATATGTCAATTTATAAAAAATAATTTAAGTTACTAGTCTCATTACAACTAGTTGTATGACTGTTCCAAAACGTTGTTGTTTGACTAGTATCGTTACTAGCATCATTACAACTAGTAAAATGACAGTCCTTTGGTGACTAGTAACGTTACAACTAGTAATATAACTGTCCCAAAACGTAACTAGTTGTACATTTAGCTGCAGGGTATGAATGTATGTGTGTGTGTGTGTGTGTGTGTGTGTGTGTGTGTGTGTGTATGCATGTGAGTTGTACGTTTATGCATTAATTCGACGCTTAAAGTAAATTTACATCAAATTAGTTTGTTAATCAAATAAATCAGTTACAATCAAACTGTTAATCTAGAAAATATCTCAAATGTCTGTTGTTCATTTTTAATTTGTTGGAGTACGAATTATTATAATTAATTTCTTGTTTTTTTTCTTATAGAAAGAGATTTATGGCTGTTTTAGTTTTTGAAATTCGATTTTTGTTGTTATTCCAAAGAGATTTTAAAATGATAAAGTAAAGATAATTTAAATTCAAAAGCTTGCTAAAAGTAGAACAATTTCATATGACGGTTCACGAGAGAACTGAAACTAAAAAGTTTTCTAAGCGAAAAGTGTTAAAAATAACTGAGCAAAAACTTGATAATGTGTTGCACTTATTAAACAGCATACTTTGCAACACAAACTACATACCATCTGCATTACATTACAGTAGTTAACTCAATTATTGATTAGTAAATAAACTAGTAATTTATTCTCTTATTGGCACAGTAGCACATACAAAAAATTTCATATTAAAATTGTCGAAAATAAGGATAAGAATTCATAGGCTTTCATGTTAATTCAACATAATTCTACAATAACCTGTAAAGAACAGTTTTCCTTTCAAAACTAACTATATTTCATGTTGATTTAATAGTCCAGTACAGTTAAATCAAAATGAAGTTTATACTGAAATAATATGAATAATCATGTTGAATCAAAGTTATTTTAAATATTGGCTGGGGAAGCCAACTACAACACAAATCTATATTAATAAAAGAGTAACGTTATTGAGTGACTGACTGACTGACTGACTGACTGACTGACCGACTGACTGACTGATTCATCATCGTCCAGCCCAAACCACTAAAGCTAGAAAGTTGAAATTTTGTATGTGAGCTCTTCTCAGGATGCATAGATCCACTAAGACGGGGTTTTGGGAAATTCAAACGTTAAGGGGGTAAAAACGGATAAATTCGGTAACCTTATATCTCCGGATCTAACTAAGGTAGACATAAAATTCCAAAAACAGCATAATAAAATCAAAAAATAAGCGGACGGGTGTTTGGTATTTTTTTGAAATTTTTACATTTAGGGGCCGAAAAAGGGTAAAAATATAATTTTGGTACTTTCTTGTTAACCGTTTATCTCCTAAAGTAATGAAGATAGAAATTAAATTTAAAATGTATTATTCTATCCTTCCGAAGCCCTCAAACATGTTTTGGTACTTTTTTGTAATTCGAATATACAAAGGGTAAAAATGGTTGCTCTTTTTGTTACTTCTTTCCATACAACTATTTTTTATAAAAATTGATATACATAGTGAATGAATATGTTTGCATATTTTCACTAAGAAAGGATTTTTGAAAATTTTAATTCTAAGAGGATTAAAAGGGGTAAAATCGGGTAAAATCGGTAACCTTATATCTTCGAATCTAAGTAAGGTTGACATAAAATTCTAAAAGCATCATAATAAGATAGAAAAATGAGCGCAGATGTCCGAAACTTTTTTAAAATCTATACGTTTAGGGGCCAAAAAATGGTGAAAATACAATTTTGGTATTTTTTGTTAACAGTTTATCTCCTAAAGTAATAATGTTAGAAACTAAACTTGAAATTCATTTTTCTCTCCATAAAAAGCCCTCAAAACAGTTTTGTATTTTTTCAAATTTGAATATATATAATGGGTAAAATTGGTAGCCGTTTTTGGTACTTTTTTCCATACAACTATTTCTTATGCACATTGATACACATACTGAATACATATGTTTGTAATTATATATTCTCTAAGAACGAATTTTTGAAAACTTAAATTCTAACGGGATTAAAAGGGGTAAAAACGGGTAAACCCGGTGTTCCTCTATCTTCGAATCTAAGTAAGGTAGACATATAATTCCAAAAGCGTCATAATAAGATAGAAAAATGAGTGGATAGGTGTTTTGTACTTTTTTTTAAATTTGTACGTTTAGGGGCCGAAAAAGGGGTAAAAAATATAATTTTGGTACTTTTTTGTTAACCGTTTATATTTTAAAGTAAAGGTATTTTTTCGAAAACCTACTTTCTTGCATATGTAGTTTTAAGAAATGGTACTTCTTGACAAATGTTTTTTGGAAAGGGTACTTTTTGAAAATGGTACTCTTTTGAAAATGGTTACTTTTTGAAAAGTTACTTTTTGGAAAACGTTCTCTTTAGGGCTCTGCACACCAAAAGTGTAAATTAATCTTATTGTTTTCGATACGCTGTCCATCAGTCCGTCTAACTTTCTGTTTGTTACAGGCTGTTTTCTCGAGAGCCGTAAGATATACGGGCTAAAGATAAAAGGGTGTTTTAAAGCGAGCAACGAAATATGTTGAAATACTAATGTAATATACAGACACTTTTATATAGACTCTCGGAATTTCCAAAGTTAGTGTTAATTGGTGTAGTCTGTAGAATATATAACACAACAAAAATTAAAGGGTGTTTTGAAAGTTAATGTATTTTTGACTATGTAGTTTAAACAGTTTGCTGTATTTTGGAAACCAAAAGAGGCAAACTCTTGAAATTTTAAAAAACTCTAAGACTAAAAATTCCAGAATTAAAAAAATCAAAACAAAAAATCGCCAAAATGAAAAATCGCCAAAATGGAAAAAAGGTAAAACGCAAAAATTCGCCAAAGCTAAAAAGATCGTTTAAAAAAAACTAACCAATTTTATGGTTATTTTTAAATGAGTTAATTAACTTTTCTATATCTGCACAACAATGGGGTAGCGAATTACGCCGGGTATAGCTAGTAATTAATAAAAGAGTTACATTAAATTAATATTTTTCCCCACTTTTAAAAACTTTTACCCAACATGATTCTTCGTGTTGTTTCAGTATGAAATTCACGTTGTTTAAACTTAAATTAAGTCAACATGTGCTTGGTTATGAAAACTAACTTTTATCGCTTAAACTTATAAGTCAACAATAGCTGAGTGGATAAAGTACTTGTCTTCAAATCTGAACGAGCACAGGTTCGTATCCCAAAATAAAAAATTTGAAAAAATTTAAATAAAATATAATGTATGTAAATTAATTTTTTTAATTTTAATTTGTTTATTTTTAGCTTCAAGTAAGCCATATAATAACTACTTAATTGCTGGGACAATGTAAATACATATGTTTTTATTTTTTGGACTTCTCAAACAAAAATAAGTAGTTATCGAGTCAAGTTGTAAGTAGTTACGACTCAAATCCTCATATAATTTTTTTGCCTACCAATAAGCAAAGTTTTTGCTGGGAAGTCTTAAAATAAGTTTATTCCTCGTAAAAAATATTATAGTTTTTGTGAAAATATCAATACCAGATACTTTCTTAAAAATTAAATAAACTAATGAAATAAAACATAGAAAATGTATTAATTGGCTTTATTTAAGTAAAAATTTTAGTGGTCAATCCGCTTAACAAATATTTAAGCCACTTTTCAAATGATATTCAAAAATTTTTAAATTCAAATAAAAATATTCTGTACTCTAGAATTTAATTAAAATTTTTTAATGCACAAATATTATTGAAATTAATATTAAAGTTATTAAAGAGTGAGTGGTGCCTCATTTACATGACCACTTGTGACCGTATTAATTCATTAAATATTTGTTCAAGGATTTGTTCTCTTTCACACATAAATATGTTTTAATTAAATAAATTTCATATCAATATTATTATTGTTAATTATTTTTAAATATATAATTTTAATCAGGGATCAAGTACAGAATACAAAATAATATAAAATTATTATGAAACAGACAAGTTTATAGACGGGCAGGGAAATACAATGTCAGGATCAGTTTGAAAGACAAAGAGATTGAATGAAACCTAAAAGGATTATTGATGCCTGACACAAACGATTATTGAAAAATGTTTAATAGTATTTAAATTGTTAAATTTAATTGTTCGGAGTGAAAAGAAAAGTTATCAGTAATAAAATTTTAAAGGTAAACAAATTTATTAAATAATTATGGCAAATAAATTTTTGAGAAAATTGTGTAGCATGTATACACGGTGGCATGCAATAACGTCCAAGGATATAATGACCATTATTTCCTATCCAAATAGGACACAATGTCTATGTGTGAAAAATACTGAAAGCTGGAATTTTTCTTTTATAGTTTAGGAAGATGTAACTAGAACTGAAGGAATGTAAACATTTTTTTAATTAGTTGTTTTGCTTTCATCCCCACTGTGCTTGATTGAATTGCATTGAACTTAATTATTGAATAGATTTTATAAATCAAAAACATACATTATCATTTTATGTTTTACTTTGATTGTAATATAATAGTGTAAAATTGTAGTAAAAGTTCTGTGTAATTATTGAAAAATTATTTAAGTTAATCATTTCCATGAAATAGTATTTACATTTTTATAGAACTTACATCAGCATATGAGTTATTTAAACGTAATTATATAGAATTATAAGGCTGCAAAAGCAGATAGATGATGAGCAAATTTAGGATTTAATTTTGTTGAACTACATTCATTACTCATTTAGTTGTTTATGAAATTAAATTATACTTAATGCCAATAAGGGATATTCACATATTACATAAAGCTATTTTCGGTGTTTTCATACCGCATCTGGCCCCCTCCCCATCCAAAATTGTGTAAAGCTTTTTACAAAATTTTCAGTGTAAATTATCTAATGCGTGCCGTAATTACCTCTGAATTTATAGCAGCTAATTTACAAAAAAAAATATTTCATTAAAATTGTTCGACTACATTAATTTATTTTCGTATGAAAACTAGAAAATCTTATACACATATCAGAAAACCTCAATTGTTTTCAAAATCTATATTTTAGCAAATAAAAATATTATGCTAAACATTCATTCTCGCTTTATAGAAAGCAAATTTTCCATTTGAGTCTCCCAACTTTTGTGCTTAAATCTGTTGAAAACTATGTCAGAAAATTTTTGCGGTGTAATCACACATAACAATTAAATCAATTAAGCTTAAAATTAATAACAGAACTCAATTTTTGCATGAACCTAATTAAAAATGTGTAAAATATAGAAAAAATGTTAACTAAAAAATAAAAAATAAATAACAACAATATTGAGAAAAAAAATGTCTATTTCAATTACCTGGATAAATTAATGCTGATGGAGAAAATTCTGAAAGAAATAAAAACAAAAAAATAGTTTATTAGCATGTAATTAAAGAAAGCAGGCTATATAAATTATTGATTTGTATAAATAAAAAACAATATTAAATTTGAAATGAAAATTCTAATTCGATGGAGATAAAAATTACAAACATAAATTTTCGCACACTACACTCTAAAACATTACTTCAAATTTAGGATCATATATTGTCTAAATTTGTGTTGAAAATTTCTCCTTGTCTAAAATTACATCGATTTTGTGGTTATTTTATTAAAGAAAAAAACTTTCAAATCAAACATATTTAGTCCAAGTGGAAAAAATGTAACATAAAGTATAATACGGCTATGGCTGAATGGTAGATACGTCAGACTATCAGTCAGGAGGTCGCTGTTCAAACCTGCACGCCGCCAATCTCTTTTTTTTAGTAAAATCATTTTGTTGAAAAATAATGCGTGTGTAATTTTAGGTCGATAATAATCTGTAAATTGTTGCCGAATATTATCGAACTAATTTTCAACAAAAGTGTTTTAGAGTGTAGTAGTGCAATTCGCAAACTTATTTTAGCGCTAAACAAGGCGTTTAAAGAAGCTAACACCAAAATTTTTGCTTTTACTATTCGTTAAACATTTAAGCACTACTAGCTGCGTTAACTAAACGGCAATAATTTTTGTGGTGTTATTGAATAGACAACAGTCAGCTAGCTGTTCAGTTAAAGCACATTGTCTCTTGGCAAAACTCAAATAATTTTTCGACAACAATATACGAAACATATATGAAACATTTTATATATAAATAACAATGTTTTTATTATTTAAACAATTAATATAACTTTTATTTCTCAAAATTAAAGAAATTCATGAAAATATGTTCGTATCCAAGCATAAATTCATTTATTTTTTCTCTATTCTTCTTTGTGCTTTTCGTTTATTTTAATAGTGTTGGAAAGTGATATAAAATTTTAACAAAGGACTTAACGCGAAGTTAACGAATCAAATAAGCGTTAATTCAAACAGCAATTATTGGAGACAAAATTACCTTTTATTTAAGCGTTAAAAGTTAGTGAATTTCACTACAGGTATACTAGTTAAAAGTTTGCTTAGCGACTTATACTTAACCGATGTCTATTAAACTTTGCACAAATACTGAGCTGCTGCGACAATAAAATTGTAAAATTCGAATAGAGAGCAGTAAGTATCACACCCATTCCAAATAAGAGAAATAAATGTTCTCTTTAAAAGCTTTTGTTTGCACGATTTTGTGATAAGGAAAGTGGACAACGCCACACGCTTATGATAAGAAAAGTGGGCAGTGAGTGATACGCCCATGCATAGTAAATATTTTTCAACTACTTCTACCAGTGAGGCTCTGCCAACACAAAAAGCTTTTCTGACAATACAATTTTGTGACTAGAAAAGTGAGCAGTGCCATGCCCATTCAATATAAACTAGTATGGCCAACGGACGCCACTATCCTCCGTATTCTAGATGTAAATAATTTCATTAGGGTTCATAGAGAAATTATTCAACGTTATAAAAATCTCAATAAAAATAGCCACACAATCAGCCATGTCACAGAATACCATTCCGATCGGAAGTGGTTTCAATTCCTTAAGTTGCTTCTTCAGAAAACGAAAATATTCTTCGTAATCAAACCATTTTTATTCAAAATGGAATTGAAAACACTTTTCTACAGACTTCATTTGCAGTAAATATTAAAAAACGTGCATACTCTAAGGAGCGTCAAATAAATATTTGGTCATGAGCTTTCCATAGTAATAAAAAGCTTAATGTGAGCTTTTCAACTAAGAACAACAGTAAACAAACGCCTCAAGGTACAAAAATGATATCATTGTAAAAACGAAATACAAAATAAACGGAATCTAAAGCACCAAAAATGTACTTTTTTGGAATGACAACTATCGAATCAAAACCAATCCGAACGGAATCTGTGACACGGCTGAATATGTAATCCAACTGTGTATATTTAGTTAATGATATTAAATTTCCTACACTGAAATTAAATAAATTCAGTGCGATTTTGACTGGCGAACGAAAGGTTTCTTCCCTTTCTTCCTTCCTTCCTTCATAGTTCCATATTTTCGTTTTGGCGAATTTTGTTTGTTGAGAACTGTTTTCGTTTTGAGATTTTTTTTCCTTTCTTGTGATTTTTTAATTTTAAATATTTCTTAGGTTAAGCAGTTTTTTCGTTTTGGTGCTATTTTTGTTTATGTGCTTTTTCGCTTTGTCGTTTTAATTTTGGCTTTTTTAATTTGGTGGTTTTTGTGTGTTTTTTTATTGAACTACTTCTTCCTTTTAACATTTTTTTTTTGGTTTGGCGATTTTTTTCTCATTCTCACGATTTTTTATTTATGGTGGATTTTCGTGTTGGTTTTTAGGGTTCCGTACACCAAAAGTGTAAGGGACCCCTATTGTTTTCACTACGCTGTCCGTCTGTCTGTCTGTCACAGGCTGTTTTCTCGAGAACCATGAAACCTTCGGATCTGAAATTTTCACAGAACGTGTAAATTTTTTGGTGCTACAAATATATGATAGTTAAAAATTACAGGGTGTTCTAAAGCGGGCAACGAAAAATGTTGAAATACTAATGTAATATACAGACACTTTAAATTTTCAAAGTAAGTGTTAATTGGTGTAGTCTGTAGAATATACTACACCAATTAACTCTGATATTTAAATTAAAAAAAAATTAAAGGGTGTTCTATCAGCTAATGTAATTTTGACTATGTAATTTAGACAATTTGCTGTATCTTGGAAACCACAAGAATCAAAATCTTGTAATTTTAAAAATCGCTAAAACTAAAAAATTTCATAATTAAAAAACTGTCAAAACGAAAAATCGCCAAAATGAAAAAAAACCGATTAAAGGAAAAAAGCACAAAAATTGAAAAAAAAAAGTTAAACGCTAAAAAATCACCAAAAATAAAAAGATCGACAAGAAACTAACAAAAAAAACCAAAAAAGAAAATAGCCCTAAAATATCGTAAAAACGAAAAGAGTCGCCAAAAATTAAAAAAATCGCCAAAACGAAAAAAGTGCCAAAAAAATGCGCCAAAACTAAAAAACGCCAAAACCCTAAAAAATCGCAAAAACGAAAAAAAGTGTCAAAACGCTATAGCTAAACGCTAAACGCTATAAAAACGCTATAACTAAAATAAATCTCTAGCACAAAAAAAACGCCAAAACAAAAAAATCGCCAAAACTAAAAACATAGGCAAAAACAAAAAAAAATATATATAAATGGAAAAAACGAAAAATTGGACAAAAAACGAAAAAAATTATTAAATGGAAAAAGCGCCAAAGCCAAACAAAAAATGCTAAATCAACAAAAAAGCTTAAAAATAAAATTAAACGAAAAACCACAACGAAAAAATTTTAAAATGAGAAAAAAGGTCAAAAACGAAATGCGATATATATGTATTTGTACGGAACCCTACGTGTGCGAGCCAAAGTCACATTTTATTGAATTTATTTTAGTTATGGTGGTTTTTTGTTTTGGTGCTTTTTTTCGTTTTAACGCCTTTTTCATTCAAGCCATTTTTTCAATGTTGTCTATTTATTTAGTTTCCAGCGTTGTCATATCGTACGTATTCTTACGATATGACAAAACGGAAATAGCCATAAAATGTCGTCGCATCGTAAGTTTTTTACGACATGACAACACTGAGATATCTATTCACCGTTTATGTATATCTTAGTGTTGTCATATCGTAAAAAACTTACTGTTTTGTCATATCGTAAAAACGCGTACGATATGACAACGTAATCAGCAGATAAAAGCACATAAGGATCAGCTAGTTTTATTTAAACAACAAGACCAGGGTTCCGCTGTGTTATCATGAAATAACGTCTTTTTTTTGTAGCTTAAGTAGCTTTATAATCTGTTAATAAAAATGGAAAGTATTTGCCATTTTTAATTTTTATAATAATTCTAAATAATTCCGAAACCATTCAGTGCATAAAAAAATAATATTAAAACGGCTTAAGTTTTATTTTATTTCATAATGTTAGGTTTTAGGTTTTTTTTTTAAATAAAATTGTACAACCTCTTCCCCAGTTATGATAAAATCGGTGAAGCAGCTTCTTCAAAAATTCCAATTTTTAGAAAAAAATTTTTTTTTTTAAATGTATTCATAGAATTTTTTATTTTCGTCTTTTTCTGTAATTTGGATACCATAACACATCAAAAAATGTAGTGGTATTCCTTGGCATTTTTCTTATGCATAGTGCAATAAGATGATTTAAGTTTAACTTATCATACATTACATACCCAGTGTTATGGTTGCACGTGTATATTGAAAGCTTCATGCATACGTACACGATACTTGTGTCATGCATTTTAACTGTGAATAATGCGCATTAAAATATTTGATTACATAAAAATATTTGATTCCTTTCTTGAAGTAAATGGGCGATAATGCACGTAGCGTATGCTAAATATTTGAGGTAAATAAATTACGCATACGTACATGCGTTTAAAAAGTTTTCCTTTTTTTAACTCCTTAATAAACAAAATTTATTGTTTGCGTCTTCTTAATTTCAATTACAAATCTATATTTGAACAATTCTTTTTTGGTTACAGCTAATTAAATTTAAAATAATATGATTTTTCTTAAGACTAATCGATAGATAAATTGTTCTTTCTCTAAGCTATTGGATTTACATGTGTTAATAGACCACATAGAAACACACGCACACACACACACACACACACACACACACTTATGACTAAGCAAATACATTCTAACAAATGCAAATACAATTAGAATAATTTAATGAAAGGTATGTAAAGTAGCAAGAATGGGCGTCTTGTTGCACTGTTTATTATTATTATTATTATTATTGTTATTGCTTACAATGCTGCTGACGATGATAATGATGGTGTTGCTGATAACGACGATGTTTCCAACATGAATGATATTCAATTTATGTCTGTTTGTATTTAGTTTAACATGTGTGCGCCTGTTTATAAAGAGTGGTGACGATGAATCTTATGACACCTAATTACAAATATGAGCACAATATGTACACAAACACACTCTTAAACGTGCACAAGCACACATTCATATAATAATATTACAAGATAAAAGGAGTGTACATGTGAGTTGTATGCAACCATTCATACTTGTATTTACATGTAATTTGCACATTTATGTTGCCACATTATAAACACACACTTATACTAATGTCTTATACACATTACCAAATACTCTAACACACATACAAGCATACATACCCTGCAGACAAAATTACTAGTATGTGGCTAGCAATATACTAGTTGCTTTTTTATTCAGACTAGTTGTCTAACTGTCCTTTTTCCATATATCGAACTATCGCTTTTAACATTAGATTATCATAGGAGCCCAACTAGTTCATTTGTACATAGTTATATGCTAGTTGAAATACTAATTATTATAGACTAGTGCGCTTACTAGTTTCTTTATTTATAGTTTCTTAAATAATAAAAAAACATTTGGCTCAACCGGGGTATGAACACACAGTCCTCATATTTCAAGGCATGTACTCTGTCCACTGAGCCACTTTCTACTTATTATATTTGGAGCTAAAATTGTGTTTTATATATTTACAGCTGAAAATATGTCAATTTATAAAAAATAATTTAAGTTACTAGTCTCATTACAACTAGTTGTGTGACTGTTCCAAAACGTTGTTGTTTGACTAGTATCATTACTAGCCTCATTGCAACTAGTAAAATGACAGTCCTTTGGTGACTAGTAACGTTACAACTAGTAATATAACTGTCCCAAAACGTAACTAGTTGTACATTTAGCTGCAAGGTATTAGGCATATTACCCAAACATATGCATTCATTCACTTGTTCACTTACTCACTCACTCACTCGTACACTTCTAGAGACATATTTAATTGATGGTTGCTTTGACTGGTTGGTAGGCTGGCTGGTTGCATGTTTGGTTTGCTGTGACGTGTTAAGCCCATCAGTATTAAGAAACTTATACACGTACAACAACAAGAACAACAATAATGACAACAACATCACTAAAGAACACAGATTTTCATTTTGTATGACAGAACTAATCACAATCATTGAACAGTGATTCAAATTATGTTTTCGGCATCCAGTTTGCATTGGTGAAGGATATTTTAATATGTATGTATATGGATAGAAATATCGGATAGAGTTGAATATTATTTTTCTTTTGTAGGAAAGTTTTCACTAAAAATTTTAAGATATCACTTTATATTTTGTTTGTAGTTGATCATTTTTTTAGGCAAAAGTGAAAAAAACCCTATTGTTTTCGCAACGCTGCCCGTCTGTCTGTCCCTCCGTCCGCCTATCTATCACAGGCTGTTTTCTCCGCGACCGTAAGAGCTACGGACCTGAAATTTTCACAAAATATGTAAAACTCTGGCCGCTACAACAACAAATATATGCCAGTTAAAAACTAAAGGGTGTTTTAAAGCGAGCAAAGAAAAATATTGGAATACTAATGTAATATTCATAATCTTATATAACGACACTTTAAATTTTCAAAATTAGTGTTAATTGGTGTGGTATGTAGAATAGACTACACCAATAAAAGCAATAGCAATTAAAGGGTGTTCTATCAGTTAATGTAATTTTGACTATGTAATTGAGACAATTTGCTGTATCTTGGAAACCGTAAGAGGTAAAATCTTCAAATTTTAAATCACGCTAAAACTAAAAAAACCGAAATAAAAAAAATTTTAAAACAAAAAATCACCAAAATGAAAAAAGCGCTTAAAAAAACACCAAAATTAAAAACCAATCGCTTAAACGCAAAAAATCAGCAAAACTAAAACAGATCGCCAAAAATATAAAAAAATCGCCAACAAATGAAATCGTCAAAACGAAAAAAAACCCTAAGACCTAAAAAAAATCGCTAAAACTAAAAGTAAACTAAAAAACGAAAAAATTCCCAAAAATGGAAAAAAAATCACCAAAGCGAAAAAAAGCGACAAAACAAAAAAAAAATGCCAAAACTAAAAAGAAATCGCCAAAAACCGCAAAAAATCCCCAGAACGAAAAAAGTGTCAAAACCAAAAAAAATCGCTAAAACTAAAAAAATCACAAAAACCGAAAAAAGCGCCAAGCTGACAAAAAGCGCCAAATCTAAAATAAATCGCTCAAACTAAACATATTGTCAAAAAGCGAAAAAACGTTAAGACAAAAAAAAAACGCTAAACGAAAAAATCACCAAAACTAAAAAATCGTCAAAAAAACAAAAAAAAAAATACGAAAAATCGAAACGAAAAAAACACCAAAATGAAAAAAGCGCGAAAGCAAAAAAAAAACGCTGAGCAACAAAAAAAAAATTAAAAAAAAACTAAAATTAAACGAAAAAGCAAAATGAAAAATTGTCAAAATGAAATAAGGGCAAAAACGAAAAGGGATACATATATGTATGTGCATTCGTCCGGAACCTTTCGTGTGCGTGCTAAAGTCGCACTTTCTAATTTATTATTATTTTTTAATAGACTGTAGTTTTTTACCTTCTTTTTATATGTAGGCTAGTTTGAAGTATTGCACAAATATTACACAAGTCGACAAAATTTATATTTTTATATACATATATTTTTTTAATTATACTATGTACAAAAAACACAAAAAAATAACATGGCTCTAATGACTGATTTTGGTAGAGGACACGAAAAAACTGCACGTGTATTGAAAGTTTTGTGAGTTTACGTCTGGGATGCATTAGGGGGAATTAAAGATAAAGATAAAAAAATGCTGCAACTCTCTAAGGATGTTAAGCTTAAAGCCGTTCAATTACGAGTAAACATTGAAAAGCATAATTTCTGCTAAGAATAGCTGTCAAAAGGTTGTGGCAGCTGTGACCTAACATATCTTTTACGACTTTCAGGATATACTCTGCAAAATTTTGTCTACAACGCTTACAATAATTTTGGTGTTGTTAATTGATCAACGCCTTTTTGATTGTATTAAATATTTACTGTTTGAAAAATAATAATTTTTCTTTAAAAAACAACTATTTTCAAAATGTGACGGGTGTGACCGGCAGGTGTGACTTAGTATGAAAACTCGAAAAATGCGCAGAAATTAAACTTTTTTTTATTAAATAAATAATATACACATAAGCTCATAACATAAAGAAAAAAAGTTAATTCGTTTCAAAACTAGCGATGTTTATTAGAGTAAGTTCAGATAGTAAGGTATAGTCGGGTAATGTGATATAGCAGACTTTCTTTTAAACTGAAAGCATAAAAATAACGGTACTAATATTAATAGGTTAATGATCTCACAAAGCTAAGAAATCGTTACTGTACGAGTATTCGATTTTTGCATGTCATGCAATTTGTCCGTCGTAAAAGAAATTGCAATGGTGGACTTATTTCGTGGTCTGTTAAAGATTTAGCTTTTTCCAAAAGCAAATGTCTTAAGCTTCATTATTTTAATTTTAAAGTCAAAAGTGATTATTTTATTAGCGAAGAGCACATGCAATAACATTGCTTATTTAGTGTATTAATTTAATTGAATAATTATTTAAATAAAACTCGTAGTCGGATAATGTGGCATAGCTAAAGGTGGCTAAAGTGGTACACTGTATCACATAAACTTTCAAAAATATAAGCATGTCAAAGAGAGAGAGATGACATAAGAAAATGGGCAAATTATAATAAACCACATTATCAGCCTATAGTATATGACATTGCCCGCCGATTTTTAAAATAGGTTACTTTTGGGTTTTTTTACCTTTTCTGCAATATCACTCAAACTTGGGTTTCGAATAGGCTTTTAATTTCCTGAATGTAAGTAAGCATAATGATTAAACAGAACTGAATGATGAAACAGAATTGATGCTAGACAAGTTTTTCTATACAAATTGACATTAATCATACGCTGTAAGTAATGAAATAGAATCTTTTTTATTTTGAGAACGTTTTTCTCATGCTCTCAGTTTTAGTCACTTATTCTGTCAACAATGTTGCCGTGTTTTAATAAAATTTCATACATTTTTCATACGAAATATAAGAACAAAAGAAAATAAACAATAATATGGGAGCTTTTTAAAGTTACAGCCGTCAATTTAGTTTTAGGCATGTTTATTCAGCAGCGTTTTTGCCTGAAGTTGCAGACGTAGTTCTGTTTCATCACTGAGTCTTGACGAGTTTTTCCATACAAATTGACATTAATTATACGCTGTAAAAAGAAGTAATGAAATATAATCTATTTTATTTTGAGAACGTTTTTTCTCATGCTCCAGCGATGCCATTTTTGGGTTTTTTTTTTACGATATAGCAACAACGATATGACATTCAGTGTGTTCATATCGTAAGTTTCTTACGACATGACAACACTAAGATAGTCACATACGGTGTTATCATATCGCAATATTGTCATATCGTAAAAAACTTACGATATGACAACACAATTTGTCATATCGTTTTTTGTTATATTGTAAAAAAAATCCAAAAATGGCATCTCTGTCATGCTATCAGTTTTAATCAATCATTCTCTCAACAATGTTACCGTGTTTTAATAAAATTTCATATATTTTTCATACGAAATTTAAAAACAAAACAAAATAAACAATAACATGACATCATTTTGTAGCTACTGTCGTCGATTTAGTTTCAGGCCTCTTTATTTGATAGCGTTTTTGCCAGAAGTTAAAGACTTAGTTCTGTTTAATCATATATAGTCTTGCAGTTGAACCCCAGGCGTTTTCTGTTCTAATCGAATCAAGTTTCTAAAAATTATTTCAGTTAGTTTTGAGACACTCGAAGATTATGTGTCCAAAATTATGATACAGAGGAATAAATAGGCAGAGCACCGTGTTTGGTAAATGACCATTTAAAAGTTCAACTTATCTATAAAACAACATAACCATTCCAGCAAATATTTTGATGGCAAAGTGATGAATTAAAATAATAATAAACATTCACTACTTCTACATTCTAAAACATTACTTAAAATTTACGATAAAATATTGTCTAAATTTGTGTTGAAAATTTCTCCTTGTCTAAAATTACATCGATTTTGTAGTTATTTTATTAAAGAAAAAACCTTTCAAATTAAACATATTTAGTCCAAGTGGAAAAAATGTAACATAAAATATAATACCGCTATGGCTGAATGGTAGATGCGTCAAACTATCAGTCAGGAGGTCGAGGTTCAAGCCTGCATGCAGCCAGTCGCTTTTTTAGTAAAAAACATTTTATTGAAAAATAATGAGTGTGTAATTTTAGGTCGATAATAATCTGTAAAGTGTTGCCGACTATTATCGACCTAATTTTCAACAAAAGTATTTTAGAGTATACTTGTGCATTTAAAAATATATATTTTTAAAATAGCAATGACATTAGAAGCAAGTGCTCACCACTTTGGCTTACAAATAACAACTTAACAATTTGAATATTTAGAAGTCATTTAATACACAAAAAATAATACAAATTAAATGTATCTGCTGAGTATTGAACTCATGCCATTTTAAGTTATTGTTGTGTTTATGTCAAGTGTTTTAGTCACTGGTCTACTGCATAACTATTTTATTATGGGCTTAAAACTTATTTTTATGAACATACATACAACTAAAATAAAATCTAGTTTGATTCGCCAGGGGTTGAACTGCTGATCATCTGTATGATAAGCGCAGATACTACTACGTGACAATTAGATAATAATGGTTTGTTTATTTACTAGTAAGTAATTTATTTAACTACTCTAAATTAATACAGACGGTATGTAGCTTGTATTGAAAAGTATGTTGTTTGATAATTGCAACACATTACCAATTATAAAAGTTGCTACAATAGTTTAAGACGAATTTTTTTTATAAAGTTTTAAATCTCTACCGATATGTTTAATCGGAGAATATTTATTGTTATAACATTTCAATAAAACTCGTCACTATGCCACTGTACACTGTGACAAGGAAATGATAATGGTAAACCAATGAGTAAGGGAATACATACAATTTAGACAGCCATGTTTGTTATCTTGTAAATTTCTAAAATTCGCTTTTTTTTGACACAAAAAAAATGTGAGCGACAAAAATTATATAAAAGGAGGATTAAAATTATGCATGTTTTTTTTCTAAAACATGCATATTAAAAGAAGAATGTGTTGCGAGTGTGTGTATTTGTTTGTTAAAGAATTTTTGTAGAGATTTATTTGTCTTTATATTGTGTTTATGATACGTGTAATGCGTCATGTTTATGCAAATATGTTCATTGTAAACATGTCGCATTCATGCCTCATACCGAGCGAACATACACGGAAAACTTTCAAATACATTTTTCTCACTCAAGCACAGAAGCCCACACACACACTCGTACACAAAAATCTGTATCCAGTCATTCACTCACTCACACTCGCACAACTCATTTGCATTGTGCCTGTTTGCCGCATAATCATTGTGTAGTCAGTCGTGTGTATTTGAATTAATTTTGTAAATTTGTGAGTTACGAACAGCATTTCCGGTTGCTGCTTACTTTAGTTCTTAGCTTTTTTTGCAAGTTTTTTTCCTCTTATTTTGCATTTTGTAGTCTTGTTTAATTCATTCATTAAATGTTTGCACAAAAACAAGCTAAATCTTCTACTTCATATCGCTCAAATTTTTGTTAAGTTTTTTTTTAACAGATAATTTTTGTTCTTAGCACGAAATAGCCTCGACTGGCAATTTTTGTGCTTATGAATAGAGTTTGTGAAAGAG
Organism: Panzeria rudis; assembly: GCA_956483635.1. Taxonomy (NCBI): domain Eukaryota; kingdom Metazoa; phylum Arthropoda; class Insecta; order Diptera; family Tachinidae; genus Panzeria; species Panzeria rudis. The sequence goes on along the minus strand of OY101448.1, from coordinate 18,611,247 downwards.
TTTCCATTTTTTCCTTTTTAATACAAGTATAAAACAAAGCAACAAATTTCACTTCATCGTCAGGCTTTGTTCGTAAATTAAGCTGCGCAAAATTAAGTTTGGTTTTTTGCGAAACATTTTTTGTCACATTTTTTTACGGATTTTAATGAGAAATGAGGAAGCACTGGCCGTATTGTAATTTCCCATACTTTCATTTAGTTGCTGAAAATATAAAAAAGTTATTTCAGGTGCATCAAGAGAGATAGTATACCCACATACAAAACTATAAGGGTGATTCTCATGCTCAAAGTACATTTTGTGTTTTTTTTAAACAATGTAACTAAATGAAATATGAGAAGGTAAGATTCTTATTCTAGTTTTCGCCTTATTCAATAGATCCTGAAATTAAATTATATTTTTCGATTTTGTAAATTTTTTTGCATTGAGCGTTACATATGATTTTGGGTTGTTGCGGGAATGATATTTGCGAAAAAAGCTAATCCACAGAAAATTAGTTTAGGATTTGAAAGCACTATATATCTACTGTCTAAAAACAAAATATTATACTAATCGCAGCAGGAAATTAAAATCTATGACCATTTTTTTAGTTTTGACTTGAATTCTTAAGAAAAATAAAAAAATTTTATATATAAAAAAAATTCCTTACAAACTAAGTTATGAGTTATAGTCGAACTGTATGCGTTTATATCCAAAGAAATTTTAATTATTTTGGCATGAGTTCGGTTTTAATTTAATTTTTGAATTAAATTATATTTTTATTTAGAAATAAATGTGAAGCATGTAGACAAAGACTACATGGTCTAGGAGTGACAGTATGAATTGATTAAGAGTAGATGATATTAAACTCTTGACTGCAAACCACCGACTTTGGTCGAGTGGTATACACGGAAAAGAACTCTGAATTCTGAAGAGATTACCGGGAGCTATCGAAACGTCAGTTCAACCCTCCGTGCAGTCAAATTTTTCTTTGTCTTCATGCTTCACATTTATTTCTAAATAAAAATATAATTTAATTGAAAAATTAAATTAAAACCGAACTCAAGCCAAAATAATTAAATTTCTTTGAAACTATTTCAAATAATTGGTTAAATTTTCATTCAAATAATTTTAATGAGACTTTTTCCATTAATACAATGAAGCTTTGCTTGCTTGGTCATATATTTATTATTATTATTATTTTTTTTTTTTTGGAAAATATGTGGGGCAAATTGCCAGCCCCAAAATATTGGTTATATCATAACTCCTCCATTTATGGACCGATTTTCAAAATTCTTTCTTTGTTTGAAAGTGTTTGCTATAAGTTTGGTCCTATAATTTTTTCCAAAATATGTGGTTCCGAAATATAGATTTTTTGAAGCTTTGAGTGCAGTTTAGTCCCAAAATTCTTTTTTCGAGAATGGGACGGGCAATTTGAATATCACATAGGTCCGCAATTTGTGAACCGATGTTAAAAAAACTTTTTCAATTTGAAAGAGTGTGCTTGCAGTTTGATCCCATAGAAATTTAAGTAGAAATCGGACGAAAAAAGTAGCCCCTCAAAATATTGATTATCGCATAACTGCTCCATTTATGGACTGATTTTTAAAAATTTTTATATACAAGAGCATGAAGGGTTTGGCTCTTTGTTTGAAGTCCGTCATTTTTACCAGAATTACTTAGCAGCTAAATTTACAACTAGATACGCTTTGGGATAGTCATATACTAGCTGTAATGATACTAGTCAAACGACAGTCATATTACTTGTTGTAACAAGACTAGTAACGATACTAGTAAAAAAGGATAATTATATTACTAGTTGTATCGAGACCGGTAACGATGCTAGTCAAAAAAGGACACAATTTTATAAATAAAACATATTTTTAGCTCTTAAGAAATAAGTAGAAAGTGGCTCAGTGGGTAGAGTACTTGCCTTGAAATATGAGCAATGTGTGTTCGTACCCCGGTTGAGCCAAATTTTTTTTAAGAAATACAAAACGATAAATAAAAAAAAACTAGTAAGAGCACTACTTTACAACAACTGGTATTCCAACTGGGATATAACTGTATACAAATAAACTAGTTGTGCTCCTATGACAACCTTATGTTAAAATCGAGAGTTCGATATATGAAAAAAGACAGATAGGCAACTAGTCTGAGTTAAGAAGCAACTAGCATATTTCTAAACACAGGGTATTTTAAACAAACACACATACTGCTTGGCACATGTTTGGCTTTTTTGCAGAAACACCCACGGTCTTGGCAGGAATCGAACCTTCGACCTCCCTGTTAATAGTCTAGCACACTATTCAATGCCCAACTCATCAGTTGACCTGTGTTTTTCAAATTCATAACTAATTTCGGAGAATATCTCAAATAAATGTAACAAATTATTATGTCTATGTATGGAGTCCAAATAGATTTTAGGCCTCTATTCTATCTTTATTCTTCAAAATATTTTGCATTTATCACAACACTAACACAAACAAAAGAAACATAATAGCAGCAACATCACCATTTAACTATCAGTAATATTCTGATGTTGTTGAATTTCGGGTTTCCATAGTTATATCTTGCAATAATAATATACTTCTAGTTAAGGTTTCAGAGGTAAAAGTTATTCTTCTCTTAACACAAGTTTCCACTCGTATTGTTAGTAATTTTATTTCATAATATTACAACAATTATTGTAAATGTGTGTGGGTGTGTATGTGTGTGTGTGTTTGTGTGTGTGTGTGTGTGTGTGTGTGTGTGTACGTGCCACAACCAGCACCACACTTACAAAAGGCCCCATTAAACTGGAACAAGAAACCACAGTTTCACATTAAAAACGCTACGATATGTTGTAAATGAGAAGATTTCAAACTAAAAGTTGAAAAGAAAGTAGGATAGATGGATGGCTGGATGTATGCACTTTTGTTCCGGTACTAATTAGAGCGTATGAAAGAACAGTTTCAGATTCGTTGCATTTGTTATTTTGCCATTTGTTGTTGCGTTGTCGATGAGCAGCAATTGTTGTTATACAGTTTTAAGCTGTAGTTGCTGTAGTTATTGCTCTTGTCGTTGTTGTTGTGTATAAAAGATAATAATTAAATTTCAGCATAATTCAACCTTCACTTAAACGTGTGTATTGCAACAACAACAAAAAAACAAAAGCAACAACAGCAACAACAACAACAAAATGTGAAAGAAAGAAGCTTTTTTATTTTAATGGAAAATGGAAAATTTTCCAGCACTATCTCTCTATACAATAAAAGAAATGAAGGCCACAATAGCTATGAAACAAATAATTTAATTGTTGATGGTATTTCACACCCACTCATACTATAATTGCAGTTATAAAATCCAGAATCAGTTTAAATTTCAAATGAATTAAATGGTGAAAATGAAACAGAAAATATATGTCTAGAGACAGATTTTTATATAATATTTAATCTTAAGCCTTGTGCTGAATACACTATACAACAAAGTCAAACTTTTAATCCAAATTGATTATATATAGTCTAAGGTTCGTAACGTTATACTGAAAAAGAATTAGACATGATTCATATTTCCAAGGAACACAGGAAAAATCAATACAACGATTTTGTTTTCAACGTACACAGCAGAACATAAGAACGGTGTTTTTGGAAACCGCTACATCATCAGTGCTTATCATTACGTGGGAGGTGACTCTGTTCAATACGAGAATTAAGTCACTTCTAAATTTATGTTAACTTTGGTGCATAATCATAATCAAAAACAAAGTATACTTTAGGAGCTTAAGACCAGCATTTTGTATGGCAATACTGGTCTTAAATTCGGAAAGTATACATTGTTTAGGACTATGATTATGCGTCTTTATGTTTTATCACAACAAGTTGCAGTATTACCGTGAGTTTATTTTTATTCATGCCCATATCCTTGAAAATGTTTACCATGTCTAATTCCACTATGCAACAAGAAAAATGCCAAGGAGTACCACTATATTTTTTTGATGTGTTACGGTCCGTTAACTATCAAAACAGTAGAAATTTTAAAATCTATGGAAATTAAATTTCTTACTAAAATTTTGGATTTTTGAAGAGGCTGCTCGCTCTACTGATTTTATCATAACTTGGCTAAAATCATCTCTAAGCCGTTAAAATAAAAAGAAGAAAGATTTTCAATTCGTCATACATTTGTTTATGTATGTTCCCTCAAAACTCCGCCATTTATGAAGCGATTTCAGATTTTGTTTTTCTTTATTTAAAAGGATGTGCTTCCAGATTGGTCCCGTTGAGAAATGGGCAGTGTCCCGCCCATACAAAGTAAATTCACATTCATTTTTAACTACTTCTAATCAACCGATTCTAATGAAAATTTGCATACCCATAAAGTTTCTGATTGAATACTACATCACGATTAAAAAATTGGGCAGTGCCACGCCCATGCAAAGTAAATATTCTTTTTCAACCACTTCTACTAAACCGATTCTTATGAAACTTTGCATACACCTTTAGTTATCGTTACAATATAACATTATGTTTAGAAAAGTGGGCAGTGCCACGCCCATGAAAGGTAAACAAGCATTTTAACTATTCTTGCTTAACCGATTCTTATGAAACTTTACATACACATTAAGTTATTGTAACAATAAATCATTATGGTTGGAAAAGTGGGCAGTGCCACGCCCATAAAAAGTAAATATTTATTTTAAATACTTCTGCTTACCGATTTTTACTAGACTTTGCACACACAATTAGTTCTCGTAAAAGTACATGATGATAAAATATAAGAGTTGTGCCACACCTATTTTGTAGTCGGTTTTTTTTTGCAAGCACTATTTTACACAAAATTGAAAAAGTTTTTATTTTTAGAAAATTTATAAAAAATCGAAGAGGACAATCTAATACCATTTTTATTCTTTAGTCATAAAGCTACATATACTATAAGAAAATAAGCTTTATTTCATGAAAATCGATGCACAAATATTGATTTTATTCATAATAAAGTGAAATTACCTGATTTTTGCAAAAAATCGAGTTTTGAAGAGATTGCTCCACCGATATTATTATAACTTGGGAAAGTGTTGTCGAATTTTGCTTACAAAAATCACCAAAAAAAACTTTAAAAAACTACATTTAAGCTGCTTTAATATCATTTTTATTTTATCTAGAGGGTTTTGGAATTATTCAGACCGCAATGATGAAAAGTATATTTTTTGAAGGAAAACTGGAAAAATCTAATTATTCAAAAATTTATAAAAAGTTGAAAATGGGTACAAATTATTCTTTTATTAACTAAGCTAAAGTAAAATCATCTGATTTTTCTAAAATTGCGAATATTTACCTTGTATAACAAAATAAATTTTGTGTCTGGTAACGGCCACCAAAAAACTGCATATATGTAAAAATTTAACTTCTCCTTAAATAAATCCCAGATGTAAAGTTTTAAAACGCCGATACACGTGTATATATATTTTTTGTGACCTCTACCAGAATCAGGCGTTAGAGCCTAGTTATTTAAAAAGAAATTAATTTTGTTGCACAGTGTAAATATTTGCAATTTTCGCAAAAATTAGGTTACTTCACTTTATTATAAATAAAACCAATATTTTTCTATCGATTTTCATAAAATAAAGCCTATTTTATTTGTAATATATGTGGCTTGATAATCAATTATAAAAAATTGTAAGTATCCAAAGAAATTTAATTATTCTGAGTTGACTTCGGTTTTAATTTAATTTTCAATTAAATTATATTTTTATAAAGAGATAAATGTGAAAAGCATGTAGACAAAGAAAAGTTTGACTGCGCAGAGGGTTGAGCTGATATGTTTGAATATCAGGTCTTGACTGCAAACTACCGACTTTGGTTGAGTGGTCTACGTGGTAAGGAAGTCTGACAAGAATAGCGGGAGCTATCGAAACATGTCAGTTCAACCCTCCGCGTAGTAAAATTTTTCATTGCATAAAGTAAATATATTTTTCATTATTGGGGCCTGAATAATTCCGAAATCATTGAATAATAGAAAAATAATTTTAAACAATTTAAAGGTAATTTTATTCCAAGTTTTTAGTGTTTTTCTTAACTAAATTGAACTACCCCTTCCCAAGCTATGATAGAATCCCAAATTTAAAAAAAATATTAAAAAAACGCATCCATAGAAATTTAAATTTCAACTGTTTTGTAGTTAGGGGACCATAACACATCAAAAAAAAAAATATAGTGATGAACAAATGAAAAAGTTTCATGTTGTTGCATAGTGTCATCCGAAAAGTCCTCTATGACTTTTGCATACATAATTTTTAATCTGTAGTTTATAAGATACAGATTTATTATTATTATTTTTGGGATCGAACCAGCCCCATTGTGCGATACCTCCATTTTAAAGGATTTAGAGAAACCTAAACTGAAATAAAAGAAATGTAGAGTATAAACAAAGCCCTCTCTACTTTTAATGAGGATTATTAAATGAAAAAGTGCTGGTCACAATAGTGATTGCATAAAATTTTCCTATAAACATAAAATTATATACACACACAAAAAATGGAAATAAAAAATAGAAAAACCAGCCTTCAAGGACAATTATTTATTAAATAGCGTTGTTACTAGTATTATCTAAGACTTTGTTAATCTTTTGTTTTTGAAATACGTTTAGAAAAATGTTTTTCTTCTATCACGTCAGCAATTAATCAAGCTTGTGACTGACTTCTACTATCTAAACAACACGAACAAAGATATTGATGTAGGACAGCAAATAGAAAAAGCAATGCTCTAAGGACATACATATTCTTTTAACAATTAAACCAGAAAATAAAAACTAAATTGCAAAAACAATAAGGAATCAATATCGCAAATTGACAGATATTCAATGGTAATTTGGGAATTAAGTAGACGCATACAACCTTTTCGTTTTTCTTGAGTACAAATACTTCAACACACTTGAACAAAACTAGAGAAAATATAAAGCGGAAAAGAAAAGGTTCATTTTATCTAAATACTTATATGTTCTAGTTCCAGACAACCATCCTCTTCAACCACTTAACAAAAGCGAAACGACCTTTTGACAAGGGTTTATTGTTTCACGAAGAGAAAGACATGAAAAAATAAAGCATTAATACATCAGTTCGATTATAAAACAATTAAGAGGAAATTTTCCAGGCGTGCCGAATTTGATACACCCTTCAATTACCGACAAAAACGGCTTCTTGTGTTTCTACAATGTCTTTTTTTGAATAAACTGTTAATAAAATGTTCCGGCTATTTTTTTATATAGTTAAGATTTCACTTGGCATGATCCTACTTAAAAGGGATCGTTCGTGTCAGGTTAGTCTGTGTCCTAGGAAGTGCTTCGATTATCATTTCCACAGGCTTTCCGTGAAAAAAAACTTAAAAATTTAATTTTGGATGTCATGAAAAATATAGAAAATTTTGAAACTGCCTTTTACACAGAAAAATTTATCACCAAAAATTTTTCAAACAAAAACTTTTCAAACAAAAATTTTTCTAAAGTAGAATTTAATTTTCGATAAATGCTCTTTACTGAATAATTGAATTTTTTTTTTCTGTTTGACTTTTATTTAGGACGAAAACACCAAAAATAAAAACAAAAACCAGTTTTCTGAGCCGTAAAAACCGATGTGACAACATGTCGCGATAAGTGACTCAATTCGTTAATGATATTGCGGTAATTCTCGTTCATTCTTTTAGAAACTTTAGATAATAATAATGAACGATGATGTTCTTATTTAAAATTTAAAAATTTAAAAAAAACATATTTTTACTGACTTAGACAAAAAAAACATTGTTTGGTATATTACAAAAAACCAGTAAATATTTTTTTTTGTTTCATTAAACTATTTTGTTAAGATTAGTGATTTTTTTGGGAATTGCTAAAATTTATATTTTTTAAATTTATAATCGGACTATTTCCAAAAATTAATATTTTACTTATTCAATAGAATATAAATTGTTTTAAAAAACACATTGACATTGATTACTGCGCATTTCACTGGAGGTAAACGCAGATCGTCAGAGAACAACAAATATTCTACTGAATAAGTAAAATATTTTGTTTAGAATTGGTAAGTATTTTTAGACAAATTGTTTTATAAGCTCAGACCGAATTATTGTTTGATATATTACAGAAATTCCAGTAAATATATTTGTTTGATGCAGTAAATTATTTTGTTTAGAATTTGTAAACATTTTACAAAAACTATTTTATAGATTTGTACAATTTGTTTATTGAAAACCCGATTTTTTTCCAATGAAAATTTTGAGATATTTTTTTCTGTTTTTTTTAATTTGTTTTTAGGTCTGTTTCTAAACTAAATATTTACAAATTCATTGAATTTCTTTACTGAAAATTAAATTAAGTTTTTTTCTGTATAATGTAACCAAATAGTTAAATAAAACACTCTAACTAAAGAAGATAAAGAAACAAAGTAATCAAATAGTGGAATTAATACGAGTTTCAATCCAAAAAGGGACCAGCATACGTTCATTTTTTGTGAACGATAAAGAATTTTATGAAAATAGTTATCTGAAAGGCAATATTTTATTGGCACATTAAACGGAGTAGTGATATAATAAGCGGTATAATCTGGTGGCGTTACTTAAGCTTGAAAATGGTAAATCTAGCAAAAGAATAATAAGAAAATATTTTTTTTTACATATATTTATGTTTATATGACCGTTTGAGGATTTTGTCCTTTTTCATTCTTTAATAACCTTCCTAGCAGCAATGGCATCCCAAAGGACTATCGAACTTGAAAAATTGTAACGTTGGTATCGATAGAAAGTGGCACTTATGTGACATTTATACGAAATATGTAAACAAACAAATGTCAGCATACACTATGGCATTTGCAAACAGACACATTCTGTAGCTAACACTTATGCAATACCACACAGTCAAACATACATACATTTATATACATAATACATAGACAGATACGAAAAATGTGTGCCTTTTCAGAGATTTCTTCTTCAATTTTTGTTTCTTTATTTGCCTTTTTTCTGTAGAATACTTTGTAAAAATATGCCAAACTAGCTCCGCAAATACTTTAAAGAACAAAGAATTTTTATTAAAGTGCCTAAAAACTAAATTTATTTTTTTGGTACTATACAAAAAGAATGAACAGAAAAAGGATAATACGTTTGAGGTAATACATTAACAATGGGAATATGTAATTTTTATGAATAAAATAAGCTATAAGTCATTAAAATCTTTAGACAATGTCGATTTTATTGACAATTAAGTGAAGGAACTCAATTTATAAAAATCACAATTTCGATACAACAGAAAAGTTCTAATTTGTGTGCTTTTTGAAAATCACAATTTTTGTTAATTAAGTTCCTGTTCTTCATTCTAAATAAAAATCGACACTTGTTCGTCGATTTTCATGAGTTATGGCTTTTTTTATTTCCTATATTCCTAGGCTTGTGCTAAGCTATAAAATTATAAAATTTTTGCCCCTCTAATTTTTTATGCGTTTTTGTAAGTGAAAATAAAGTTTAATTTTGCAAAAAAAATTTAATTTTTCGCCGCTATTTTCTGAATAGCTTCGAAACAGTTGCAAATATAAGAAACTAGAGTCTATTCGAGTAATGCGGTATAGGCGGGCAATGTGGTATAGCTAATTTTCTCTTTGACTAAGAGCATAGGAATAACGGTTCTAATCTTAATACTTTGATGCTCTCATAAAGCTAAAAGTGCGTTACTGTATTAGATTTTTGCATGTCATAAAAATAGTCAATCGTAAAAAAATGCAGTTGCGTAGTAAATTTTATTTTTTGCTTTGTTAAAAGTTTCTAAAAACAAGTGTTTTAAACTTCATTATTTTAATTTTAAAGTCACAGGTGAGTATCGCATTATTGAAGAACACATGCCACAATATACTTACGTCAAAATGTTAAACACATATACTCGCTCCCGGCCTGTCAGACCGATATTTGTAGAGCCTACAAATTTACATATATTAGATTAAAATTTTTTTAATAAAACTCCATTTAATTTTAGCAATGTGTCTTTTTAGTAATATAAAAAAAGATTTAAGTCAGAAGACCTTTTTTCTTTAAAACTAATAGTCTTTCCATTGGCGTAGCTGGAAATTTTTCTGGGGGGGGGCCAAATCCCATATTTGACCCTAAATTTCGCTTATATTATCAAAATTACTCTAATATTTTTAATTTTAAAGGGTTGCTAGAGCATTTCTGGGGGAGGCTTAGCACCCCCCAGAAGGCCCTAGTCTTTCAGTGCGGTCCTTGTAACATATGCAAAAATTCTTAAGAGATAAAAGAATTAAGTAAAGTGCGATTTTAGCTCGCACACGAAGGGTTTCGTACGAATACACATACGAGTATATCGTTTTTGCCCTTTTTTTCATTTTGGCAATTTTTCCGTTTAGCTTTTTTTTATTTTAGTTTTTTATTTTTTAGCTTTTTCTTTTTTTTGTGAAGATTTTTTGGTTTTGACCCCTTTTTCGTTTTGCTGATTTTTTTTTGCGATTTCTCGTTTTTGCCGATTTTTAAATTTTTGGCGGTTTTTTTGTTTTTGGGTTTTTTTAAATTTAAGATTTTTTGACGATATGTTTAGTTTTAGCGATTTATTTAAGTTTGCGCTCTTTTTAGTTTTTGGCGTTTTTCGGTTTTGAAGATTTTTTCGGTTTTTTTTGTCATTTTTTAGTCTTAGCGTTTTTTTTTTTGTTTTGACACTTTTTTCGTTTTGGCTATTTTGGGTTTTTTTTTGAGATTTTTTTAGTTTTCGCTTCTTTTTCTTTTGGCGCTTTTTTCGTTTTTGTGACTTTTTTCCATTTTTGACGATTTTTTGATTTTGATGATATTTTTAGTTTTAGCGATTTTTTTATGTTTTAGTGCTTTTTTCGTTTTGACGACTTTTTTCGGTTTTTGGCAGTTGTTTTAGTTTTTTTAGCGATCTTTTTAGTTTTGGAGATTTTTGCGTTTTAGCGTTTTTTTTTAATTTATGTGCTTTTTTCCTTCAAGCGCTTTTTCATTTTGGCGATTTTTCGATTTGACATTTTTTTAATTTTGTAATTTTTTATTTTTACCTTTTTTTTTAATATTATGATTTGTCTCTTACGGTTTCAAAGATAATAGCAAATGTTCTAAATTGCATAGTCAAAATTACATTAACTGATAGAACACCCTTTAATTTTATTGTTTTTAATATCAGTGTTAATTGGTGTTGTCTATTCTACAGACTACACTAATTAACACTACTTTTGGAAATTTAAAGTGTCTATAAATAAGTGTCTGTATATTACAGTAGTAGTTCAACATGTTTTGTAGCTCGCTTTAGAACACCCTTTAGTCTTTATCTGTCATATATTTATTGTTGTAGCGGCCAAAGTTTTACATATTCTGTGAAAATTTAAAGACCGTAGCTCTTACGGTTCCAGAGAAAACAGCCTGTGACAGACAGACAGACGGACGGACGGACGGACGGACAGACAGACGGACAGCGTAGCGAAAGCAAAAAGGTTCCTTTACACTTTTGGTGTACGGAACCCTAAAAACATCAAAAAATATATTTTTCTATTACAAACAAACAAGCCAAAATTCAATAATTCCAAGAAAATAATACAGGATAAAAAAAGATATAAGCTAACAATCCTTTTCACAGTGTACGATTAGAAGTTGACGTGGACTTTAATGTCAAGTTTTTTTGGACAAAGTTTTTGTTTTTCCTATATTTATTATGAAAACAAACAAATTAAAGAAATATTTTCTTGGCACAAGTTCCACAATACATATGTATCTCTAAAACTACTCAGTAGATTATAAAGGACTGTTGCTACGGCTTAGAGATAATATTGTTATCATGTTTTGAGGTTTTATTTTAATTGAATAGGACAAACCGTTCACCAGTTCATTTAATGTTTGTCGTATAACTGCTTCCTCCTTTACATAACGTTATATCTCGAAAACTAAAACCAATAAAAAACCGAATACCGAAACAAATTTACCACCCCAAATTAAATAAGAAACAACCAAATTACATAAGAAACAAAATTGATCCAGTGCAAAACTTTGTAAGCTTTGAAAAAAATCTCCTAGTACAGTGAGAGTAATTTGTTAACGTTTTTGTTCTAATTAAGTGATGTATTCTCTTTTCACCGCTCCCGCTTCGGAAACATATGGCACCGATTCCATTTTCACCAGTTCTGGGACAAGAATATTGAAAACATTGGATACAAAATTTCCCACAGGGATATTTAATTTTTAAAAATTTCTTCGTTCATACGTATAACTTTTTTAATGAACTAAAATTTTATTATTATGATTACACTGTTAAACAAAATTTCACTTTTTAACTAATAAATAACTTATGTCTCATGGTAAATTTATTACAAAATTCTTTTTCACTAATTGTAACTGTCAAACTTTTGTAAGTGCTACAAAAGTTAAATCAGCAAGTCATTCTAACTAAAAAACAATAAATACAAATTTGGCCTTTAACCAAATTATAACTTTATCAACAACCAAAAAAAAAAAGTAGAAAAATTATGATTGATTGACTGTCAACACATTCATCCTTTAATGTTGCCATTTCACTCAAGAAATATTGTTTAACTCTTGTTTGCTGCATGTGTTAGTGATATTTTCGTTATATATGTGTGTGCGTGCCAACATTTCACAGCGGTAAAACTAAAAAGGCCTTCTCAATTCATGTCTTCTTTAAGGCCTTCTTACTCCTTCCTTTAGAAGGCCTCGACTCTCCCTGAGAAAGGACATTCTGTTAGAAGGAAGGAAAACTCTATTTTTTTAGATTTTTCGTATTGTTTATCAAATAATGTAATTGAGAAATAACGAAAATTCTCGTATTCCTTTTTCGCAAGTAATTTGTATATACAACTGAAATTTACGTACAAGAGAGATCATACATGCTGCTATTATGCCGTTTATTTTTGAACTGCTAAACTTGCACTTATACCGACGAAACCATTCATGTCCGATTCCTTCCTAATAAATATGTGCATACAGAGCCTGCCATTTAAAATAATATATAAATTGTAGTTATACTAACTGCACAGTGAATATAATGTAATGAACCTTAGCCTAATAATTAATTTGGATTCACTGGCAAATAAATTTAAAATAATCATAATGGCGCATAATCATAGTCAAAACAAAGTATACTTTAGGAGTTTAAAACCTGTATTTTGTAATGCAATACTGGTTTTAAATTCTTAAAGTATACTTTGAATAAAAAATCACTATAGAGGATAAGGAAATAATTCGAAATAATAAATTAATCAAAAATACAGAAGCCGCTATAAAAATACCAAGATTAAAAAAATGATACCTCCATTTGCTTTTTGAACCCCTTCAAAATGAAATTTTTAGAAGTTATTTTTTCAGGCCTTCCAGAAGAAGCGATAGGAAGGCCTTCGCCGCAATGAAAGCGTGTGTAAAAAAGATATGAAGATGGAATGGAGCGTGAAGTATGTACATCTATTTCCAAAAGAAGAAGTAAAGATGCCTTTTATAAGGCCTCCATAATACTTCATTTTACCACTGGGTTTTCTTTAGGATTGTATTGAAAGAGACTGTGAGTGTTGTCATTAGTTAGTTTTGTTGTTAAGGCATGGGTGTTTTTGTCTAATTGTCTATGTACAAACTTGTAAATCCTTAGAAAACATTTATGAATAACACAAATAGACAGAATTGGTTTGAACTGTGGCCAACTCAATCAGTGAAAGAACTTTTGAGCCCATCAACAAACCTGCCATTTAAAATAATATATAAATTGTAGTTATACTAACTGTACAGTGAATATAATGTAACGAACCTTAGCCTAATAATTAATTTGGATTCACTGGCAAATAAATTCAAAATAATCATAATGGCGCATAATCATAGCCAAAACAAAGTATACTTTAGCATTTTAAAATCAGTATTTTGTATGGCAATACACTGGCTTTAAGTTCTTAAAGTATACTTTGTTTAGGACTATGAATATGCGGCAATATATATCAACGTTGTTTTCGGAGGCGGCAACTCATTCTAATTAGTGTTTATGCATATTTTATATACGAGGAGGTTTTCAGATTAATGTATGTATTAGCCAAGGCCACGTCGCGATCTGCGACATCATTTACGACGTGCAATTGCTGAGCTTTGTTCTTTGCTTCATTAAATGATTTGTTTGTATGACATTTTTCCGGATAGGTGATGCCCCAGAAAAGTTTTCAACGTGGCGCGTGCGATTGATTCGTTAAAGCTTTTGTAGTTATCCAATTGCTTCAAGAAACTTAAATCATTGAGAGGAGCGTATCTAGGGCATTGTCATAGGTGCCAATTTTTTATGTATATTCTCAAAATAAATTAATTAAATTCAAGCAAGGCGTCAATTATTGAAGCGTTTATGAACGATTGCATCTGGTTTTGAAAAACACATATTTTTAACGAATATATAATTTTCATCATCCAGCGTGCCCGATTAATGGCTCCAGGAGCTTTTATTGTCTGATGGGGCTCAGATCTATCACCCAAAAATATAAGGCTCAGTTGAAGCAATTCTTTGTAATCCTGACTTCAACGCTTATCCTGCAACAAGCTCCAACATATGATGACGGCATGCTAAAAATATGACGTCTTTGCTTAGTTTTTGGCAAAGTAAAACACATGCCCCAATTCGACATCTTGTATTGGAACTTGTTGTGTCTGCAGACATAAATTTAATATTTTCAGTTAAGTTCCAGGCTTTTAGCATTTGAAATACTGCCTCGGCTTGATCTTCTCCCCTTGCGGATAGAAGTGGTACTACTCCCAGAAGCTTGCTGTCGAAAGTTCCGGTTGCACTAATAGAAAATCTATAAATTTTTTTTCCTTAATTCGGGCATTATCTTTCCATCCCAATGAACTGTTATAAAATTTTACGCCTCAAACATTTTCTTAATAGACTCTGCGACAATCATTCGCTGCTTCTGACGTTCCCTCGAAATTGAGCTCTTTGAGCATGCAGCTTTTAATCTACTTTGTCCAGGATCTTAGAAGCAATTCACTACCAACACAGAAAAACCTAAATTTCATTTTCTGTAAAGAAATTCAATGAAATAGTAAATATTTTGTCTAGGAACGGATCTACAAACAAATTTGTAAATAGAAAAAAAATATCTCAACAATTTCATTGAAAAAAACGTGTTTTTTCAGTGAACAAATAGTTTAAATCTATGAAACAGTTTAACTAAAAACATTTACAAATTGTATACAAAACAGTTTACTAAATCAAACAAAAAGATTTACTGGACTTTCTGAAAAATATCAAACAATATGTTTGTCTGAATTTATAAAATAATTGGGCTAAAAATACTAAAAAAATATAAAATAAAATAGTTTAGTTAATCAAACAAAAATATTTACTGGATTTTTGATAATATATCAAACAAAATTTTTGTCTGGATCATCATCATCATCCATTAAGCATTTATGAAATTTCACTTTGTTAAATGTGTTCAAGTCTGAATCCTTATCTAAAGACTCTAAAAAAATTAATGAGAATTACCGCAACGATATTAACAAATTGATTCACTCAAAAATCTTCAGTAAACAAACTTGGTACAATAGCATTCCTTTTGTATCATTGTTGTTATTTGTGTATATGTCGTCATCGCGGTTGTTTTACGACACAGTTTTTCTTGTTGTTTTTGCTGTTTGCGTTCCCTAAATAAGAGTCAAACAAACAATTCATTGATTATGTAAAGAACATTAACTGGAAATGAAATTTATTTTTAGACAAACTTTTGTTTGAAAATTTTTTGGTCATAATTTTTTTGTACACTAATAAACACTGAGGAATGTTGCTGCGGCCTCAGGAAAAAACGTTGCTATGTTCTGCCGTGTAGGTTAGAATTAATCAGCGTCATTTTTCTCTCGTTCCTTGTTATATACAATTCTTTCTGAATAAAATTTTGTGAACTTTTTACTAATAAAAATCACTTTAGATTAGATACAATCTTTTATAATTTTTTTAACGAATTATTTTAGTTAGCTTTAAACAATTTTTTTTTAATCGTCAATTACGAAAAACCATTTTCAATATAAAAGTGGAATTTCGCTCTAACGAATTCCCCTTAGCTGAAGTCTAAATAATATATATTCCGCTATTTTTAAGTTACATTTAATTCAAAACTCTTATTTTTCATTAAACTAAACACGGTGCATGTCATAGGATACCCAATGGAATGAGCTAACATTACATAGTGGCTCCAGACTAACCACAACCCATCATCATACACATCCATAAATATATTAGGCAAAAACGTTTTGACTTTTCAGCTAATTGTGGTTGAAGGCAATAGTAACAGCAAGTAATTCAAGTCAATACAACTGACACATTATACGACTACAACCAAGTCGTTGGCAACACAATATAAGCAACACTCAACAATGACAATTACATAATATTATACACATTTACTTATTCTGTAACTAAATGCCAGCAAGGGAAATTCTTGATTTTAATGTTGTTTGACAAGAAACCTTCACTTTTATTATGAAGAAAAAAAACACCCTAAACCTTTCTTTATACGAGTACTTTAAAAGCATTTCTTTCACAACGCAATTAGTATTAATAATGCACATACATTTGGGACACATTATAAAATTGCCACAGGGACGTATGAGCAATTTGATATACGAAATATGAAATGTTGTGAAATAAAGAAAGAAGGACAAAAAACTAGATTTATAATAAAATGAATAAAAATTTTTTTTAATATTTATGTTAATATATTCACTTTTGTAACAAATAAAAAGAAAAAATATGATAGGAAAAATAAAATCAATATTGCGAAAAATATGCTTTTTGAAAATGTGTATAAAAACTAAATCATTTTGCAAATAAATCAAGTTTGTGCAATTTTCTATAAAATGCATTTAAATTAAAAATATTTGTATAAAAAATATGTAGATGTATTTATTTGTTTTGTCGTTTATTTTTTCGATTTTATTTATATCCCACTGATATGGGAAAAAATTCTCTATGGAGCAGAAAATCTGTTTCTTTTTTTTTTTGCAAACATTTTAAAATTTTGTTTATGCAAAACAAAAAATCCTTAATAAATAAATATATTTTCTAATTAATCTTAAAAATAAAAGTTTATTTTATTTTAATATTGAAATTTTTTGTGTGAATTGAAAGTATTTAGGGAATGAAATGGTTTACTGATAAATTAAGGGGCATGATTGTTAAGGGACACTCGTGTGCCAACTTTGCAATTTTGCTTGGGTGATGTGGTTGTGCACACAAAAAATTTCATATTCAAATCGTCAAAAACAAGATTAATTTAACATATTTTCGGTAGTAATTTTGCTTCGTAGGTGTTTCATGTTAATTCAACATGATTTTACAATAGCCTTCAAAGACCATAGTAAAAATTCACGTATACGTATAGAGTAGTTGCATTTTATTAAATGTTTGTTGTAGATTTAGTATTTAAGTTATTCAAAATTCTGTCATATTCCCTTGTGCATAAATGAATATTTACTCTCGAATAGTGTGTAAGTGCGTGTATGTTGTTTGCATAAGAATTTATTTATACGAGTATTAATAACCCTGCGTACACACAGTTCAATGTCGTTGTTCATTTAACAAATTTTATTTATTTATTTATTGTTGTTGTACATACTCGTTGTATTACGGATGTTTTAAATTGCTTCAACCAGCAATCGACAACATATTCCATGTGGAAAATTAAAACGTATAAATATTATTTTATTTATATTAGTTTTGGTTATGATATTTTTGCTCGTGCAACTTTCGTCTGTACATATTTTCTGTTTTCACCTCTAGGCTGTGTGTGTGTGTGTGTGTGTGTGTGTGTGTGTGTGTGTGCTATATTTGTGATTGTTGAACTTATTTTGGGATATATTTTTGTACGTGGAAAAGCAAAGAATCTTATAGTTAATATTTGATTTCTCGTATGTTTGTTATGAAACTCTTTCGGTGGCGTGAGGGCATCCACACAGTAATGCAGCACTTTCAGTGTTAAATTTGAAGTTGCTAGAGCGATTTAAACACTATTTTTCTTTTTAATTTATTTTCTATTCAGTTATATAGAATGTTAAAACCGAATGAAAAAGCAGATAAATCCAGCAATTAAGCTTTAAATTTGTTTAAAATTGTACCAAGTCTCCCTCCAGTAGATAAACTTGCCAAGTTTATGTGATACCGTGCTGCAATTATTTTAATAATTATGTGATTGGAATTTTATAGGGCAAGATGGACTAAATATTTTTATTTATATATATTTTTCTCTAATTTATGGCATTACTTCAATGTGCACAGAAAAAACAATAATTCCTATTCTATTACTACACAGAAAAAACAAAAAGGAATTCAATGAAATAGTAAATATTTTGTCTAGGAACGGACCTACAAACAAATGTGTAAATAGTATAGATAAAAATATCTCAACACTGTCATTGAAAAAAACCTGTTTAATTTTTTCAGTGAACAAATTCTTTAAATCTATAAAACAATTTGTCTAAAAATATTTACAAATTGTAAACAAAACAATTTACTAAACCAACCAAAAAAATTTACTGGATTTTCTAAAAAATATCAAACAATATTTTTGTCTGAATTTATAAAACAATTAGTCTAAAAATACTAAGAAATATTAAACAAAATAATTTGCTTAATCAAACAAAAATAGTTACTGGATTTTTTGTAATATATCAAACAAAATGTTTCTCTGGGTCATCATCATCATCATCATCATTAAGCATTTATGAAATTTCACTTTGTTAAATGTGTTCAAGTCTGAATGTTTATCTAAAGACTCTAAGAAATTGAATGAGAATTAACGCAACGACATTAACGAATTGATTCACTCAAAAATCTTCATTAGACAAACTTGGTACAATCGCATTCCTTTTGCTATCATTGTTGTTGTTGTTATTTGTGTGTATGTCGTCATCGAGCTTGTTTTACGACAGAGTTTTTCTTGTTGTTTTTAATGTTTGCGTCCTAAATAAGAGTCAAACAAACAATTCATTGATTAAGTAAAGAACATTTACTAAAAATGAAGTTTATTTTTAGAAAAATTTTTGTTTGAAAATTTATTTGATGATAATTTTTTCTGTATAAATTCATAAATTTACAAAATTCGTAAAATTAAAAACTAAAATATATATTTAATAAGAAAAAAATCGCATTTTTTCTATTAAAATTTTGTATTGGAATAATTAAAAATCCGAAAAAAATTAAATTTAAAATCAAATTTAAGCGCATAAAAAGCTATGATAATTTTTTCTGTGTATAAATATTATTTTGTTTACTTCTGCTTTTTGGCATTTTTCTTGAAGTTTTCTGAAGAGTTTTTCTTAACTTAATCGTGACACCAATAACACTGTACAACGAAGTCCCTTTTTTCAATATTTCATGGTTCTAACGACTGATTCTGATAGAAGTCACAAGAACAAAACCAGCATTTTGAAAGTATACATCTGGGATGCATTTGAGAGAGAGTTAAAATTCTCTCCGTTTTGCACATAGTTATAATGGCTTGGGATGAGATATCTTGTAAGCCTTACACACAGAAAAAATACCAATGCAAAATCAACATGTCGCAATTTTAATTGGAAATAATTTTAAATTTCTTGGAAATAATTTGTTGCTTAAGAGGATTGGTACTTATTTACTTTGCTGATTCGGTCCAAAATTAGTCAGAAAGTCTCCACAAGATGCACCGAAAATTATATGAGTGGTTGAGGAATTTCTAAAAATTATGCCGTGATTTCTAAGAAAAATCTGTACGAATTCTGACGAATTTTCTAAGAAAATTCTAAAGGAATTTTCAACATGTCTGAACAATATCGGAAAAATGTCTGACAAAACATCAAAAAATTTGCCGATTTTTACTGGTCTGTAAAAAAATAAAATTTTTCCTAACCAATTTAAATAGTTAGCCTACTTTCAATCTAAATTATTGTTGTAATTTTTATGAAATAAAAATTTCCATTGGCTAAAATAACTTTTTTAAAATTATAAGGTCCTTCCATGCCTATGGTTACTTTGTGCTATTGTTATTCAACAAATTGACTTAGCTGAGATGGGAAAAACGACGTTTGAAAATTAAAATTATTTTTGATGGTTAAAATTACTAATTTTCTTATTAGTTTTTGTGGTTAAAACTACCAACTTTTATGCTTAAAACTGCCAATTTAAATAATAATTATATTACAAAAATTTCTATAATTAAGTTATGAGTTTAGTCGAACTGTATGGGTTTATATCCAAAGGAATTTAATTATTTTTGCTTTAGAGTTCGGTTTTAATTAAATTTTCAATTAAATTATATTTTTATTTAGAGATAAATGTGAAGCATATAGACAACAAAAATTTTTGACTGCACGAGGGTTGCACTGACGTTACGATAGCTCCCGCTAATCTCTATATTCAAGTCAAGGAAGTCACCATATATTTATTTATGTTTTGTGCTATCGTGGTAAAGGTATGCGGTCTATAAACATGAGTAAACTTGTGAGAACCTAAGTTCAAGACCAAAAAATGACAAACAAAAAATCAATAATTGAATTAATGTAAATTCAAATTATGTTTAAGGGTGGAATATTAGAATATCTAATCAGACTAGCAGTATGGATTAGTACTACTAATTTCGACAGCCACTACACTGTCATCATCAGAATATGAGTATCTTATTCGTTTTTATTAATATGGTAAGCCGAAATTTCACCTCCTGTTTATTTATTCCAAATATCCAACTCTTATTTTATTTTTGGTTTTGCTTGTGAGTAAGCTCCGCCTACGGTCAATCAAGCTATTGTTGTTGTAAAGGGTCCGCCAGATAACTCGATTTTTTTAAATGCTATAAAAAGAGCCACTGAATATTTTCTCAAATTTCTTTTTTTATTTGAAAGTACAATCCTTCCGGTTAATAATGAAAAATAATTTCATTCAAATGGCTGCCTCGGCTGGCCATGCAGTAGCCTACACGATCGGTCCAATTTTTAAGCACATTATCGATTGAGTGCAGCTGTATTTCACCAATGGCTTCACGAATATTGTCCTTTAAAGCGTCAATTGTGTCTGGCTTGTCGGCGTAACACTTATCTTTGACGGCACCCCACAAATAATAGTCCAACGGTGTCAAATCGCAGCTCCGGGATGGCCAAACGACATCAGCTCTGCGGCTGATAATGCGATCTTCAAAAACAGGGCGCAAAACATCGAGTGTAGCTTCAGCTGTGTGGCACGTAGCGCTGTCCTGTTGAAACCAAATGTTGCCAATATCCTCCTCTTCAATTTTTGTGAACCAAAATTCGTTCAACATGGCCCGATAACGGTCGTCATTGACTGTAACGGCCACTCCTTGCTCATTTTCGAAGAAAAATGGCCCAATTATAACTCTGGACCAAAATTCGCACCAAACAGTGACTCGTTTTGGGTGCGTCGGCTTTTCAATGTATGCGTGCGGGTCTTCTGTGTCCCAAATGCGACAATTTTGCTTGTTTACATACCCGCCGAGATCAAAATGAGCTTCATCTGAAAAGATGATTTTTTTTTTGGCAAAGTCGGCATCTTCTGTAAGTCGATCGCAGGCCCACTTAACGAAGCGAAAACGCATTGGATGGTCAGTTGGCTTCAACTCCTGAACCAATTGGACTTTGTATGGCGTCATACCAAGGTCTTTATGCAAAATTCGTCTCAATGATGTCTCCGATATGTTCAATTGTTGAGAACAACGGTGAATTGATGTTGATGGCGCTTCACGCACACTTTCTGCCACAGCAGCAATATTCTGGGGTCTACGCACTGTTTTTGGCTTTTCACGCTTTGGTTTACCGATGAGGATGCCAGTTTGTTTCACTTTTTTCACGAGATAACGAACATACGGAGCTGACGGTGCTTCTCTTCTTCCAAAATCCGTACGCAACTTTCGCACACATTCTGCAACATTACCATGATTTTCAAAGTAATGTCGCAATATTTCCCAGCGTTGTTCAAGCGTATACACAACCATATTCGTTCAGTGGAAGGATAAAACTAATTATCTGTCAAATCGGACATGAGCTAAGTGTTACCATTCACGAAATAAGCACTAGTTGAAAAAAAACGTTAGATGGTGGACCCTTTACATGTTTAAAATTTTTATCTTTTTGTCTTTTATAATTTGCTTTCTGATTTTCAGTTTTAAATTGGACCGCAGAAACCACACACGTATGTAACTTTTGCTATTAGCTTTTGTTCATTATAAAATCATCCAAAAGTTTTTTTTATTTAAAATTTACCGATAATAAAGGAAAAATAGTTGGCTTTGTTTAGAAAATTAAAAACAAAGCCAAAACTTCGCAATTCGCAGATTTTCGTATATTTGTGCATGCACCTTAACATCACTTCCGTTTTATGTCACGTACGTTATGACCTTATTACCCTCGATATTTCAGACAACAGGGCTCCAAATGTAATAATTTTTTTTTCACACATAGTACCCTCTGCATAGAGTATAACGACCAAATTTGTTTCACTTACTCCTATTTTTGTAAAATCTATTCTACTTTGTAGTCGTACAAATGTCACGTACGCTGACATGGAAATGTCCATATGTAGAATATATTTTCAAGTGCAGAATTTCGAAATGCTATAGCTAAGCTAATTTGGAAGTTTTCTTAGTATCCAGTTGCCTTTTTATTATGAATAATTTGTTGTCTTAGAAAATGCAAAAAAACGGATTTTGATTTTTGGGAAGTAAGGTCCATTTTTCGATTAACTGGTAAAGAGTGCCATGAACCTGTTCCGGTTCGACATTCTGTTTTTGGAAAAGATTCATATTATTTTTGTCAGTTTCATGCGTTTTTTTTTATTTCGTACTAAAACTGCAGCCATCTTATTTTAAGTATACAAACAAACTTATACATACATACACACATACTCGTATAACCCTACCTATTTATACCGTTAAATTTTTCAACATTTTCCTTAGCTGTTGCTATTGTTGTAGCCATTCTTTCATATTTGAAAATTGCTCATTTCATGAAAATGTGTCATGAACCATTTAAGCTCATTTTAGATGTAATTTAAAACGCTAAATTATGCTCATAGCCGGAAGTTGTCATATACTACCTAAGTGTTTCCTTTTTTCCTGATTACTTGACTGGCTTAAGCGAAACGAAGAATACGTATATACACAAAAAAAAAATCATATAAAATAATTTAAAGCAAAATGAAACGACTGGAGGAATGAATACCAGCATAAAAGAAAAAACAAACACAAACGAATGAAAAGGAAAAATAACGAAATCCCATTAAAACTTGGCAACCGTTTTCCTACAACAACGAAAGAAACAACATAAAAATCACATTTAAAAAAATATTAAATTTAAAAATATGAAGAGTTTGCAAAATGTGCTTACAAATGCAAGAAAATAATATGAGAAGCAAAAGAAAAAAACTAATAAAAATTGTAATAAATTTGTTAATTTTAAGCTGATTTTCTTAAAAATCTGTTACAGAAGCAGTTAAAAATTTGGAACAGTAGCCAGCGTATTTTCATTTGGCTAGCAAAAAAAAAACACATGAAAAAGCATAAATAAGCAACTGTGAAACAGTGGATCTTTTTTTGGAAATTTCCATAAAAGAAGTTCTTCTAATAAAAAATTTTATAAAAAAAAATAAAACAAATTTTAATTAAGCTTCAGCGAGATCCAGGACTTAGGAATACTGATGAAGTGTATTACGACACACAAAAATTAAGTGTGTAATTATAGTTTAGTTTACAAAATCTAGTTTATTAAATATACGTGCCTCTCTCTGTCGACCTAAAAAATACTCAGATGCGCGCCAACACTAGCATTTGCTCTAGAGTTTCCTGATTTTTGAAAGACCATTCGCAGAAAAAAATAAGTTTCGTTTTTGGAACCGAAAATCCCGGTATTCAATAATTTTTTTTTTAATTTCCTTTATCACAGGAATACCGCTATATTGATAGCAAAATTATTTCAAAAGTCAAAAATTAAAATTTTAAAAAATGTTGACATGCCTGGGACAAGAACCCGGGATTCCTGGACGTAAAGCATGCACTCTACAGCCGAGCCATGTCCCAGTTATTTTTTTATGAGATAAAACTTGTTTTAACCCGATCAGAAATTTTCATGCAAACACATTTGGAATCTAACTGGGATCCCAATTCTGATTTAACGCAGAAACGTATTTGGGACCTGATTGGTTTCCTGTGGGGAAATATCAAAATCTTGCAAAAATTTGCTCAAATCGGGAAAATATCAAACTCTAATATTGAATTAAAGCTGCTGAAGCTATTCAAGGAACAAAAGTATGTAACAATCAGCTCTGTTTAAGATGAGCAAAATATACGATTAAAAATCTGTGTTAGATTTTCCCAACAAGTTCCCAATAGTTTCACACTTGGGAAGAACTAATGTTAAGTCATTAATTTGGGCTATCCCAACAAGTTCCCGATCAAATCACAAATGGGATAATCCTTTTGGGTATGCCACATGCATCCCCAAGCGGGCCCCAATATGAGTATTGGAAAAATTTCTAGTCAAGAAGTACTTATGTATGAAAAGAAAAGAATTAACCGGCATGAGATCAGTTTGGAAAATAAGGGTTTTCCAAAGACTTAAGAATTGTGTTGGTAAAATTGATCTTATACAACACAATATAGCGCCCACTGTATAGTTGCCTAATTTTTTACAGACCTTAAGGCCTTCATCCTTGCCTATAGTTCAGCCATACATTTTTTGTCGATCAGACTATTAACATGTAAGATATAAGCTGCTCGACGGCTAAAGAATTTTATCGGCAAAATTGTTCTTATACAACAAGATTTAGGACCCACTGTGCTCCGAAAAGCTGCCTAACTTGTTATGCCCCTTGGAGCCTCCTACATCCTTCCCTATAATTAATCTTTACATTTTTTGTTAATCAAATTATTAGTTTGGAAGATATGATTTTTCCGCCGATAGATTGTCCTTTTTTCCCAGTGTGCACTTGTTCGAAAACGCGTTTGATAATTTGTTCCGGTTGTCATCGAGGATTTAACATTGTCGTGCACTCGTCACTGATGGTGGTCAACTAGATCTTCGTGGTCAACTAGATCTTCGAAACTCAAGACACCGTGTATACAAATGAAATATTTTTTTTCCATCAAATGAAATTCTAAGCTGTTCGAAAGTCTGTTAATGTTAATTTTTGTACAAATCAATCCTCCAATGTTAAGAATTTTTTTTAAAATTTCACCCTCAATCACCACTGTTCAAAATTGATTTTATAAGAAGTTCCTTCTCTTAATAAATATTTCTTTTTGACCAATGAATGCTCTGGCGCGCTTTTAATGAAAATTTACTGAATTTTTTTTATGACTCTATTTAAAACCACACCTTCGAATTCACACATTTAGTCATATTTTAAACTATAAAGAAATCTCCACATCTTTAGTGGAAAAGCAAATTTTGCCCTTAAAAATATTCGTTGTTGTTGTTGTTGTTTCTGTTTTCTGTTTTGCAGCAAATTCCAATTAAAGCCACAAAAATACTACAAAACATAAAAAGGTAACTTAAGTGCTTATTATTACCCTCATATTGTAGACGTGTTGTGCTCGTTTTAACATTACAACGATGAGAGTGTATGTGTGTATGTATGTGTGTGGTTGGGGTGGTATAAAACCAAAATTCCTAATAGAAATAGAGCCATAATTAGATGTACCCGTAAAACAAAACATATGTTGACAACCTTTTAAGAAACATAAGATTATTGAGGGGTTTTATTAGATT
This sequence comes from Panzeria rudis, assembly GCA_956483635.1. NCBI lineage: Eukaryota > Metazoa > Arthropoda > Insecta > Diptera > Tachinidae > Panzeria > Panzeria rudis. The sequence goes on along the minus strand of OY101448.1, from coordinate 18,585,523 downwards.
CCGGTTGGCTTATTAAAATTGTGACACATGGGTATAATTCATTGTCACATAAAGATAGAATTCTTTGTAAACGTGCTAAAAATCCATGTGGTTTTTATACATTTGAAGATTGAAAATAATTTGGACAGGAAAATTTTAATTAAATATTTTTGAGATTATGTGTATAAGAAGCCTTTACGGAAAGAAGTAACATAAACAATATAATACTAATAATAGTTTTTTTGTTGTTTTCTAATCACTAATGTATAACTCTCATTTAGTTTGTTTAACTTTACGCATAATTATAAACAAGGGAGGGAATAATTGAGAATCAAAGTTGATAGCCGCTAAATAATTGTTTTCAATAATTCTATTCTAGCTATTTCAGTACGAATTTTTACTTATAGGTCCATTAATTTTACTCGTTTAAAAGAGAAAGGTAAAAATATCATTTTCATTTGTCATTTTCAATACTGTATTCAGATTGCCGGATATGCAAAAAATCTCTACTGTGCAACACTATTTTCATGGACTTTATTTCCATTTTTTGAAATGGAAATAAAGTCCATTGACACTATTTTCATGCACGTTAGCTATTGAATGCCACCAATATTTTATATGTTCGAAGTGACCTACTAAGACTTCATTCAAACAGAAAAAAATACCAATGTAAAATCAACATTTCGCAATGTTGATTCGAAATCATATTAAACTTGTGCAAATATACAGACTTTATTTAAAATTACTATTGTCTGATATAAATGTAAAACCATTAATAATTAATGTAACCGTAAATCTCGTTGATTTAACATTTTTCGCTGTTAAAACAAAACTGTTCAGTATTGAATCCATAAAATCCAGCTCTATGGTAAAATCAATTTTTATCATGTTAAATTAAAGCTGAATCTATTAGTGAATCGATGAAAAATCAACGTTACATTTCATGTTAAATCAACATAACTGTAACTTTAATCTCAAATAAATTTTATGTTAAATCAACAATTAAATATGATGATATTTATATTAGTGTATATCTTACGAATATTTCAGGCTATTGTGGATGCAGCGATTAGCGCGTTGACTACCTAATAAATGATGATAGATGAGCCCGAGCTCAAATCTTGGCTGGAGAAACCAATTGTAAAACAAATTTTCCGATGGCTAATACACATGATGCAATTAATATAAATACTAAAATGGCAACATTAAGTTAATGTTATTTCTGCTTGAAATGATTTTTAATCAACATAATTCCTTATGTTATTTCAGTATCAAAATCACTTTCTTTCAACTTGAAATAGCTTTGATACAACACAAAAATTTCTACACATTACTTTTACATTGTGTAGAGAAACCTGCCCACCTATACAAATAAATAACCAAACTATACCTCAACACACTGAAGTAAAAAATCTCGGTGTTCATCTTGATCGTCGTCTAATATGGAAGTGCCACATAAATGCAAAAGGTGACCCAAATGAAATTAAAAGCAGCTCAAATGGATTGGCTCATTGGAAGGAACTCTACTCTAAGCCTAGATTGCCAACTTTTTCTACTCAACTCCATTTTAAAACCAATATAGTCGGTCCTACGGTATCCAGTTATGGGGCACTGCCTCGGCATCAAATGTAGAAAAAACTCAAAGGCGACAAAATAAAATACTCCGTACGATAACACCAGCCCCACAGCATGTCAGAAACAAACGAATTCATAAAGATTTAGATGTGCCGCTGGTTAAGACAGTGTTTTCTAAACACGTGACAAGATACATTAAAAAAACTGGAGTTGCGCCTAAATCCCGTAGACCGAAATATCATTAACTTTAGAGGCCACACTCGGCTGAGATGGAGGGACACTCTTGCTACCAGCCGAACACAAGAGACGTAGACAACCAAAGAACCAAACGCTGTACCAAATATTTTTATCTGGCATTGGCTGGAGTTAAAAATTAAAATTTTAGAATTAAGATTTGATTAGTTATTGTTTGTTCAATTTTATTGAAGATACAATTAATAAATATAACCAAAAAAAATCTAATTGTACTGGAGTATTAAAGACATGAAATATTCACAGAAAAAATGATGATAATTTTTTTATTTTAACACACATGAATTTGTTTTTAAATTATATTATTTTTTGTTTGATTTGATAGAAAAAATTTGATAGAAAAAATAAGTGCGATTTTTTTCTTATTTACCAATTTTTAGTTATTAGTTTTACGAGTTTTGTGGTAGGTAGTTTTTTCTGTGTAGTTATTTCAATTGGAAAATTTTTCTTTGAAGGTTATTCTAAAATCATGTTGAATTAACATGAAACACTTCTGACGCAAAATCGCTACCGAAAAGTTTTGCAAACCTTGTTTTAGACGATTTTAGGGAAAAAAGCCTATATTTGATTTAAAATATGTAGGTGGCATTGTTTTAAAAGCAAATTAAAACCAATTAAAATAAACGTTGATTTAATGGAAGTATTAATTTGAAAGAAATATTTAGTGAGCAAACATTTAATTGGAAAAAAATGTTTAAATAATTTTACATTTACAAATTTATTAAAAATTTCCATAATAGAGATAATTGTAGACACCTGGAATACAAAGCTAATAATATAGTTTTCTATAAAAACACCCACCCAAACAAACTTGACTGCCCCACAGTAGGTCTTGTTACCTTTGAAAAGATATGAATAAAAAAAACTCCTATTCCATAAATCATAAAATAAATATTCATATGTAAGAGGTCCCTTCAAGTCGCTGAATTTCTTAAATATTTCCAACATACAAATGTATGCAATATTTCCCTTAATGCCATGTGTGACTCTGAGTGTGGTTTGACGAAAACTATTTACCATAAACAAGTGGTTAGGAATCCTTTCAAAGGAAATTAAATGAACAAACTATGAATACGACAACAACAACAACATCAACCTAAACAAAATTTACAAGGAAAAAAACGTTATAGGTTGTAGTTGATATTTACTAATTTCTGTATTAAACATGCTTATGTTAAAACCACTTTTTCCTTAACTATTGTGCATCGAAAGTATGTATTCTTATAATAGCGGTAATCCTTGAACATGGTACAAATTTGTGCAAATTTCAAACTATTTCCCCCCGTTCAAAGGGTTAAAATAGAAATATATACACTTATGTATGAACATATACAGATATATAAATGCAAGTATAGGTATGTAGATTATTCAATCTCACACAGAGAGTCTTGCACTAGTAAAAGTCATTTTTCGTATCAGTAGTATTTAGGCATGGCAGTTATTTAGACCTATACAGTTAAAGGAAAACTTACTTAGAAAAACAAACAAATAATATTTATATATATTCGTACAACCTCATGTGATGGACTTAAAACCAGGGGAAAATATTTGAATCTTGTGGATAGACCTTATTAAACATTAAGAACTTATCACTCAGTCAGGTATTTTACTTTTACATACACTGAAGGAATTTTTTTCGTAAATACTTTGAACTTTGACATTAATTTAAGGAGAATGTTCATTAGAACTCGTCCAACGTCACACTTCGTTGCATTAATGAAACCAGCTTGGTTAAAATAATTTGTATGAAAATTTCACTACATAAATGAAAAAATGTAATTGATTCAATGTAATAATTTCGCTAAGCTAATAAAAAAATATTTCATTATTTTGACGAAATTATTCCATCACATTTACGTTAAAAAATTTCATTATTTTTAGTGAAAGTATTCCATTTTTTTAATAAAATTACAGCATTATTTTAACAATACTATTTTTTAATTTTAATGAAATTATTTTATTATTTTAATGAAATTGTGACATTATTTTAATGAGAGTATTTCATTATTTTAATGAAATTTTGTAATTATTTTAATCAAATTACTGCATTATTCTAATGAAATTTTTTCATTATTTTAATGAAATTATTTCATTCTATTAATGAAATTATTTCATTATATTAATGAAACTATTTCATTATTTTAATGAAATTATTTCATTATATTAATGAAATTATTTCATTATTTTAATAAAAATATTTCCTTGTTAAGCAGGCTCATTAAATTAAACTGTTTTATTGACTATTTTTATTTACTGATAATCCCATGCTACCAATACGTACTAGTTCACATCGGAAACGTTTTTAATGTTGATGACCGGCCACGGTATCGAACTCAGGCTCTTAATTTTCAGAACTTGCTTTATAGATAACGGCTTAACCACTTCAGCCAGCACTCTCAGAAAAGTGTTCTCTATGATTGTATAATTATATGAAAGTGTGCTACAACAAATATCAAACAAAATTATTTTTGGTAATCAGCTTTGAAATAAATACGACTGTGCTCTTTATGAAGGATAAAACATATATGCGATTAATATCATCGCTCTATCATAAATGCAATGAAACTTTTCATTAAAACTATGAATTAAATTTCATTGAAATCATTATATTAAGAAAATTTAATTTATGTTGTATATTTTTTTTTATTATTAAATTTTTGTAGTATAAGTATACAAGACATACTACATTTTGCGAAAACTTAAAAGAGTTTCCATAAAATTAAACTATTAAAGCTAATGCAACAATTCCATTGAAATTCTTTCACAATAGTTGTAAAATTTTATATGGATTGTGAAATATATTATTAGAATTGTTAAAAAAAAAATTTACAAAAGTCATTGGGTTTATGCAGCGAAATTCTTTCAGTGTACATTCATATTTATATTTTTTCGTTGCCAGTCGATACTCTTCATAAATTGAATCACAACGGATTTAGTGGTTTAAGAACCGATTGACATCAAAAGTCAATTCGCGAAAATGGCATATACAACTTTTTATTGTCTGAGTACTAAAATCAATAACAAAAAAATGTGTGTTTTAAGATTATTGCTTCATATTAAAGCTGATTTAATATATTTTTTTAAGCTTGAACAGATAACTTGAGTTGCCGAAAATTTCGTTATCAGTATTAAGTAAGTAGGTTAAGAGAAAACAGTCGCAAAAATAAAAAAAATACACAACAAAAACAGAACCACCATCAACGGGAATATAAAAATAAAAAAATAAAACATTTTTATGTCTTAAAATAAAGACGAGAATACAATTGTAATTTTTCCATAAATACTCACACAACTACTGTCTATTTTGGCTTAATTTTTTTTACCAACCGAGCTTCTTTCTATATGAATAATATTAAAATAAAAGTTGGAGTAAATATGTAAGTGTGTAAGTTTACAACAGCCCAGTTGGCCACGTCTTCAAGACATCATCAGTGACGGGCTCATTGGAATGTTAAGTCCTCGACGATACGTGAGGTACAGCCGGAACAAGTTGTCAAGGACATTTTTGAACAAATGTTTCGAAAATCGTGCACGACTCATGGAGAGATAATTTCACACAGCTTGTCGTTCACATAATATTGGTGCGAAGTGTTTACATACTTGATTCTTTTCATTTCATTTAAATTATTGATGTTGTAAACTGACTTAGCTGGGACTCGAACTGAGGCTTTTTAATTCAGTGAATGTTTATTGTGTTATCGTGCTTACCACCTTCCTGTAGCGCCACCTAATATATCAACATATTAATTTGTTTGATTGAAGACAAAACGGAAGACGTTGCCGCTCGCCTTGTTTTCAACAAAGTATGATTGCAGACAATATATAGGACATTGGCGCTCATTTTGTCCTCAACCGTTTTACTGAAGACAAAATAAAAATGTCGGTCATATCGTCCTCAACAAAGTTAAATTGAGGTTAAAATGTAGGACATTATCCTCAAAGATGTTACTGAAGACAAAACGTAACTCACTGTCGCTAATATAGTCCTCAACAAAGTTGGATTGAGGAAAAAATGTCGCTCATCTTGTACTCAATAGTTTTACTGAAGAAAAAACATAAGAATAAGTCGCTCCTATTATCCCCAATAGTTTTACTGAAGACAAAAGGTAAGACAAAATTGATCATATTGTCCTTAACAAAGCTGGATTTGGGACAAAATGAAAGACGTTGTCACTCGGCTTGTCCTCAACAGTTTTAGTGAAGACAAAACGTAAGACAATGTCGATCAATAAACACTTCACAAACTGCTATTTTGTGCTCACATTCAATTGACATTCATCTTGTCCTCAACAATTTTGCTGAAAACCAAACGTAAGACATTGTCGCTCATCTTTTCATCAGAAGGACAGCATGTATGACTTTGTCGCTGATATTTTCATGCACGGCGATTTTCTCTAAATTGTACACTAGAAAACCTAATCGATAGAGGACAACTCATGCATGAATAGTCAAATACAATGTCGTTTTCGACAATCTGGCCAACTGGGAGTTTCTTCGTATTAGTGAGTGTATGTATATGTTCGCGCTTCTGCCCAACCACATTGAAAAAGATTAATGTTGCAGTAAAAATAAGATTTATTGGTGTGAAATTTCATCAGTGACATCAGGTGATTTTTGTAAAATTCAAGAATTGGCAGCGGCAAAAATGGGGCCTTGTTCAAGACCCTTTTTAGCACACTCAGGCTCTATTTTTCAAATTTCATACTCTCATACGCTATAAAAGTAACAAACTTACTAACAACTACGATACCTATCATTCAAAGCTTATTGTTAAAAGAGATAGTAAGCACTCGGAGGTATTAGGCCCACTGTGATTCCCAATGGACTATATTCACGCAACGCATTCCCATGAAGCTCTGAAATATCAACTCCTTAGAACCACCCAGCACTTTTCAAAAAGCCAAACAGGGCAGCCAGTGCTGTACCGTTGAAACCGTCCAGGTCTAGCAGAAATAAATTACTTAGATGCCTATTTCATATGAGTGTGATGCTTCCCACTTTGCTGCTTATAATGTTACATTGTAAAGTCGTGATACTACCCAGCAAATACTACTGCTTCGGCCGAAGCGAGCTTATAAGCGAGAGAAGCTAGTTTTGTTGTTTCTACTGCTTCAAAAAGCGCTTCGAACATGCATGATTTTTGTTTGCGATGTCCCACTTTGGAGGTCTTGTTTTTTATATAAAACAGCGCTTCTTTCAAAGCAGCGAAAATACTCTAAAATCAAAAACAAATTGTGTTTTATTATAAATTTCTCTCTTCCATGCAATAGGTGGGAAATGTAGAAATAGAGCACACTTTAAATGGGTTTTGAGTTTTCAAATGTGTTAGTGTTTATTTGAAGCAATGCGTGCGACAATTCTTTAGAACCTTTATTGTTGAAAGCTACAATGCTACTGAATATGAGTTTGTTTATTTTGGAGTTTGTGTTGAAGAAATATAATATGCTGAATAGCTTCGTAATTTAAACATTGCTTTTTTGTGCATCCTCGGAAACGATTCAAAAGATCGCATGTGGAAGGGATGAAAGTTTTTTACTGCTTCCAGAAACATGATATTTTTTGCTGGGTAATTATTTAATCATTAAATTGTATTGTTAGAGGAACTCAATGTGCGTTCAAAGTCTAATAATAAGTTTAGTTTAAAACGAATATATATCAAACTTTATGGGCTTGTCACGGCCCATTTTTATAATCATTAATTTTTAGTGACAATAAACTCACTGTGAGCACAAAATATCATAGCAATCGGTCTGATAGGAGTAGTTGCAAAATACTATTTATGTATAATATATATGTATGTATATATATTTATGTATGTATATATATTTATGTATGTATATATTATATGGGTATGGAATTCAAGGTTTATTCAAATTGTCATAAGAACAATTTGAGTAGAAGTAGAAGACCATAGATGGCGGTAGTGCACTAATTTTGCAGCTTCAACTAATAGTACAAAATGGTTGCACTAAATTTGTTGATGTTTAGTGTTGAATTGAAATTTAATAGCCTTACTAAACATTAGTGAAAAAAATTTTTTATTAAAGAAAATCAATCTTCAGTTCATGCGACTTTTTTTTATTAATTTTAGTGCACCGTAGAAATTTGGCACTAACTTTAAGCTAAAACTTTTTAGAGTTTAATGAGATTATGTACTCAAATACAGCTTTTTATTTAGTTATGGTTAAAATTTTACACTAATTGAGTATACTGCAGATTTTTGCTGCGAATCTGAGTTTAGTGATAGTGAAAAAATTTGCACTACCACTAAATGTTTTTAGTGCTAGTAAAGAGATGGTTTTTGTCTCACTAAGCTGATGAAAAATATTGCAAAATAAATATGGGCGTGATACAAACTGCCAAAAAATTTTTTTTGTTTTGTTTTCTTCCTAATGAATTGTCAATTGAGTTGAAATTTTTATAGAAATCAGTTAAGCAGAAAAAATAAACCAACGGTAAAACTGGGAATTGCTGTAGTGAAACAGCAAAATTAATGCAATTTTCAAGAAAAGTTTGCATATATTAGAATTGTGATCACATTCAAAAGAGCCACCTCAGTAGTAGTGATAATAATCAATCGGACTCATAAGTATAACTATTTGGAGACAAATATTTATTTTGTATGGGCGTGACACCGCCCACTTTCCTATATATAAAAAGCTCTTGGCGTTTCTGCAGCTAAGAACAGAAAGTGGAGATCACATTATATGATTCCTTAATATAATGAGATTTCTTAGCTGTATGTACATATAATATACTCTTCTCATTCAAATTTATTTCAAGCTTCTACGTTTCTTTCATTAGATAGTTAAACAAATGCGTCTTTCGAAATAGCTGCTCATGCCTTTGAGGATAAGTACTTAGGAGGTCAGTTTAGAATGAGTGTCTGATCTAATAGAACATCTAACTAGCTCTTCAAAAAGGCCTTTCTAGTTAGTGCCTCGTGATTAATGCCGCTGCTCTTAATTCTACAGTGATAACTATATTTAAAATTTACATATTTATATATTTGTACATGATGGAAATTTTAAATAGATTTGTTCGACATTAAAGTAACTTACACACATACTAGTGCAGATACAGGGGTAGGAAAATAGGAACATTTCCCCCTTCAAATTGAATGAAATATTTACTGTTTGTATTGCATTACTAAGAAAAATTTTGAAAACTATTCATTTTCATATGAGACTTCCCTCTGAAAAAGCTTAAGCTGGACGCACGACTGCGCACATACATATTGCAATAACTCCTCAACGTTTTCATACAGATTTAATATTATTTATTATTCACTTAGATAAAAGGTGCTGATAATATAATCAATTAATATCTAGGGCTCGGGCTTTCATGCAAATGCATTTTTTTTGTGGTGGTAGATAAAAAGGTGTTTAGTAATTATCTATACGAATCATCAAATTTATGTATTTTGATTGCATATTTTCGCATATTTTGGTCTTAAGCGCATATATTTGCATATTTTGGCAATAAATGCATATTTTTAGAGTAATAACAATTTTTTAACGCATATTTACCAACTTTAAAAAAAATATTAATAGGCCGATTACAATGGTTGGGATGCCAGTTGCTGAAAATGATACTAGTGATGGCAGTTGGCAACTGAGATCTGTCAATTCCAGTTGCTATTTAGTGCCTTTCTGGCAACCATTAATTATCAGTTGCCAACTGGAAACGCAACTACAGCTGAGTTGCATTAAATAATAGACCCGATTACGTTTGTTTTATGTTTTTTGTCGCTAGAAATAATAAAAAATTAAAAAAATATTTTCATATTATTTTAGTTTTGGTACTTTGTTTGTAGGTAAATGCCTATTTTTTTGCATATATTTAATTTCTAGGTGCATTTGTTAAGCGCTAAAATCAATTTTTATTTGCATGAAAGTCCGAGCCCTGTTAATATCAAATGGAAATTACAACAACAAACTAATACTTGTGCTAAAATAAGATAACATGGAAAAAAGTTCAAGGACAATAAAAGAGATATATTAAGTGGTTTAATTTGAGCACTGAAAAGTAATATAGCATATACCTTAATTCCTCTAGGGGCTATTCACATATTGAGTAACCTATTTTCGGAGTTTTTATATCCCCCCTCCCCACATTTTGTCATCAACCCAACTTTGTTAAGGACAATATAAGCGACAGTGTCTTACGTTTTGTCTGCAGTAAAACTGTTGACGGCAAGATGAGGGATAATGTCTTAATTTTTATCCTCAATCTAACATTAGCAAACACACATACTGCTCAGACCTATCTTTGGACTTTCTGCAGAAACACCCAGAGTCTTGTCAGGAATCGAACCAGCGACCTCTCGGTTAATAGTCTAGCACACTATCCACTACAATACGGAGATACAAGAGCAGCACTATCGTACGTTATGTCTTCAGTAAAATTTTTGAGGACAAGATGAGCGACAATGTCTTACATTTCGTCCCCAAGCAAACTTTGTTGAGGACAAATGGACGACAGTTTCTTACGTTTGGTCTTTAGTAAAATTGTTGAGGACAAAATGTGCAAAAATGTCTTACATCTTGTCTTCGATCCAACTTTGCTGAGGACAATATAACCGATAGTATTTTGAGTTTTACCTTCAGTAAAATTGCTGACAACAATATGAGCGACAATGTCCTACATTTTATTCCCATTCTAGCTTTGTTCAGGACATTATGAGCAACACTATCTTACGTTTTATCTTCAGTTAAATTATTGAGAAGAATATGAGCGACAATTTCTTTAGTTTTGTCCCCAATCCTACTTTGTTGAGAACAACATGAACGAAAAAGTTTTAATATTTGATTTCTAATATAAGCTAGGCCAGTAGCTTATATTAGAAATCAAATATCAGAAGTAAAACACATTTGGCCATTGATTAAATCTAACAACGAAAAAGTCTTAAGTTTTTTCTTCAGTTAAATTGTTGAGAACAAGATGAGTGACATGGTCTTAAATTATGTCCTCAATCCAACTTCGTTGAGGACAATATCAGCGACGGTATCTTTCGTTTTGTATTCAGTTAAATTGTTGAGGGCAATATAAACGACAATCTCTTACAGCGACAATGTCTTCAATTTTTTCGCCAATTTAACTTTGTTGATTACAATATGAGCGGCGAAGTCTTGTGTATAGTCTTTAATCAAAAAAATTAATAAATATGGTGAACTCGTGTTGTCGATATTTTAGGTGGTGCTGTAGCCAACAATAACTTAGAAACATGTAGCGAACTAAACAGCCTTAGTTCGAATCCCAGCTAAGTTAATCTTACACACCTATAATTCTTAAAACTTTTTTATTCCTTAAATATTATCGCATTTAGTTAAAAGTTGCCACATAAAAAATAAATCATACAAGCTTATAAATCTCTTAGCAGTAGCGTAAAAACTTTCGAAAAAAAAACTTATTTTTTAAGTCGACTTAAGCACTTATTTCTCTTTGCCATATAATTTAATTGAAACAGAAACAAACAAGTAAGCAAAATGTTAAATTTACGTACTAAAATAACTAAATAAAGATCGTTCTAAAATAAAATTATTTGTCTATATACCGGTCTGAATAACTCCGAAAGTGTTAAGTATACGAGTATAACAAATAATATTAAATTAGCTTAAAGGTAATTCCAACTTAAATTGTTTTTGCTATATTTTACAACAAAATTGGAAAAGTCGTTCTTAAGTTATAATAAAATCGATAAAAAAAATTCAATATTTTATATAAAAAAATTTATCCAGAGGATTTCTGATCTCCCATGTTTTTGTAGTTAGTAAATTATAACAAATCAAAAATATATTTTAGTTGTCTGTGTTATTTTTCTTTCTACACAGTAGATATCTGCAAATTGACATTTGACACGCCTTTTAAATCACACTAGCCCAATTCACAATCTTGTGCAAATGGTCTTGCATCGTAGCATTTGCAAAGTGGTATAATATATTTATACTTACCACTAACAACTGTTAGGTGGTGAGTATCAATATGCAATACCATTTTGCAAATGCTACGATGCAAGACCATATTGATACTCACCACCTAACAATTTTTAGTGGTGAGTATAAATATATTACACCATCTTGCAAATGCTACGACGCAAGACGATTTGCACAAGATTGTGAATTGGGCTACTATGTTTTTTCAAATCGTGCTTTGATTTGACTTGAAATTTACATGCTAAAGCGGCCGATCCATTATACAATATTATTGCATATGTTATTGTACACATTATTGTCATTCTGACCTATACTATACAATAAATGTCCAATATTTTCAAAGAAAATATTGCCCAATTCTCCTGACAGTGAAAAAGTAAATATAACACTGAACAATGTTGCCACCATATTACACACTTTTCCGTATTGTACAATAAAAATCAAAGGCATTTTGATTTTTGCCAATATATTATGCCATCTTCGAATATGACATACACATTGGCGATATTATTGTACAATACGAAAAATTGCACAGCTATATCACCACAGTCATCACACCATACAAAAACAGGAATGATTTACAAATCATAGGATTGTAAGTAATAAGTCAGGCTTGTAAGTAATAAGTCAAATGTGTTTAGGCAATAAACAAGAAAAGGCAGAAAATCATTTTAGCTTGTAAGACATGATTTAAATTGCGTGTCACACATACAAACGTATGTGTTTAGTGTCATTTTTCCTTTTTTGTTTTTATGTATGTTTCTATGTGGATTTGTACATATTTATGTACTATGTCAAATCTAGTAATTGAAAATTTACACCCTTCCTGTTGACCGATTTATCTGAAATTTAATGGACACCTTTACTGAGTGTTACCATTTCGGTATTTTCGTGGCTTTCAGTGTTTCCGTTGTTTTCCGGGGAACTTCTGGAATTTTAAAGAGATTTTTGTAAAAGTTTTTGGGAATCCGGGGAACTTCTGGGATTTTGAAAAGATTTTTGTAAAAGTTTTTGGGAGTCCAGGGAGCTTCTAAGATTTTGGGTTTTTGGTAAAAGATTTTTGGAATCACTGAAACTTTTGGGGAGATTTTTCCTCGGTTTTTGGGAATCCGGGAACTTTTGAGATTTCCGGGTGATTTTTGTCCCAGTTTTTTTTTTAATTCTTAGACCGGTTTTTTGTCTAAGGATGGTGTCCTTGCTTAGTGAAGGTGTCTCGGCTAAATTCTTGAGAAGTATCACCTAAATATCTTCCAGGCAATATTTAAAAAAGTATTAATTTTTGTAAAAAAAATATGTCTGCTATGAAATACTGTTTCTTAAGATTATTTTTTAAATATATTTTCTTCATATTAATCTTAAAACGGCATTTGTTTTTGCTTCCATACAATCTAAACAAATGACAAGTGTGATGTATTTGTTTCAAGTCATTTTGATGATTTATAAGTACTTCTTGGTTTTTGTAGGTGTGCTCTTTTCATTTGAGAGAAAAAATTCATGTAATGACTTGATTGTGACGAAACAAGACATGATTTGATTCTCTTAAAACTATTTGTTGCATTCATTTGTTTTGCTTTGCTTTGAGATTTATCAATAGTGTGTGTGCTTTTAGTGTTATGACTTACTGTGAATTGAAATTCAAATGGCTTGTTGCATATGATTAGTACACAGTGTTGTTCTTATTGGTTTTTACTTGTTTTTAATTCGTTTCCAAAACTTTAAGGAACGCAATCAAAATAGTTGCAATCTTGATTTGCATATCTCATATAATATTTTTAGCCCACGACCAAAAAAGAGGGTGTTATAAGTTTGTAATGTGTGTATGTGTATCACTGTATCTGTCACTGTGTGTACCCTTGTGTCTGTCTGCGCTGTCATAGAACCCAAGCTACTGGACCGATTTCGATTTGATTTTCTTTGTCTCAAAGCTGACTCAATCGAGAGTGTCCTTAACTGTCCTTAAGTGTATCTGTGTGTGTCTGTGGCAACGTAACTTCCAAACGGATGAATCGATTTTAATTTAATTTTATTCGTTAGAAAGGTAACTTGATCTGAAATTTTATAACCTATGTATGATGAAAATCGGTCTAGCCTTTTTGAAGTTATCATTCATTTTCTTTGGTGCTTTTTAAATTTTTTAATTTAATGTTATTATACAGATGGAACAGGTTCGTAGTGTTTGTATGTATTTAAAGTAATTATTTTCATCCTTTTACCTGTTCAAAAATAAAAAATACAACGTAAATGACAGCCAACAAATCGGTAGACAAATATTGACGTATGCCCTCCGCTAACACATACACAAACTACAATAGTGAATATGTAAAAAAATCCATTATCCTTTTGTCTATATAAATAAATAAATAAATAATAAAAGCAACTAAATGTAAGTCAAACTGTTATCTTAAGTGTTAAATGTCAATTTATATATTTTCATTTTAAATGTAAATATCCATCCTTCTTATTTACATGTGTGTGTGTCTTCGTGTTTTTCCATCATATAATTAACAATTTTCAAATGTAATACGTGTAACATTAATTCCAAGTGAATAATGTTGTTGAGGATGTTGACAGCTGCTTTTTCAGTTGCCACTACAATTTACCACTTACCACTTTTGTATTTACAATTGATTTTATGAACAGATATCATCGCCATCATTAATTGTGGTACAAGACTGTTTCACTTAATTGTAACATTAAACGATAGTGATAAAGAATGATTTCTCGCTGAAAAAGAAATCACAAGAGCAAATAATAATGACGGTTCTTTACTTAAATATGTAAAGAAAAAATTTGTTTAAATCTTTTGTGGATTAAAAGGTACCCTACGGTAAATGGAACTGACACAAAACAAGTCACGTGACCGATCCCCAGGTGATAGGGACCAATCCGGGTTCTAACACTTCCTATGAAGCGGACCTGCCACTTTTACATGGGGATGGCCTAGGATGGGGTTAATTGATACTTTGTATGCACCTTGTAACTTGTCTCTGAACTATCTTGTGGAGTCCTAATCGGTGTAGAATAATATAGATTATATAAATATTGTTCCAAAATTCAGCTGTAATTATCGATTAATTTATTTATTTATTGTTTGAAATCCAAGTAGAAATTGTATTTTATTTTTAAGCGGTGTCTTTGATAGGACTCGAACCGACAACCTCCGGTATGACAGCCTAGTACAATACCAGCTCCAAAACAGGGGAACTTATGTTTCAATGCTATAAATACCAGTTAAGCTGGAGTTAATATCTGAATATAGTTACGGAACAGGTTCCTGAGTGGCATGGCAGTATCATTGAAGAGAGACAATTAAAATTATATAGACACTATGTGATAGGATTTAGATCCTGGAGCATCGAATTTGTTAAGCGCCGTTTACTACAATAATAGCCGGAGTACCAACTAAATTGACTGAAAATGGTTAATATGTGACCATTTACACAATATGTCTTTTTTTCACCATTCACTACTCCTTATTTTTGGTACCAGTCTCATTTTCTCAAGTCATAGGACGAGTACTTTTGGATCATTTGTCACCAAATTTTCCGCAGGGTATTTATTTGCACATATAGAATAATAATCTGAGATACTATAAGTTAAGAGTGAAGCGAAACATCATGTTGGGAGTGAAAAGCGTAAATATTTCACTTTAACCTTGTAATAGTGCAGCAAGACTCGTGCAATGAAATTTCACAGAATTTTCTGTAAAATTCTTCATCTTGAAAAAAAATACAACAAGTCGGATTGGCACTACTACAATGGATCTCAGGTGGATTTTTTTATCACTGCTTATTATCTATGTCATTATTCCGCTTTAGGTTTTCGTGTAATCATTTGATCTTATGATTTCACAGAATATGTAAAACTTCACAGAATATGTAAAACTTTGGCCGCTACAACAACAAATATATGCCAGTTAAATATTAAAGGGTGTTCTAAAGCGAGCAACGAAAAATTTTTAAATACTAATTTAATACAGACACTTATATATAGACACTTTAAATTTCCAAAGTTAGAGTTAATTGGTGTAGTCTGTAGAATAAACTACACCAATTAACATTAATAATTAAAGGGTGTTCTATCACTTAATGTAATATTGACTATGTAATTTAGACAATTTGCTGTATCTTGGAAACCGTAAGAGGTAAACTCTTAAAATTTTAAAAAACGCTAAAACTAAAAAATGGCAACATTAAGAAAATGGCAAAACGAATAATCGCCAAAATGAAAAAAGCGCTTAAAGAAAAAAGCACCAAAATTAAAAAATTCTAAAACGCAAAAAATTACCAAAACTAAAAATCGCCAAAAAACTAAAAAAAACCCAATAACGAAAAAAGTCTTCAAAGCAAAAAAAACACTAAAACCAAAAAAAATCGCTAAAACTAAAAATATCGTCAAAAAACGGAAAAAAATGCCACAAATGGAAAAAGATCACCAAAACGAAAAAAAGCGCTAAAACAAAAAAAAAAACCTCAAAAAATTGTCATAAACCGAAAACATCGAAAAAACTAATAAAGTGTCAAAACCAAAAAAAAAAAATCCCAAAAACTAAAAAACACCAAAAGCCGAAAAAGCGCTAAGTCTGACAAAAAGCGCCAGAAATTATAAAAAAAGCGAAAAATTGTTGTAACAATAAATACGCGAAAACGAAAAAATCACCAAAACTAAAAAATCGTTAAAAGACAAAATATATAATTGTAAAAAACGATAAATTGCAAAAAAAACAAGAAAGAATACCAAAATGAAAAAAGCGCCAAACCAAAAAAAAAAATCGCTAAATCAACAAAAAAACTTAAAAAATAAAAAAAATAAATTAAACGAATAAGCAAAATGAAAAAATTGCCAATGAAATAAGGGCAAAAACGAAAAGGGATATATGTGTATTCGTACGCAACCCTTCGTGTTCGAGCTAAAGTCGCACTTAATTTATATAAGGTTTACCTTATTTGGGAACATTGAAGGTCCTGTGATTATTTTGCTGTACGATACATGATTAACCTGAGCTAGATTTAATCGAGAAGATGCAACATTACACTCATAGAAAAATGCATATTTGATTTTTGACATCTATGTTATGACGACAGTGGACGCTGTCCATTTGTTGACAAACGTCATCTGAGAATTTTGTTTATAACAGTGTACAATAAAATCAATTTTCTTAACCGAATTCAAAAAAGGAGGAGGCTATCAATTCGGTTGTATTTGTTTATGTTTGTACACGCATAGCTGATTTTCAAAATTCTTGCATCGGAAAATCGAAAAAATTTATTATCGCTCAACTGCTTTATTTATTGACCATTTTCCAAATTCTTTTGCTGTTTGAACAGGTTTGCTGGCAATTTGGTCCTAAAGCGTCCTATAACTTTTTTTCGAAAATTGGAACGGCAACTCGCATGTCCCAAATATTGATTGTCGCATAGCTCTCCCATTTATGGACCGATTTAAAATTTTTTAAAGGTTTTCTTAAAGTTTGGTCCCATAACTTTTTTCTTAAGAATCGGTGGGGCAATGCTCCCGTCCCAAATATTGATTGTAGCATAGCTCCTCCATTTGTAGACCGATTTTCAAAATTCTTTTGTTGTTTGAACAGGTTTACTCGCATTATAGTCTCATTACTTTTTCGGAAAATCGGACGGGAAAATGCCCGCCCCAAATATTGATTGTCGCATAGTTCCTCCGACTTTGAAAAACTTTTTTATTTGAAAGTGTTTGTTTGCAGTTTGGTTCCATGGATATTTAATTGGAAATCGGACAAAGTAGCCGCCAGATATATTTGTAATTTGTTCCATTTACTCTTGGTACTGAAGGCCGCTATTTTTTTTTCTTAAAAAAATTACAGGACCAAACTGAAAGAAAACCCTTTCAAGCAAACAAAGAATTATGCAAATCGGTCCATAAATGGAACAGTTATGCGTGAAGAAACATAAAAAATACAACCAAATTTATAACCTCCTCCTTTTTGAAATCGGTTAAAAACAAATTTTTGTCGCTTAAACTGAAATAGCACAGGTTCGAATCCCAGCTGGGCCAAAAAAACAAGATATGGAAAACTATAAATAAATATCCCGAGATCCATTCGGATCTAACTGAGATCCCAATTGCGATGTAACGCAGAAACGTATTTAGGACCTGGGGGCAAATTACGGCATTCGACATCGATCGAAATTTTAATACAATTTAAATGGAAAATGCGATCGATATCGTATGCCGTATTTTTCCCCCTGATTGGTTTCCTGTGTGGAAATATCAAAATCTTGAAAAATTAGGTCAAATTGGAAAAATAGCAAACTCTAATATTGAAGTTATATTGCTGAAGCAGTCCAAGGTACGAAAGTAAGTAACAATCACTTTTATTGAAGATGAGCAAAAGTACGATTAAAAATCTATGTTAGATTCTTCCAACAAGTTACCAAAAGTTTCCCACTTGGTAAAACTTTTGTATGAGTATTGGGAAAATTTCTAGTCGGGATGGTGTCTATAAAAAATTTTTTTTTAAGTTTTAAATTTATTTATTGAGTCTTCAATTGTAGATTGAACTAACAATAAGTATTCAAATTTTAAAACTTAAATTGTTAATAATTAGTCCAGCCACTGTTAGACAAAATATTATGTTCAACGGTTGCTTCTTTAGATGTCTTGCCTCTCTCGTATTCGGCTCAGAGCAAGGGTGTACCTCCTTCTCAGCCGAGTGTGTCCTCTAAAATTAATGATGTTGCGGGCTAAGGTCACGTTTTTTTTCGGCAAATATTTGCCAAGTGTGACCGTACCCTTACAACACTATCCTTCCTAAGCTATTTCAACAGTTTTAAACCAAAAGCCAGTAACAAAAATTATTTTCTATGATTTTTCTTATTATTATACACTCATAGAGTCAGGCTTGGTTCCAGCTTAAGCTTTTGGGAGCGGAACTTTTAAATGAAACGCACCATTTTGTAAAATTTCTTTTAGAAACTCCATAGATATGAGGTATATTTTATTCGTTTTGGAGGGGGAAATATCCCTCTTTCGCCACCCTGTTGGCTGAAATTGTTAAGATTTTCATTATCTAGAAAATGATGAAAATCAAGAGTCTGGGTTCATCATCAAAACTACAATAAAACAGTTCAAGTTATGAGCCTACTTAATAATGTAATATTTTCATTAAATCAATGAAATAATATTAATAAAATAAGGACATAATTTCCCTAAAATAACGAACTAGTTTCATTGCAATAATTTTATTAAAATACTCAAATAGTTTCATTTAAATAATTAAATAATTTCATTAAAATGGTGAAATATATTCGTTAAATTATGGAATATTTTCATTATTTTAGCGAGATTATTACATTGCATAAATCAAATTATTTCATATATGTCTTTGATTGGAATTTTTATTAAAATAGTATTTACGAAACTTGTTTCATTAATCCAAGGAAGCGTGACGTTAATTGAGTTTTAACGAATTTTTTCATTGAACTAATGTTGAAACATACAGAATGTACGAAGAAAATTATTTTAGTGTAATAATAATGTTGAAATATATCAGCGCTGTTTTTCTATCAGTCCAGTCTTCCTAGTCGAGTGCTAGCTTATTAGTCTGCTTTTTTTCCCTCTTATATTGCTTTTAGTTTTACTCCACTGTGAAATCAAATGTTGGCTTATCATAGCAGTTGTCCATTTTGTAATTTCTACATAAATATTTCTCTTTAACTGGTAATTATTGTTGTTGTGATCGCTGTTGTTGCTGTCTCTTTGTTAGCAAATTCATAAATATAAGTGCGTATGCCAACATCTGTTCATGTGTATTGTAAGTGATTGTGACAGGAATTCATATCCTGTGTGATATATAAGAATGTATGCTTGTATAGTATGTGTGTATAATTGTCTACATTTATGACATGACTTATAAGTGTGTTGCTAGCATTTACTACATACAACATTCATACATGACAACATATTAAATCATACATATTTGCTGTTTTATGTTATTTGCCTTTGCCGTTGCAATGTCAACATTTCCAACCAGCATGTACTCGTATACGAAATTACTTTAATTTGTGACATGGACCACATTTAGTTGGCCACTGCGGATAACATAAGTTGTCAACAAATCTCAAAATAATTATCATTGATTTTAATCTCTGCTCTCATAAACCTCTGTCTCGTTCCTCCCATTACAGTGACCAGATATATGCAATAAGTATGAGCGAGCCATCTTATTCACTACACAGAAATAACTAAATTTCAATTTCTGTAAAGAAATTCAATGAAATAGTAAATAGTTTGTCTAGGAACGGACCTATAAGCAAATTTGTAAATATAGACAAAAATATCTCAAAAATTTCATTGAAAAAAACCTGTTTTTTCAGTGAACAAATTGTTTAAATCTATGAAATAATTTGTCTAAAAATATTTACAAATTTTAAACAAAACAATTTACTAAATCAAATAAAAAGATTTACTAGATTTTCTGAAAAATATCCAACAATATTTTTGTCTGAATTTATAAAAGAATTAATCTAAAAATACTAACAAATATTAGACAAAATAGTTTACTTAATCAAACAAAAATATCTACTGGATTTTTCGTAATATATCAAACCCAATTTTTGTCTGGGTCATCATCATGATCATCCGTTAAGAATTTATGAAATTTCACTGTGCTAAATGTGTTCAAGTGTGAATGTTTATCTAAAGACTCTAAAGAAATGAATGAGAATTAACGCAACGACATTAACGAATTGGTTCACTCAAAAATCTTCAGTAAACAAACTTGGTACAATCGCAATACTTTTGCTATCGCTGTTGTTGTTGTTGTTATTTGTGTGTATGTCGTCATCGGGGTTGGTTTCTTTTGCGACACAATTTTCTTGTTCTTTTTGGTGTTTGCGTCCTAAATAAGAGTCAAAAAAAAACAATTCATTGATTATGTAAAGAATATTTACTGAAAATAAAAATTATTTTTAGACAAACTTTTGTTTGAAATTTTTTTGGTGATAATTTTTTCTGTGTAACAAAGAAAACAATCACAAACAATCATATTCATTGTAAATACGAGTGTTTAAAACTGATTATTTGAAATGAGCCATTGCTTTCATAATCATTGCTTGTGTTGGACAAAAAATGGTTGCATCATAAAAACGCAGAGTACATAATCGGTTATACTCGAAAGTTTGATACTCGTTGCAGGTCTCTGACAGTGACGTACGGTTTGTTACATGTGTGTTGTAATATCATACATTAACAAGAGTGTTTTAGCATGTGCATGTGGTCGATATTTAACGAATGGAAATTATGCTAGATTTTTAAAATAATATTTTATTATAAATGAGTTCATAAGAGTACACAACTTTATCCATAACAAAAATTTGGCATGATGTTAACATAAATGATGAATTTTAACTGGGTCTGAGCAAGTTTTTCCATACAATATTATAACATTTATTATATTTATTAGAGATACTATTCTACCAACTAATTTTTCAAAATCTTTTTATTTGCAGAAGTTTTTTAGTCTAATTCCTCATAAAAATTTATTAAAATTTTCCTAAATTACGAGCATTTAACACCTAAAAAATACTGTGGCTTTTAATATAATTTTATAGTATTCTAGCTTTCAGCTGCAGCATTTAGTGGCAATAAATATATATTCTTTGAAATGAAATTCTACAGAAATTAATTAAAAGTTTAGCAGCTAATCGAAAGGGAAATTCATAAAATCTTCTAGCACAATTTAAAACGAAAAAAATAACTCAGTGTTCTTGCACTAATATATTTGCTCAAACCATATTCTATGTATTGGAAATTTAATATTTGAAAAATATTCCTCAGATAAATCATAATTCACAAATAAACAAAAACAAACACACACCGCACATTTGCAAATACATTTTGATATTAATTTTCTCAATGAAATTTATTAAGTAGATTTTATCACCTTAACGAAAAGTTAAAAGAGATGAAGGAATAAGTGTTTAAAATGCATTTAGAGAACTTAAGAAATATTCACAAATTCTTTATTGAATGAGTGCATAAAGTACTTAGAAATGATTTATTTCAATAGGTAAATGAAAGATGGAGTATATTCTTATAGTAGACAGAATAACCTGAAAATAAAATTTTTTTTTGTTGCTTCCCTTAAATAAAAATATGTGGAATATAAAGATTTGAATGCGCTTAATTCAAATCCGTTGTCAGTGTTTTTCTAGAACGTGTAGATTTTGTTTGTGGGCGTAACTAATATGACAGCCGAAAAAACACGGTCACGCTAATACATATTAATATTTCATCACTTAATTAAGAATAAAATCAACACTTGCCCAGCGGTTTGCATAATGTATAGCTTATTTTATTCCCAACATAACTAGCTTTCTGATAAACTATAAAAATGTAAAATTTTTGCCCTGTTAATTTTTTTATGAGTTTTTGAAAACGAAAAAAATTTAATTTATCACGAAAAAAAATTTGTTTTCTTTATAAATAATTCCTGGAGTTTTCAAAATTAGCATACATGGTCCATGGCACATGGGTGATTCTCATTTCAAATGCTTTTTTCGTGTTCGTTGAAAGTATAATAAAATATTTAATATAAGAAAAGCAACATTTTTGAAAATTAAAACTGCTTTTGCATGATTTCATAGATTATAAATAAATTTACATAAGTTTTTTTTGTATAACACTGTCCATTATATGATAAAAACGAAGAACAAAAATACTGTTTATACTGCATTCATACAAAATGGCATGTCCGTAATGCATGCTAATGATTTTCCATGGAAGTGTGGCGTCTGCCTAAAATAACGTTGTTCTGTTCTGCTGTGTACGTTGAAAAATTAAGTTCATGTTAATTTTTTCCCTTCTTCTATGGAATATTGATCATTACTAGTTCTTTCTGAATATAACAATACCCTGAATATAACTTACCCCAAATAATCACTTTGAACTCAATTGCTTTTCATTTACATTTCAAACTTGTTGGAAAATCGAAGGAAATTAAAGAAAAACCATTTTAATTATTTGATCGACATTTTTTCCATTTTGAAACCCAAATCGTTTAATCTATAATGCATGAGTTTCTATCTATCAAAAACCAGCATCATAAACATCAAAATTTAGAAAAGACATCAAATACTCCTTTAAGCACACGTACACATACATGCAGTCAAATATACAAATACACTAGAAACCCTGCAGATAACGCGACTAGTCCATACACGCGTGTAAAGTATACTCCATAGAGGACTAAGACTAAATGTATGAATAAAACATGGTCGATTTAATATTACGATGTCCAAGGGCTGGACCTTTTAGCCCAATTTTTTACTACATCGGAGTAGTCTCAAAACTACTCCATGTCACCACTTGATGGAGCACTCAAGTGTTCGCGTTGTAATTATTAAAGCACGAGCACTTGTCGCTTAACTACAAAATCTTATTTGCAAATGATATGGTGCATGTCTGCCTTATATCGGAGTAGTCTTACAACTACTCTATGTAACTATTCGATGGAGCACTCAAGTGTTCGTGTTTTATCGATTGCAGTCGTTTCAACGCAAACACTTGTGGGTTAACTAGAAGCTATTGTTTGCGAATGATATGGTCTATGACTGCATTACATAGGACCATGTTATAACTACTCCGTTTCAGCTAAAATAAACTACGTAGTCCAATATTACCTATAGGGAAATATCACACACACACACACACACACACTCAAACCTTTATGTAATATTATTACGTCAGTGTGTTTAATGGGGAGAAATATTTTCAACCAGTGAATTGGAAGAAAAGATGATGACACAAATATTCAACAACAAGCATTTGATAAAAAGGAAACATATAAGGAAAAATGACAACAACAACAACTACAAAAGAACATAACCAGCCAAAGATTTAAAAAATCAGTTTAAATTTTCAAAATTTTTACTAATGTTGGAAAAATTTTATTAAAAAATATTTATAATTAGAATTCTTCTCACAGTAAGATGAAATTGGTTTTTATATATATTTTTTTTCCATTTGAATTGTTTCTCTTTTAAGAGTTGAAACAAATTTAATGATCTGTTAATGACACATTAACAATTAAAGTGGTCAATTGTTAATAATAAAAAAAATAAAGGAAACTGTGAAGCAAAAAACTGTTAAACGATTTTTTTTAATTGATTTGGTATTCACTGCACAAAACATTAAAAAAAAAAGATACCATTTCATTATCATCCGGCATTATAAAACCACGTTATCGTACACGATTTGCCTTTAATGCTGTAAATACACGTAATCAAATACAAATTAATTTTATATTAGCAACATGTAATGGCTGCTTTTGACAAATTAAAACCTTGAAACACGGGATAGAGAGATTTCACGAAAATTAAATAAAATAAAATTAAAATATCCAATAAAATAAAAATAAATTTTGTGGTAAAGACACGTTATGGATGCTAAAAGCTAAATTCAAAATGGAATTTAAAGAAAAGAAATGCTGAAAAGTTGTTATGGCTCGAAAAAAATTGTTCCAGTCATGAAAGATATGACAATGATGTTTTTAAAACTGTAAAAACAATTTTATCACGCCTTAAAATACACCATTTGGGTGACCCTTAATATTTAAAAGTTTAAGTCCACCCAGTTTGGTGACTATTGATTAAAAAAAAATGATTCTGCCAAATTTTCAGATCAATAGGTTGGGAGAAAAATGTACCGCCAGTCCGCTCAAATTTAGAAAGAACCATAAAACTTTAGTTTTCTTGCCTTATAACTTCAAAAATATTAATTTATCAAAAAAAAAATGTTTAAAGAAAATTTTGCTTTTGAAATTTACAACAAAACAACCCATACTTTAATAAAATTAAAATACAACTTTTCATTTTATTCACAATTAAGTGAGAAAACTCAATTGACAAAAATTTCAATTTCCATACAAAACACACAATCTAAGATTTTACTCTTTGTATGAAAATCGTTTCTTTTATCATTTGAGTTCCCTCACGTAGTTGCGAATAAAATCAAAAGTTCTAGTTCGATTTTAATAAAAGGTGGCTTGTTTTCTTTGAAACAAAAATACTTTTCGTCACAAGTTCCACGATGTCTCTGAAACTACCGGGCACATTAAAACCCAATAATCTAACAGCCGAAATTGGATTTTTATTTTAATTGAATAGGTCGAACCGTTCTCCAGTTATCTCGTGCAACTGCTTAATTTTGAAATATATGCAAATCTCAAAAACTAGAACTAAAGAATTAAACAGACTGCAAATTACAAAAAAAACAAATTTGATTTGATCCAGTCCAAGCCCTTGTAGACCAGTGCACAGTGAGGACTTTTGCAAAACAAATGGTAATAGATCAGCTGATTGGATTTATCCGAAACTTCGAACATCTTTAGAAGAGGAGCCAGGCTTTATAACGCGTTTCTCTGTGGACTTCTGGTTTAAGCACGAGAGGAGTTCCAGTGGGCTAAAGTTGACCATCTTAGACTCAAAAAAACTTCTGAGGCTTCTAAGTTTTTTAAATGGTGTCCGCTTTGAGTTAAAATAAAAGAAATAATATCCTTGCATGTGTTACCGTATCTCGCACATCTTAGAAGATTATGACTTTTTTGTCTTGCCTTTTTTTAGTATTTCGCCTATAACTTTTTAGTTTACAGTTGGATTTTAAAATAAAAGACAGGATTCCATTTTCGACAAAATTTTAAGTAAAACTGTCTGTAGAATAGACTACACCAATTAACAACGTTATTTAAACCAATAAAAATTATAGGGTGATCTATCAGTTAATGTAATTTTACTATGTAATTTAGACAATCTGCTGTATCTTAGGAACCGCAAGAGCTACGGATATGAAATTTTCACAATATATGTAAAACTTTGGGCGCTACAACAACAAATATATGACGGGTAAAAATTAAAGGGTGTTACAAAGCGAGCAACGAAAAATGTTGAAATACTAATGTAATATGCAGACACTTATATATGACACTTTAAATTTTCAAAGTGCTAATTGGTTTAGTCTGTAGAATAGACTACACCAATTAACACCGATATTTAAAACAATAAAAATTAAAGGGTATTCTATCAGTTATTGTAGTGTTGACTATGTAATTTAGACAATATGCTGTATCTTGGAAACCGTAAGATGTAAAATCTTGAAATTTTAAAAAACGCTAATACTAAAAAATCAAAAATTAAAAGCATTTCAAAACGAAAAAACGCTTAAAGAAAAAAAGCACCAAAATTAAAAAAATCGCTACAACGCAAACTAAAAAGATCGCCAAAAAAACGCCAAAAACCTAAATAAGTCGGCAAAACGAAAAAAGCACTACAACATAAAAAATCGCTAAAACTAAAAATATCATCAAAAAACGAAAAAATCGCCGAAAATGAAAAAAACACCAAAACCAAAAACATCGCCAAAAAAAACTCCAAAAACCGAAATAAGTCGGCCAAACGAAAAAAAGCACTACAACATAAAAAATCGCTAAAACTAAAAATATCAAAAAACGAAAAAAATCGCCAAAAATTAAAAAAAAAATCACCAAAACGAATAAAAGCGCTAAACCAAAAAAAAAGTGTTGAAACTAAAAAATTCGCCAAAAACCAAAAAAATCGCCAAAACGAATAAAAGTGTCAAAGCAAAAAAAAATCGCATAAATAAAAAAAAATACAAAAAACCGAAAAAAGTTCCCAAAACCAAAAGCAGCGCCAGAACAGAAAAAAGCTCCACAACTAAAATAAATCGCTAAAACTAAAAATATCGTCAAAAAGCCAAAAAACGTTAAAACAAAAAAAAGCGCCAGAACCAAAAAAAAAAGTCAAAACTAAAAATATTGGCATAAAAAACAAAGAAAAAAATTTCAATAAAGCAAAAATCGTCAAAAAACGAAAGAAATCGCCAGAACGAAAAAAAAGTGTCATAACCAAAAAAATCGCCAAAACGAAAAGTGTCAAAACAAAAAAAAATCGCTAAAACCAAAACACTCACCAAAAACCGAAAAAATCCCCTAAACCGAAAAAAGCGCCAAGAACTGAAAAAATCGCCACAACTAAAATAAATCGCTAAAACTAAAAATATCGTCAAAAAGTGAAAAAAAAAATTTAAAAAACGCCATAAACCAAAAAATCACCCAAAACTAAAAAAATCGGCAAAAAACAAAAAAAAATTGCAAAAAACCAAAAATCGCCCGAAAATATCACGAAAATTAAAAAAGCACCAAAAACAAAAAAAATCGCCAAAACAACGAAAAATACTTAAAAAATAAAAAAATAAAATTAAACAAAAAAGGACTTTGAAAAAACTGGCAAAATGAAAAAGGGGACAAAACGAAAAGGGATATGTTGATGTGTATTCGTACGGAACCCTTCGTGTCGAATCAAAGTTGCACTTTAATTAATTTATTTTTAAGTATCTTCATTATTTTCAAATTTGTAAAAAAAATTGTTTTGTTAAACACATTCACTCTTTAATCACATATCGCAAAAGGCAATCTATTGACAATGTGTTTAGCGCTATTATTTTGTATTTTGGACACATGATATCCTACATTCAGCAATGGCCAAAATCGTAAATTTTAAAAATATTTTTTGTGCTCAAGGGCCTATAAAAAATTGTGACGATAGGTTTTGAAAATTCCTTCTACAACGTTTTATAATGTAGATAGTTCTAAGAATTTTGGCAAAAATTGAAGAGAGCCTGATCATAAATGTGTATATATGCGCATATCTTCTGAAAAAGTCTAAATTTAGATAAAATTTTGTACCATAAAAAATATATATATATATATATATTAAATTGATATTTTTGATTTCTATATGCATCTCTTAACTACGCCTGAAAAATTTTTTCTCGAGATATTCCGAGCTTAGGGTGTTACTCCTTGGAATTTTTCTTGTTGCATAGTGTGGACTCTTTATATCATCATTATTTCCCTAGGTGGTTTTTTAGTCCGAGCTCAAACTCTTGGTGTCACTTAAAAAATATGATGTTTTCAACTTAAAAACAAGAGTCTAATGATGCAATCACGAGGAGGATAGTGGAACTTTTATACTTAGTGACGAGGATGAGACACTGATGTCAAGAGCTAGGCAGTGGAACACAAATACCAAAAATAATAATCAAGTTATTTCAGTCCAGACAAGAATTGTGCAGCAACATGAATTTAGTTTTTTTTTAAATTTGAACTTTTTCCGAAAAATTTTCACTATTCTCCAGTGCAGGTAGATAAAAAGGTTAAACGGCAATCGCCATGCCATTAACAAAATTAAGTTCTTATCTAGCAATTATGAAAAACAAAATTAAACACTAAAATCATCAATCCTGATAAAACTTTAAAAACAAAATTAAAACATTAAATAACAAAAATGTTCAACCTCAACATAATCTGCATTAATGCAGTACAACCATAAACAATAAAACGTATGATGGCTTTTGTTGTGAGTTGCACAACAAGCACACAAAAAAAAACTTTTTTAATTCAAATGAGTTTAATTGATTTCGAGATTAGAAAACTAAAAACGATAAAAAGCAAATGAAAATCTCCCTGAAAATGTAATTTAAGGAGATTGTAATCAAATTCATGTTGCATGATTTGCAAATTCCATGAAAGTGTTTTTCGATCTGCAAATGCATAAAATGAAAATACTGCTCATTTCAGCACATATATCGCATCGCATAGCAATATGTTACATTTGGCCAAAAAGTACATGCAAATACAAAGAAAACTTTATTTGCTGAATAGAATAATAGTTTAGAACTCTTGAGTGTATTCGTACAAGTGTTCAAAGACCAACCAATAATGCCAGTGATGACACAACAATTTTTATGTTTTTATTATTATTCTAGATAAGGTTTTAAGGATATAACAGAAAACATGTTGTTTCTGCTTTGTATTTTGTCACAATAGAACTTTAGAGGAGAATCTAATAAAGCTGAGGTTTGTTTAATACTATTAAGCATACAACAGCATTACAGGACTCACATACATCTCTACGTATATTTAGCATTAATTCAACTCAATTTGTTAAGTTTTTAATTTAATATTTTTGTTTGCTAATTCTCGTTTGAAATGCTTTTTTCGTGTCCGTTGAAAGTATAGTAAAACATTTCATAGGATAAATGCCTAAAGTTCATACAAAATGGCGTGTCCGTAATGCATGCTGTTGATTTTCCACATTAAAAAAGTAGGAAATTTTCCAAAAACGAGATTAAATTTATAACCGTTTTAGAATATTTGCATTTGTTTCTCTTATTTCACAGATAAAATTTTTGAAAAATAATAGAAATTATAATTTTTGTTTTAATTTCTTAATTTTTGTGTATTGAGAGTTACGCGTATTAAAAACGCTTCATTACTTATTTTAATTATTGAAATTGCATTAACAACATGTACTTAATTAAAAAAGAAGGTTTGTAAATCTTAATATTTAAAAGTTAATATTTAATCGTTTGTATCTAAAAAGCTGTAATGAGTCTTATTCATATTTTTTTTTTTGAATTGAAATTTTTTAGTGAATAACTAAGCAGCTTAATTGTATTGAATTCCAAATAAAGTGTGGGTTCTGAAAAAAATATTGAATTCTTAAGAAAATGTATTGAGCGTTACTTTAACAAAATTCTTATCTACAATTTATCTATAAGTTTTAGGATATCAAAACAAAAGTTAGCAGCAATCGAAGGATAGAAACAATATAAAAAACATTATCTGTTTATGAATTTCGGATTTCCTTTGAAAAAGATTTTCTTCTATCGCACTATGGGTTGTAATATTTTCGAAGAATGTATTAGGTAGCTCGTATTTTGCTACAAATAATTATTGGAAAATTAAATTAAAATTAGTTTTATTTTAAAGAAGAGTTTAAATAAATGTTTGTTAAGAATTATTTAAAAAGGTAAATTTTTTTTTATTTTTATATGTGAACCCAAGTCAATATATAAAAAGTCGTCATAACTTTTAATTTCGTCCTGCGATTATTATATTTTCTTGTTTTTAGAGAGAAGATATATAAAGCTTTCGTACCCTATACTCTTTTTTTAATGTATTGTTTTCGCAAAAATCATTCCCAGAACAACAGCGAAAGCAAATGTAACGTTCAATACACATAAATGTGGGATAAAAAAGGATGGTTGCTTATTCTACTTTGATATTTCCAAGCCAGAAATAAAACACACGCTACTTCTAATGCTTATAACTAGAATATGGTTTTTTTAAATGATCTTAAAACTAGTACATGTTTAATTCAATGCGTCTTCTTTACTGATTGACTACTTCTTTCTCACAACTTCTATATACAAACTCTCATCCACAACTGTCACGTCTTTCGTTGTCTTGTTTTGGTTTTTCGCCGAATCTAAAAGCGTTTTGGAAATCTTCATGATTTTCTCGTCAATTGAAGAAACTTTACAAATTAAAAAAAACAGAAATGCTTTTTGTGCGTTTTAATTGCAATTGACCCATATAACAATAAATAATATTTAAAAAATTGGGAATAAAATTTTACAAACTTTACTAGGCAGTTCTAAATACATTAAGTTCGCTTTCTTTTCTAAACATAAGAAATATCAACAACTATGTGGCACAACTGTATGTTGACTAATATTATTTAGTTAACGAGCGCTTAAGTATTTTAATGTGTTTCGAAGCTTAAATTGTACAATACAAGTGCATGTTGGTGAGATTGTGGCTGGTCAGTAAACAAACGGAAACGGAAATGAACTTTTAAAAGACTTGGCAAAAGCTAGGGAAAACTAACAAAGGGAATGAACAAAATACCAACAATTCTACAACAAGACTTGCAATAAAAGTAAAAAAATAATAACACAATGCAACAGGAAAAATTCCGGGTAGTCCTGCTATATTTTTTTGATGTGTTATTATAGTCCCCTAACTACAAAAACAGTCGAAATTTTAGTTTCTAGGGATACATTTTTTTATTATTTTAAATTTAGGCCCCTATTATGGTTCACAACTCAACTGGGTTTAGTTGTCAATGTTACAACCCAACTCAACCATTTTTTTGTATTATGCTTCACAACTAATTTTAGTTGTCTTCGAAGAAATGTTCGAAAAAAGGTTCTTATCCATACACTCTGTTTTTTGAAACCATAGTACCCATCACAAATATTTTAAATATTTTTAGTTTTGACCTAACTATTTTTTCTTGAGACTTTATGTTTTATGGATATGGCAACAATATTGATTGACAAATGGGATATATTGCCGCCTAAAATCACCACTTTAAAAGTAAGCAAAATTAGCACAATAGTCGAAATAAAAACCAAAACACAACTGCTAAAAAACAGTTGTCTCGCTTTGATGAAAGTTGTAATCCACAAAAAAAATTATACAACTACAACTCTACTATCAATTTAGTTGTGAATCATAATAGGGGAATTAGGATTTTAGATTTTATCCTAACTCCTGAAGGGATTGTCCAATTTTATTACAAAAACAACTAAAAACTTTAAATAACATTACCTTTAAGCGGTTCTAAAATTATTTTTTATATACTCTATGGTTTCAGAATTATTCAGAACGCAATGATGGAAAATATATATATGATCAAAAAGCCACATATATTACAAATAAAATAAGCATTATTTCATGAAAATCGATGGATAAATATTGATTTTATTCATAACAAAGTGAAATCGCCTGATTTTTGCTAAAATTGCGATTTTTACACTGTACAACAAAATGATTTTTTTTTCAAATAACAAGATTTTTACAACTGATAAGTAACCAAAAAAATACATACTTGTATCGGCGTTTTGTAAGTTTACATCTGGGATTTATTTTAGGGGGAGTTAAATTTTCCCCCCTATAGTTTGTAGGCCTTATTTTAACGTATAAGATGTGTTCAGCGTCTCTATGTAAAATAACCCGGTTAAAATTTTTGTAGACTATGGTAACCCTTTAGCTCTTTGCGGTATGGGTATTTTCCGCCCATAAATAAATAAGAGGCAGAAGACTCGCTTTCAGAGGCATAACAGCGGGCTTAATTGTTTCACAAAAATGTTTCTCGTGATTTTTTAGAAAAAATTGTTCAACACACCATATATGTTAAACGTAAGTATAAATATGTGCAAAAGGGGGCAAGTTTAACTACCCCTGAAATAAATCCCAGATGTAAATTTTTAAAAACGCCGATACACGTATTTGTTATTTTGTTGACCTCTATCAGAATCAGTTGTAAAAACCTTGTTATTTGTAAAAAATTTTATTTTGTTGTACAGTGTATATATTCGCCATTTTAGAAAAATTTTTGCTTATATCACTATATTATGAATAAAATCAATATTTATTTTATTTGTAATATATGAGGCTTTATGATCAGTTAATAAAATTGGCAAGTTTTTTCCTTTTCGATTTTTGATAAATTTTTTAATAATAAAAATTTTCCAATTTTGCATAAAAAAAATATATTTTTTCATCATTGCGGTCTGAATAATTCCGAAACCACACACTATAGAGATGAGCGATATTTCAGTACCTGTGATTTAATCACTGTTACTGAAAAATCACGATTCACAGTTGTGACAAAATTTGTCAAGTAACTTCTACTTGCGAAGTTGCTATTTGCTCTTTCCCTACAGATAATTTTGGACTACGTGTTCAATTTTTGCTGAAATGGACTAGTTACAACATGGTCCTATGTAATGTAGTCATGGACCATGTCAATTGCAAACAAGAGTTTGTAGTTAAGCGACAAGTGTTTGTGTTTTAACGATTGCTAGTTTATATGCAATCGTTAAAAAACGAACACCTACTTGGGTGCTCCATCAAGTAGTTACATAGAGTAGCTTTGAGACTACTCCGATATAATGCAAAGCTGAGGCTAGATTCCACAACGATGAATTTTGTATCAATGAACACTTAAAAACAAACAAATTCACCGCACTTTTTCCAGTGAATAAATTTAGGCTCTAGTGTTCGCTATAACCGTCAAAATTGTACATTCTCACCGTTGCGGGTGCAAAAATCTAAAGTGAACACTGAAATTGGTGAACATTCCGAAATTCATCGTTGCGAAATCTCCTGCCTGGGTTATATGGTGCAGCCCTAGGACATCGTAATGTTAAATCGATCATGTTTTCTTCATACATTTAGGTTACATGTGGACTATACTTTACATGCGTGTATGTAACAGCCCTGCAGATAATGTGACTACTCCACATTATTAAGGCGTATTTAAATCTGCCTTGGTATATTAAACAACAGCGTTTTTGTTGTAGAGGTGCATGTGTGTATTTGATAATTACCCAGTGGTAAATAAAACGAAGTACCTAGATAATAATCGTTGATGTCAGGACGATGTTTTAAGCGAGCAATCTAAGTACTTAGGTTGTAATGTACGTGTAATCTAATATGTCATTTACTAATAATAGCTTCGATTATTTTGCATTGTGTATGTGAGAATTTCGTTGTATTTCATGGAATTTATCCCTTATATGTTCAAAGTAAAAAACTGTGGTCTACTTTTGAGCTATATTTCAACAACCAGCTCGCTTACAGTTCCACTTATTATGTAAACGCCTAGTAGCGACAGGTACTGACATTGTAGCTTACTTTGTAAGCGACAGCGCACCGATTAAACAGCCTATGACACTCTTATGATAAATGCAAGTGGAAAAATAAGCCAAAGCGTCATCACTAGCAGCTACTAAGTATTGCTTACATCAGCGATTACGTAATGGGTATTTTTACCACTGGGTACATTGCTATAAGAGAACTGAAAACAGTGATCACAGTCAAAGTTTTAAGTAAAAGTGATTTTTAAATCACGTTCACTATTCACAATGTTCTTTAAAAATCACGGGATCGCTCTTCTCTAATTTAGTATTGAAAAAAATAATGTTAAAATGGCTTATAGGTAATTTTATTCCAAGTTTTTAATTGTATTTTGTAAGGAAATTCGATAACTCGAAGTTATGATGAAATTGGTGTAGCAGCCTCTTGAAAAATTGAAAATTTTAGAAGAAAATTAAGAAGAAAAACGTATCCATATAATTTTAAATATCGACTGTTTTTGTAACACATAAAAAATATAGTGGTAATCATAGGTCATGACAAAAGTTTCATTTTGCTGCATAGTGTAATTAAACGAATGTTATAACAATATACTCTTATGGCCTAAGTCATGGTTTGTGCTTGAATGCATGAGTTTAGTTATAGTTAAAATGGACTCATTTATTTAAGCATGTGTGTGCGTGTATGTATGTGTGTGTATGTGTGTTTGAAACCATACACAAGAACCAATAGAAAACTAAATAAGTTTTAATGGTTGGTTTTTATCTTTTTAATTATTTTAGTGCTATATTAAGCTTAGCATATAATCTTATGCAAATGTCAATAGAATATGTTCGTTTTTAAGTACATAAATATAAAAGGATGAAAATTGAATTGAATTTTTCTTGTAATGTCTATATAACGATCAAATGCAAATATTATTTGCACTTAATTATGATATACGATATTTTCGCGAAACAGTTTTTTGTACCGATATATTATTGCAATAGTAATACTCAGTGAAAGTTCCAAGTGCCCACCAATTGGCGTTTACAAATGTACTTTTTTGTAAAAAAAAATAATAAACTACACCAATCATTTTAAAATGGCAAAAAAAATATTATACTTATATTAATGGTATTTTATATTGTAATGATTTTTCTTCCTTTTTCTCAAAATTTTTGTACCAAGCAAATATTTTTGGATGATAAACAGTTTTAATAACGAGCTTGTTTCTGTATATTCGCATTTAAATGTAAAATTAAACTAATAAATTTTGCGTTACACAAAGAAACCTGCTGAAAAGGACCCTAAAAGTCAAGCAACATGTACTCATAATAACAATAACAAGCGAAAAATGGCAATAAAAGCAAAACAACAGGAAATTGCACTTCAATGACAATAATCATAATGCTCGCAATCGTGTAATAAAAACAGAGAACAACTTCAATTTATTTAGTCAGTCATTCCTTCTCTAGTCGTGTCAGCTTACACATAATGTTATTGAACCCGCACTTAGCTATTTCAAAATTACTTTTACACAAGTACATAGTCAATCTTTAATAAAGGCACAGGTAAAAGTGGAGTTAAGAGGCCTTATTATGTTGAGGTTTTTATAACTACAATAACATTTCACACACTTTTGTCATTAAAAAGCAAAATAATGACAAAACCGAAGTATTTTTTTATTTACAGCTGATAATGCTATAAAATTTAATTAGCCATAAAAATTTATTTGAAAAATTTTCATTATTATGGATGACATTTGCATCAACTTTTTACATAGAATTTAATTTACATGCAATAAGATAAACATTTAATTCAAAGCAGAATTTTTAAAGTATTTTTTTATATCCCCAGCAAAAATTTTTGTAATTTTTGTAATCGGTAGTACTTTATTAATGGGTTACAAAGTAATGAGTGGTACCTATTTATCTCATTACTATGCTTTAAATTAGAACTAATACATAGTTTTTAATGAAATTAGTATGTATTTTTATCATTATCTGTGTTTATGTATTAATAAAATAAGTAGACAGCCACTTTTTAAGTCAACATGTGTTTATATATGAAAACTAATTTTTGTCGCTTAAGCTTATAAGTCAACAATAGGTGGGTGGGTAAAGTACTTCTCTTAAAATCTGAGCGAGCACAGGTTCGTATCACAGCTAGCTCAAAAAAATTTTTTAAAATAAATAATTTATAATGTGTATAAAATTTTTTATATTTTTAATTTGTTTATTTGACTACTTATTTTATAGCTTCAAGTAAGCTAAATAGTAACTAGTTAATTGCTGTGAAAATGTAAATACATTTGTAAGGGATGCCCTTTATTTTTTGGACTGCTCAAACAAAAATAAATACTTATCGAGTCAAATTGTAAGTAGTTACGGCTTAAATCCTCATATACTTGCCTACCAGTAAGCAAAGTTTTTGCTGGGTCTATTTAAGGACAACACGAAGACACCGATGCGGACTTACGATCACAAGACTCCAATATAAAATAATCCTAGCAAAGAAAAATGACTACAAAACAGGCGTGGTACTGTCCACTTTTTTGTCATACTGTTGTATTTTCATGAGACCTTATTGTTTGTGCAAAGTTTCATAAGAATCGCCTTAGTAGAAAAATATTTACTTTGCATGGGCGTAGCACTGCCCACTCTTCTAATCATAATGTCGTATTTTCACGAGAAATAATTGTGTGTGCAAAGTTTCATAGCAATCTGTAAAATAGAAGTAATTGAAAAAAATATATATTACTTTTGGGCGTGTCACTGCCCAGTTTTCTAACCATAATGTTGCATTGTCACGATAACGTAAAGTGTGTGCAAAGTTTTATTGGATCGGTTTAGTAGAAGTTGTTACTTTTTAGGGTTCCGTACACCAAAGCTGAAAAAGAGCCCTATTGTTTTTGCTACGCTATATATGTCTGTCGGTCTGTCGGTCTGTCACAGCCTTCTTTCTCTAGAACCGTAAGAGTTACGCACCAGAAATTTTCACAAAATATTTGTACCTATAGTCGCTACAATACTAAACGTGTATGAAAATAAAAAACTAATGGGTGTTTTAAAGCGAGAGGCGAAATTTGCTAAGATCCCAATGTAATATACAGACACTTGATATAGACACTTGACAAATTCAGAGTTAGTGTATTATTATGCAGACTACACCAAAAAATACCGAGATTTAAATAAAATAATATGTAGAGGGTATCCTATCAGCTAATGTAATTTTCACCCTCCTTCCTCTGTATCGTAGCGAATCGTCGGCGAAGTAAAGGAACTAATAAAATGGCTATATAGTTTTAAAAAATTTAATGCCTCTATTTGACACCAGAGGCACTGCAATACCGTTCTTCAAAACTTAACAAAAAACAGGCAATAGTAGAGTTGTAAATGGATTAATCTTTCTATCTCTCTCACTTCACCATCTGTTCTTTCTACACTATCCCTTTCCCACAGAAGGCAGTATATTATATAATTAACTGGTATGCATTAATTGCCGGAGTGTCCTACTTCTCTTTGAAAAAAGATAGCTGTATCTTGGAAACCTTAAGGGGCAAATTCTTGAAATGTTCACAGCTAGTGCAGCCTTCTACAGGCAACAGTAAAGAATGCTAAAAAACAAACGAGCTAAAAATTAAAGGGTATTCTATCAGGTAATGAAATTTTAAAATTAAACTCTATCTTATGAAACATAATTATTAGACACTTAAAACAAACAAAATATGGTTAAATAATAATAATTACTGGTTAAATTAATAATTAAAGGGTATCGCTTCGAGAAATGAAAGGAGCAAGCCGAAAAGTAAATCGCCAAAACAAAAAAAATCGCCAAAGCAAAAAAAAAACGCTAAACAAAAAAACGCAAAATAGCTAAGACGAGAAATATCTTAAAAATGCAAAAAGCGCTGAAACGAAAAAAGCACTAAAACGAAAAAAATCGCCAAAACAAAAAATGCCGCCAAAAGACGAAAAACCGGAAAAACGTAAAAATCGCAAAACAAAAAAAAAGCTAAGCCAAAAAAAATTTAAATAAATTGCACAAAACGGAAAAAATCGCCAAATCAAAAAATAACACCAAAATGAAAAAAAATCGCCAAAATGAAAAAAGCGATGAAACGAAATATCTCCCAAAAATTAAAAAATCGTTAAAATAACGAAAAACATCGAAAAAACGAAGTCAGAACCAAAAAAAATCACAATTAAAGATTAGCCATATTGAAAATATCGCCAAAAATAAAAAAGCGCTAAAAAGAAAAATGCACCAAAACGGAAAAATCGCCAAAGAATCAAGAAACATTCGTCAAAACAAAAAACCCTACAACGAAAAATACGCTAAAATAATAACCAAACCAAAATTGCCACAACGCGAAAAGAGATGTATGAGTGTGATATTCGTACGGAACCTTTCGTATGCGAGTCAAACTTGTACTTTACTGAATTTTTTAATTTTTATTTCTTAATTATTTATAAAAAATACATAGCAATATTCTTAGGTTTAAAAATTGTTTACGATATATTAAATGATTATTTTTCTATGAATTTTTAATTAAAAAATATTAATATGAAGAAAATGCCAATTTCCAATTTTTTAGGGCAAAAGTGCGTATAAGTACTATGAAAATGACATCCTTTTCTGTTTAAAAAATTTTAACGATATATTAGACGATTATTATTTTATGAATTTTTAATTTAAGAAAAGTATTTGTGAAGAAAATCCGAATTTCCAATTTTTTAGGGCAAAAGTACGTATGAGTAATATGATAATGCTGTCATATTACTCATACTTACTTTTACCTTAATAAAATTGGACATTTGCATTTTCTACACTTTTTTGGATTGCTGCAAAGTTTGCTACTATTTTCATGCAGGTAAATAAAATGCTTTTGAAAATTTCACTATTTTTCGAAAATCTACTTTTTTACCACATTTTTGAGATGGTGGGTAACAATTAAAAGCCACATAAATTATATTAAATGTATCTAATATAATTTGTAAAAACAATTGAAAAACTCGATGTGCGCTTTTTTTCTTAAGTGATTAATTTAGAGTATCGTAGAAAAATTCACTATATTTGTCTAATGTTTTAATCGATTTAAAATTTCAACTGCAGCTCTTGTTGAGTATATTATTTTCAATATTCATATGGATAAAGAAAATTTTTTGCTCAAAAATTTTTGTTTTTTTTTGGAAAACGTCCACAATTAAGCAAATTTTTTTCAAAATTTTATAATATTTTTACCCTCAAAGTCTTGACTTTGATTTTTTTCACGGCTAGAGGAATTGAGATAACTTAAAAAATTTCTTCAGCATATTTTCAAGGATTTTGGTAAAAATTATCAAATATTTTTTTTAAAATTTTATCTACGCTATTATCAGAAATATGTATTTACGAAATCGGGAACAAAGTCGAGGTCAAAAATTAAAATTTTAAGATTCAAAGCCAAATATCTCTGAAAATATTAAATATATTTTATTGAAGTAAAATGCTTTTTCTTTGCTTATTTAAAAGCTTTACAACAAGTTTAAGCTTATCAAAATTGAATAATATTTGCAAAAGTTATGAGGCCAACAATGTTTTTGATGTTTGAGGTAGTCAACTTTGACACCCTGTACCTCACCATATGGTCCAAGTTTCAACATTCTTAAAGCTTCAATAATCCACTACAATTTTTCCATACATCGTTTCGTAATTGGATCGCAAGTTTTAAAGATACAGATTTATTACCCTTTTTTGCAATTGTAACCACTTTGTGACGTCACATCTCCATAGCTGGCCGACCAAGGAATATAAGATATACATATATTTTTTTTCTCTTCTTTAGCTTTTTAATTACTTAAAATGTCAAATATATTGCTCTTAAACATTTAGTAGTGCCATATATGACTTTCGAATTTCCCTAGAGAAGTAAACAAAGCAACAAAACTCTTAAATAATAACCAAAATATGTATGCACTTAAAAATAACATATTACAATTGTTACATTAAAGACAAAATAATAGAAAAATGAAAAATGTAAAGAAACGCATAAACATGCAGCGGAAATAATGTATTAATCCTTTGGAGGCCATATTTTTATTGTTATTGCCTAGATAAGTAACTTTGTACTTATATCTCGTACCATCTTTCACTCGCTCTCTTTCACTCTCAGGTAAAAGATGGAAAAGTTTAAACATACTAAATATGAACTAGTAGTGTGTATATGAACAATAGATAGCAATATGTTTTACTACGAGTAGTTATATGTACTACTGGTGTTTAGAGTATTTCTACATATCCTTTGGCCTAATCGCAAGTAAACAGTGCTTCTTAATTAGTTTTCCTTGAAGACTGTTGAAAGTATATTTCTTTCTTCTAATTGTCATCTACATATCATTAAAATTTGCTTGTCTAATTAACTTCTCCTATGCTGCTTTATTTCCTAAAAAAAATTTGAATAAAATTTTGGAGCTCAAGACCGATTTAACAACTTTCTTTAAAAGAAAACTATGTTCAAAACTAACACAGGTATACAGAAATTTGAGCTTATATATTTAATTGCGAAAAAATTAAATTCGCCATCTACTTTTTGTTAGTACCTCCAGTTTTCTAGATATAGAAATAGAGAGAGTTGAACAATTTATGTATGTTAGCATAACATTAGACTGGTCTGTCCGATTTAATTAAAGCGGCAGTAGCAATATCCGCCTTGGCAGTACTATCACAACAGTTGCTGTCATGGTCTGAACGGGGCTTAATTCTTTTTTATTAGTTATTATCAGGGCTGGGACTTTCATGCAAATGCATGTTTTTTGTGGTGATAGATACATAGGTATTGGCTAATTATCTATGCGAATGATCAAATTTTAAGTAGTTTGCCATCGATTTGTAGTTGCATATTTTTGCATATTTTGGTGGCAAGTGCATATTTTTGCATATTTTGGTAATAAATGCATATTTTTGGAGTTAAAAAATTTTTTTAATGCATATTTTTCAATTTTTTTAAATAATATATTAATAGGCCGATTATGGATGGTAACCGAGTATATTTAAAGGACATTTTCTTTGCAGACCAGTGTAATTAAATAACAAAAAAAACTAGACGGGGAAGACAACGATCACATTAACGCAACTGAGAAAGGTTGTCTTACAACAATTCGTGCATGCAGTGTTTGGAAAATTCAGCAAGACTTTTTTCCCCTGACGGATAATTGATCCGTATTTGCAACAAAATTCTTTTTTGAATCCTATACTTTTGAAGCGTGTGAAGAATTTTTTTTTTTTTACAAATTTCTAAAACATTATTTCTTCAAAAAGTACCTTTTCTTCAAACTACATTTTTAAAAATATGTATCTTTTTCAAAAAGTACTTTTCAATAAATATTCTTCATATAAGTGCATTTTCTAAAAATTTTGTTTATCAAGAAGTGCCTTTTCCAAAAAGTAACTTCCTTAACATATCTTTTTCAAAAAGTACCATTTACAGAAAGTAAATTTTTCAAAAAGTCCATTAAAAAAAATTTTTTTTTAAAGAACCTTAAGTTGAACAGGCTGCCGGTTTCTAAAAACCGACCCACTTGGGTCCTTTGTTCCCTTTGTGATCCTTTGGTCCCTTTATACACCTTAAGAACTACTTTTTATTAGAAGTAGCTTTCTAGAAAAAAACTCATTTTACTCATTTATTTTTAAAAAGTACTTGTTTCAAAAATACTTTTCCAAAAAGTACCATTTCAAAAAACTAATTTTTCCAACAATTCATATTCTCGTAAAAGTACTCTTTTTAAAAAGTTCCTCAAAAAAGTATATCTCTTGTACTTAATTGTAAAAAGCATCAATCGTTTTAAAGAATATGTAGATTTTTGAAAATTTTCTGCCACTAATAATCCCTTTTTAAATTTTGCGTCACCTATGTAATATGTGTTTCATATTTAATAGAGATTAGTAAGTATTTCCCTTTTTGATACTTTTTTTTGTCCCCCTTTAAAAAGCCCAAAATTTCAAAAATAATTTTCTATTGAGCGGAAAGCGCACAATGTGGTGGTTCGAAAAAAAAGTTGAGCTTTTCACCCCTAGGATCAAAGATTAGTTGGAGACAATTCCAAATATATATTTTTTTTTTTGCCACGCCCCAGGATACCGCCCTTTTAATTTTTTTTACGCTGCGTCGCCATTTGTAGTCCGATCATAACATAATGCATATTATTGTTCATGGCTTGATTATAACATTTTTGCTTTTGTAAATTTTTAGTCCGACATTAAACTCAGGGCGCCACCTGTGACATCTAACATTTTTTGCAAGTGGCAAGAAAGCTCTCCTGAAACTTAGTATGTCTATATTTTAATATACCCACCTTTATGCCACGCGCCAAAGGTAAGCCTCTTTTTCTTTTTCAAATACATACTACTTAAAACCAGGTCAAATAAAATAAAATAAAAAATTACATCGTAGAATGAAGGGTGGTACATCAATGACGTTTCTAAAACTGTAAACAAAATATTTTTGCCACGCCCAAAAATATAGCACTTTTTGTGTTTTACATATAGCGCTGCCATTTAAAGTCCGACTTTATCATGTCTCATATCGTTGTTTATAGCTTGACTGTCACTTCATTTTTGGCTCTGGTGACTTTTTAATCCGACATCAAATTCTGGGTACCACTTATGCTATCTCGGATCCTTTCCCTCTTGTAGCCACTTTTTTGCACGTGGCAAGAAAGACCTTCTAAAAGAATTAAGTTAATGTTTCCTTTACTCATACATATTATATCGCTTGCCGTATATTAAAGGACCAGCAAAGTGCTGTATTTTGGAGCGTGGCAAAAAAAATTACTTACAGTTCTAGAAATGTTACTGATATAGCTTTCATTCTAAGGACTGACTGGTGCAATTTTTTTTTCTTTTATATATTGATCGACCTGGCTTAATTGCAATACATGTATATGTGAAAATAAAAAGAGGGGCTTACTACTAGGACGTGGGTTAAAAGTGAGTATATTAAAATCTAGATATACTAACTTTTAGAAGGTCTTTCTTGCCACGTGCAAAAAAGTGGCTACAAGAGGGAAAGGATCCGAGATAGCATAAGTGGCGCCAAGAAGTTTATGTCGGATTAAAAAGTCACCACAGGCAAAAATGAGGCCATAGTCAAGCCAAGAATAACGATATGCAATATGTTATGATTGGACCATAAATGGCAGCGCAGTATACAAAAAACTATAAGGGCGGTATCCAGGGGGTTGGCATAAAATAAAGAAAATATTTCTGGAATTTTTTTAAACTAATCTTTGATCCTAGGGAGTGACTGGCTCAACTTTTTTATGTTGTGTGGAGGCCCAACCACTTTAGTGCACATACTCAAATATATTCACTCAGTATATCAATGTGCACAAAAAAAATAATTGCTTAGAAAATAATACCAAAAAGTGCTACACTTTTTACCCTTTATATAATCGAAGTTCTGAAGTTTAGGGCCTGTCGTTCTCTTATTTATATTGAAGACAATAATAAAAAAATTAAATTTGTTTTTGTTTTCAATATAAATAAGAGAACGACATCGACTTGTCGAGATTGTGGAACAGGCCCTTAACCTTTAAAGTTATAACTTTAGAATGTAAATGGGCTACCATGAAAGTACCAAAATGATTTTTTAACCTTTTTAAAACGCCTAAATGTAGTAACAAATAAATTTAAAAAAAAATCAAAAAATCCAACTACGTAAACAAACTAAAAAGAAAAAAACAAGTCCAGTAGTGCGGAATATTGCGATATATTTTGAATTTTATGGCTACCTTAGTTAGATCTGGAAGTGGATTGACTCGATTTTCTTGAAGAAGGGCTCCGAAGATGATCAAAGTTCATAATATTAGTTGAAGAAGAACTTAGTTTAAGAAAAGTTATTTGAGAACTTCTGCCAATAGAGTTTAATGTGATTTCAGTCTTTTATCTTGTTTGTAGTATACCCTGGCCTGTTATTCTCTATTATTGCAGCTTGTTAAACAACTATTGTTTATGTGGCGCCTACACATATGCTTCTTTATTTCTATATTTTCTTCTATTAAGATTTTTGTTGTTGTGTTATTTTTCTACTGCGATTGTTTTCCATTATTACTCAAGTACATGCAAACTGTTTCCTGCCTTTAACGGCAACTATTTACAAAAAGATGAAAAAAAGGAAGTTACATTTTCTTTTTGCCCAACATACAATAATAAACTTTGATATTAAATACAATACACATGACGACTGTCGTCCGTCCGTCCATGCTTTCTTTCATTTATCTGTTTATAGCTCTTTCATCCTCTTTCTACCACTCGCCCTCTATTGCTCTATGCTCTAACACAACTACGTCAATTAGGGACTAGTACCCTTGTTTAAAGAAAATTTTAACAAAAGCTTAACTTATAAGCATATTTCGCATTAACACCCTGTATTTTAAGATTTTTTGCTTGTTTGTTGCTCATCGTGTGTATTTAATTTCCAAGTAGTTTGCAATTTTTTGTAATCTATTTTTTTTATTTTAGACTTATTTTTGTCATCTCCTTTGAAAGAGGCAAAAGTGTACTCTAGTGTAAAAATGTATATTGCTGTTTACTTACTTCACAATATCATCATTATTAGCACAATCATCATTATTGTCATCAGTAGCAGCCACATTATATTTTCTTGTACACATGTAAAGTGATTATTTCCGCAACCAGGCATTTGTATAATTATTTGTAATTTAGTGCAATTTAAATCTGTTACACTCTTTAAATGTTTGCTTTTTTTCTAGTTTTAACATATCTTAACTATGACTTTGAAAAAGGTTCAAATAAAACAAAAATTCAATAGATGCGAAAGCGTTTGTTTTAGAGGTGATGCAACTGAAAATTCTAATGTTAATGCAAGAAAATCATTTAGAATATTTTTTTTTTGCTGAACTTTCGCCGCTGTAAAGTCCCAAAGTAAGGCACTTCGAGCAACATTTGTTAATGCTTGTCATAATATTTTTTCTTGCCTGATTCAAAAAAAAATAAATTTTTGTATCCTTATAGCGTCTATGAGGTTCTAGAAAAATCATGTTTGGCTAAGCAGTTATCTCTTATACTAAGTGAGAAATACCAGTTTGAAAGTTAATATTTTAATATGTAAAAAAAAATAAGGGAAATATTCCTTCTGAGTTAAAAAATATACAATTTTGAATATGAGAATTTTAAAAAATTTTAAATTTGAGTAATGAATTTTTATTCGAACTGTATGGTTTTTATCCAAAGCTATTTAATTAGTTAAGCTTAAGTTCACTTTTAATTTAATCTT
Source organism: Panzeria rudis (assembly GCA_956483635.1). Classification (NCBI taxonomy): domain Eukaryota; kingdom Metazoa; phylum Arthropoda; class Insecta; order Diptera; family Tachinidae; genus Panzeria; species Panzeria rudis. Next base: position 18,541,023 of record OY101448.1, on the reverse strand, counting down.
TCGATCAAACTATTTTTTATTTAAGAAACAAATTCTAAAGCATGTAAATATTGAACATTCAAAGAAAAATTTGGATGTACGGAAGGTTGAACTGAGCATGCTAAGAAAAGACAGTTAGTAAAGTTCCGAACACATTTAGAAAAAAGCTAATTAATAGGTGCGACTCGCCGCAAGATGGCGACAGTCTGTTAATTGACCTTACTAAAATTAGTAGGATTTTCGCTACAGTGTTGTTGCCACTGTCAGTGGTAGTGTAGGTAAAGGACTCTGATGAGTAGACTTGGCAGTCTCGAAACAGCTGTCAGCTCAACCTTCCGCACATCCAAATTTTTCTTTGAATGTTCAATATTTACATGCTTTAGAAATTGTTTCTTAAATAAAAAATAATTTGATCGAAAGATTAAACTAAAAATGAAAATTTAAAATTTTTTACAATTTTCAAAGCACGATCTATCATGCTTTTGTCGATTGAGGGTGCTGTTGGCTAAGTAGTTAGCGCGTTTGACTACAAACCCTGAGGTCTTGAGTTCAAGACTAGTTTCAGGCAAAGCCAACAGCATCATGCATGCATATTTCTCAGGTGCATTGGTGTGTTATTATTTTGGTTGTTGTTGGACTGTTAAAATGATGAACGCATAGCACTGATCACTTTGGCAGTACCGGCAGCGATTAATACTAGCATATCCAATGCACTTTATAGCAGCCTCCTTCGTCGGTATTGTAACGGAACCATTGGCGAAGTAAAAAACTAATTAAATAGCTAACACAGCTTAAACAACTCAATGCCTCTAGTTGACACCAGAGGGGTTTGTAACACTGCTCTACAAAAAAAGCGCAATAGCAGAGTTGTAAGTTAATTAAGCTTTCTTTCTCTCTCCCACTTCACCACCTATTCTCTCTATTAGTCTTTAAGTCCATAGGTCGCCGGTTCGATTCCACCCAAAGACATTTAGTGTTTTTCGTAGACAAGCAAACAACTATGATAGTTAAAATTTGTTCGGAAAATCAACAATTCACATTGTTGATATAACAATAATCTTAATTTAAATAAATTTGAAATCAACAAAAAAAAAAGTTGCTAAAAATTTTTTTCTGAGTTTCCTTGAACTTACAATTTCGTAATTGTATTTACAAAAATCGTTGTAGGTTCAAAATCAATTAATTATTTAATTGATATAACAAAAAAATTAATTGTATTTACAAAATTTTTTTTTCTGTGATTAATTGCCTGATTGTGTACTTTTCTTTAAAAAAAAACAACCAAAAAAATTCTTCAACAACAACTTATTATTATAAATGTGTCTAAAGAGTATCTTAATAGCATTGATTTAAGAAAAAAAAAAGTTAGTCCAGATGTTAGCCCTGGACCCTTCCGAATTCGATAAATTTTGCAGCTAAATTATGAATTTGGCCCTTATGCTCTAAAGTCTCAAATCTTGGACTCGAAAACAAATACCACTTGCAGAAACTCTTATGTGTATCCATCCATTCATTTGTCAAATCATTTTAAGGGCCTTGGATCAAATACGGGCTTTATGGGAAAACCATAAAAAATTTTATTTGTGTTTAAGAAATTGTTGACCTTTCTGTTTTAATATTGTGTAATTTGCTTTCAATATATTTTTCTTTCTTTCTTTCTCTCTTTCTTTCTTTCTTTCTTGCTTTCTTGCTTTCTTTCTTTCTTATATAAGTAAAAAATCGTACTGAAATAGCTTTAATTGGCTTTGCAATTGCAATGTTCGCCTATACGTAATCTTAATATTTAATATTAAGTATACGTGACTTTTAAAAAACAGGGTGACAAATTTATTATCCGTTTAGAAATGGCTGATTTTGATTCTGAGCCCACATTGTTTTAAGTTTCACTCAGATCCAAGAAGCATTTTAGAAGCTCCAGACCTATTAAAATCTCTTTTACAAAAGTCCCCATTGTGCAATGGGCAATTAAGCTAATTTTAAAGATATTTAATATTAGCCCAATTCACAATCTTGTGCAAATGGTCTTGCATCGTAGCATTTGCAAAATGGTATTGCATACTGATATTCACCACTTAACAATTGCTAGTGGTGAGTATAAATGTACTATACCATTTTGCAAATGCTACGATGCCAGACCATCTGCACAAGATTGTGAATTGGGCTATTATATTACAAGCTGCACAATAGGTTCAATATTTTTTAGTAGAATTGTAAATCTTTGAAATTGATTTCTTTTAATTTAAAAATACATCTCCTTTGTTGTTAGTTTTCATAAAATCCTTCCAAAAGTGTCAACTTAAAATCATCTCTTGTCACAATTGTTTTCTATTCTTGACTTTAATCTCTAACATATTTCCACGCCCCGCACAGATTGCGTCAATTTGAAGTGATTGTCTTCGTTTGTGTGTGATGAAACATGTATGACATATTGACATTTGAATATAGAACTATTAATACACACATAGAAACATACATAAGTTCACCTCTAAGTGTATTTATGTATTTACAAGAGAGTAAATATGCGTTGTGTTAAATATTTGGTTGAACAGAATTGTGAATATGGGTGAAAATATTTATACATGAATATTCAACCATTTATTCATAAAATATTTAAGTTCTGTAGTACGAATGTATGTGTTTGTTAATATGTGTGCGTTGGCATTTCAAATGTAATCGTTTAATATGATTTCAATTTATGTGTGATCTGATTTAACTTTTCCAAAATATTTGCTTAATAATTGTATTTGTCAAATAGAAATCGTGGGCCACTTAAATCGACAATGCCAATATATATATAAAGGTGTAAACGTGTGTACTCGTAGATTTAACCTAAAACTTGAGCTTGCTTGCATTAGTGCAAATGAATATGTAGATTTATGTTTTTAGATTTCTGTATGTACATATATATGTAAATAGAAAATACTTTTGCGGATAATACAATTTACACTGAGCTACAAAAATTTGTTACCTTTCCAATGCCATAAGGAGAAGCATAAAAATTGTTTAAATGAAAACTATATTGACAATACAAATAAAAAAGGACCAACAGATTTATATATTTATTGTAAAATTTTGCACTAATTGTCAATATATTTTTTCAATTTAAACAAGTTCTCCTGTAAAACGCTTAAGAAGTTAGATAGGGCTATAACGAAATACTGTAAAGAAAAACATATTTGCCACTTTTGTTGGTACCTTTTCAGCTCTCTTCATCCCTTTTCAGCTCTCTTCATCCCTTAATGTTTTCTGGCTCTTTGGAATGCTATTGGCAAACTATCGCTCAATCTCTGAGCCTTGCTGAGCGTTTACTCTAGACTTAGCAATCATTAGCATTTGCTGAGGTTTCTATGGCCACCACTTACAATGTGCGTTTATACTCGAACACTGAAAGAATTTTGTTCATAAATTCTGTTGACTTCGACATTAATCCAATGAAACGATTCATTAAAAATCATCTAACGTTACGCTTGTTTGATTAATGATATAATTTTCGTTAAATTTGTTTTAAGGAAATTTTCACCATATATATAAAATAATTTCATTGATCCAATGTAATAATTTTGGTAAGCTAACAAAACTTGTTGATGATTTTCTGAAATTATTTCATAACATTAATGTAATTATTTCATAATTATAATGAAAATTTTTAATTATTTTAATGAAGTTTATTAATTATTTTAATGAAATTATTTCATTATATTAATAAAACGAGTTTATTATTTTGATAAAACAATTTCATTATTTTACTCTGCAGTTACACGTTCAAGAAATTGCTTTCAAATTGATCACACGTATTGCTTGTTAAAGCATCTTGATATTCAATTTTGTTTTCAAGATGCCGTCGTCAAGGACTCAACAACGAAACAGTAAAACTCGGTCATAACGAGTCCTCGTTTGTATCGCACTACGCTTAATACGAACTTGTCATAGAGCGGGTTTTTTTGCTGTTTGCACAAAGTTCGTTATAACCGAGTCTTACTGTAATTTACTTACATTAATTGTGATCAGCTGTTTAAATTGAACGAAAGATTGAAATAAAACTTGAAAGAAAAATTGAAAGCAAGTTGGTAGTGAATTTCAAAAAAATATTTATTATTTTAATGAAATATTTCATTATTTTAATGAAATTATTCCATTATTTTAATGAAATTATTTCATTATTTCAATAAAAATATTTCATTATTTTAATGAATTTATTTTATTATTTTAATCAAATTATTCTATTATTTTAATGATATTAGTACATTATTTTAAATAAAATGTTACACTATTTTTATTAAATTGTTTCATTGTTCTAATTTATTATTTAGCAGGCTTATTGACTGAAACTGTTGTATACACTATTTCAGTTAATTGACAATTCAATCCTACAAAAATGAATGACAGAGAGTAATGAACATCAGAAAATTTTGTAATTTTGATGCCCGCGCACAGTATCGTACTCAGACTATTGATTTTTATCATTTACTTTATAGGGAATGTCTTAGCTATTTTAACCAACAGCACTCTCAGAACAATGCGCTGAGAGTATAATAATAAGACAAAGTAAAACAACAACAATCATACATATTTATTTTTGTTATTTGCTTTTGGTTGACAGCTATGGAAATAAATAAGGATGTATCGTTCATAAATGCAATGAAATTTTTCATTAAAACTATGAAATACGACTCATTAAAATTTTAACATTCAAAAATAAAAATTTTAGTTAGTTTTTTTTTTTTTATTTCTAAAAGCATATAATTTAAGCTTTTGAAGTATTCAAAAAACACTTTTTTATCAAAACTTAAAGAATTTTCCGTAAAATGGCAAAATGTTGTTGTCATAAATCCAATGAAATCTTCTAACGAAGCTATGAAAGCTAAAGATGGAATTCCAACTAAATTCTTTCACAATATTAGTGGAACTTCAAATGTAGTGTGAAATATTTCATTAGAATTGTGAAAAGCTCTAAACGAAATCGTTTCATTGGCTTTATGAAGCGAAATTCTGTCAGTGTATTTGAAACTGATGTGAAAATAACGAAACTATAATAAAATAAAATTGTTCTAAATGACAATTGCTTATAATTTTAGTATTTTGAAAAATATTTGTCATGAAAAGTTAAAATAAAAATTGTTATTTTTCATATGTTTTCATGGTAATATTTTCAAAAATTATTGTTTTATAGTTTTGTTTTTCCCACAAAGTTTTTAGAATACGAGAATAAATTTAATTTTGTTGCACAGCGTGTTTTTATTTATTTCTTTTTTTTATATCACATTTGACAAATCAAATATTTAAGAAAACACTTGACTAAATTTGTACCTCCAGGCATAACATGTACGCTTATTGAGTAGACATGTCATTCAAATTAAAGGGGTTTATTTAAGAATGGCAGACGTCATATTCGTTAAACAATCCTTCTACTAATGGATAATAACTAAAAACATCTTCTCACACACACACACATACACATGCACACGCAAGCACGCCCATGAATTCATGTGAAGAATGATGTTAATAGTCAGATTTATAATTCAATTTCAGTTCTGTGTGTGAACAAGTACCAGATTAATGTAAGTGTAAAATCTATCATTACTGTCAGCAGGAGGGCATGAGTAAAAATAACTGAAAATAACTTTTGCTTTGAAAGTTGTAAAACAACAATATCGTGTATTTTCACACAGCATACAAATTATCCAACTTAATCTAAGAATATTGATTTAATCATTTTCTTAAAGTGTTAAACGATTTTCTTAAGCTAATAATTTGAGCCAAAAACAAATTCAACTATATAAATACGCCCACACACACATACAAACTTCTTTATATATACTCAAGTTTTTCCAATGAGTAGGAAAACTAAACATATTTATCCAGTTAACCCATCCAAGAGATGGTTTAGTGCTATAAATAACACGGGAAGAACAATAACTATAGCAACGTTCCTTTTTTTTTTTTTTTTTTTCTTTCAATAATGAAACAAACAACTTTACAACATCAATGAATTGAACACGAGCTAGTATTAAGTATTAAATAGAATATTGGCCATAATGTTTGCTACTTGGTTGGCTGATTTCTGACTGCTGGTTTGGTTCAGTGAATTGGAGCTCAAAGGATGAAGACGAGGAGCGGTTTAAGAATTTTCTATTTTATTATTTCTAGTCGATTTTGTTTAACCTTTAAACTTTCTTTAAAATCTTTTAATCTAAAATGAGGTTTATTTAACCGGCTTTAATAAAATTAAAAGTTTATTAATCCTTTTGTAGTTTTTATGTTTGATCCCTCAGATTTTCGCGAATTATACTGTACAACACAACCATTATAACAAAGTTGCAACAACTGATTCTGGTAAAAGTTACATGTATAGAATTGAAAAGCTTAAGCAGAACGAGATAAAGAGATTAGTGAAGTTCATAACCATTAATGAAAGCTGAGGGGAAGATCCCGCAAGATGGATTTCTCAGCCTGAATTAATCAAAGTTAAGGGATTTTCAACTAATTGGTTGTTGCTGATTTGGCGATTGTGGCTGCCGTGGCCGTGAGGTCTAAGCGGTAAAGAACTCTGATGAGAAGACCGGGAGGTCTGGAAATATATCAGTTCAACCTTCCGTTCAGCCAAAAACTTTTATTTGTCTTTTCCATTGTGGGGCTTAAAAGCAAAGGGATACAAGTGCAAAAAACTAAATTCTGAGTAATTAAGCTTCAAAGTTTTTTGTTCCTATGTATTTCATAATTAATATTTTTGGTTTCTAACAGTCATCCTACAGGTCTGAATTTTTTTATAGTGATAGATATTATGTGTTGATTTTTGCATATAACTAAATTTCCCCAGTTTTGGTACTTGTACCCCTTTGCTTTTAACCCCCTGAATTATTACATGATTTATTACTTCTTTCTAAATATAAACAAATAATTTAATTGAAAGAACTTAAGCCAAACTAATCAAATAACTTTGGATAAGAATTTTTACAAATATTTTTATGCTTTTCTTGCTAGATCGTAATAAGACTGTGACCACCCTCGTAACAATAAATAATATATTCTTTGTTCTTTTGTTATTTGCTTATTTCATTCGCCTTTAACTTGAAAAAATATGCAACTATTTATATTTCAAAATAAAGTTCATGTAAAATGGTACACCAACACCAAAAAAAAAAAACAAAAAAAACAATGAACACGGTATAAACAAATACCAAGAAATAAGGAAATAACCTGAATAACGAATACAATACACAGATGGTAACACAGTAAACATTTTGCGCCGTCATGACTGACGTCAGAAAAAATTCTGAAACTTTACCAGACAACCAACTAAGTTGAACAACTACGCTGAAAGAATTTCGCTTCATAAATCCAACGAAATAATTTCGTTAGATTTTTTACAAATTGAATGAAATAATTCATAATTCTAATGAAATTTCACGAATATTGTGAAAGAATTTCATTCCAATTGCTTCATTAGCTTTCATAGTTTCATTAGAAAAATTTCATTAGATTTATGACAACAACATTTTGTCATTTTATGGAAACCCCTTAAAATTTTGACACAATGTTTTAATTGATACTTGAAATACTTAAAATATATTTTATAAGAAATGTTGTTATGTCCTTGATTTTCATAATTTCAATGAAATATATTTCATCGTTTTAATGAAAAATTTCATAGAATTTATGAAAACACGATCAAATAAATCCATTTATATTTTATTTCTTTAAAAAAACATAATCAACAACCATTGACAATCAAAAGCGAACAACAGAATTAGCTTTATGTATGCGTTTGTTGTTGTTGTACTCTTTCTTATTATTATATACTCATAGGCAATTGTTTTGACAGCCTTGTTGGCTGAAGTAATTAAGTCGTTGCCTTAAAGCAAATGATGAAAATCGGAAATCTAAGTTCGATACTGTGAGCTGCCATCAACATTACAGTTTTCTGATGTGTATTGGGATCTATCGTACGTATTTTTAGCATAGAATTGTCAATAAACTAAAATAATTAATAAAAGAGATAAGCTAATGAGGGTACTAAGTTATGTAATAATTTCATTTAAACAATGATATAATTTCATTACAACAATGACAGAGTATCATTAACAATAATGACAGAATTTCTATAAAATAATAAAATTTTCATTAAAATAATTAAAGAATTTCAATAAAACGGTGAAATCATTTCACCAAAATAATGAAATATTTTCATAAGCTTAGCAAAAATTTTACATTGGATCAATGAAATTATTATTAAAATAATTTTAACGAAACATGTTTCATTAATCCAATGAAACGTGACGTTCGTGAATTTTCATAAAGTTTTTTATTAGATTATTGTCGAAATTCACAGAATTTATGAGCAAAATTCTTTCAGTGTAGTCTTCACATTATCGGAAGGCAATTTAGTTTCATTTAATACATTTAACAGAATGGTCTGCACATTTTCTGACAACAACTTAGAAATTTTAACAATCACTTCTTTGCTTGAAATTTGCTTTCTTAATAATTCTCATTCATCTCTTGAGAGTTTATGCATAAATATGTGAATTTCCAAAACTATAAGACATGTGTACATATTTTCTGATGAGCTGCCAAAAGCAGCATAAAAATGCATGACACAAGAAGAGTGGCAGAAGCCTTACAACTTTTTGATTCTATGTGCGAACTTTATACGACAATTCCGATAAATTTCTTATTTTAGCTCCGACCTTAATACGATAGATCGGACTTTTTTATCAGAAAAATAGAAAAATTTTCTAAAGTTTTATTAGACATTTTGCCGTTGTTCAGGCATGTCGAAAATTTCTTTAATATTTCCAAAGAAAATTCTACAGGATTCTTACAGACTTCTCTCAAACATTTCAGCAAAGTTTTAAACATTTTCTCAGCCAAAGAGGTCTGGTTTAATGTTAATCACTCATACATTTTCTGAACGGCTTTGCATACAAAATCGGCATTTTGAGCAGACTTTCTCACCCAGTTCCGAATGAGTTCGGCAAAAAATATTCGCTGGGAAGTTACATTTTTAGGAACTAAAAATATATGTAAGTATGCATGAATGAATGAATATATGTATTGCAGCACTAAAAAGGACGAAACATTTTAACAAGAAACCAAAACATAGTTACTCTGCTACAACAGCCATAAAAAGAAACAATTAAACGATAAACATTTCAAGGCAGGATATTGCCATGAAATGGTTAAACTTTTATAACACAATACAACTGAATAACAATACATTTCAACAATATAAAAAATAATAATACGACTAATAACAATTATAATGAAAGAAGCTAAAAGCACTTTTTTGTTATTTTTAAAGCCTATTTTATTTTCTGTCTGATACTTTTGGCCAACGTTTTCCTTTCTAAGGACTCTTCTTATTGTGTGTAATTAACGCTATCGGAAAGTTACAAATCGCAATAATAAAATATAAAACTTTCCTTTGTCTGTTTTGTTGGTTAGTTTTGTTTTATTAAAATTTCTCTATCATTGAAAAGATCTTTTAACTTTGTTTTTTATTCATTTGAACGAAGAACTATGGGGAGTGTTAAGTAGAAGCACAGGACGAGAAATATTGCTTGAACGTTTTTATGTTAAAGAACCCGTATTTGTTAAAAATAAAAATATTAATAAAAAATAAATAAAAACAGTTTTATTGATGCGCAAATGCTGCTTGTACAAAAATGTTAGAAAGTATTTTGTTAGTAATGGTTTACGATGTAATGAATTGTTTGTAAACAAATTTCAATGTGTTAGAATTCGCTTGGAAAAAAATAGTTTTGAGGAAATAATAGTTGGCAATATTCTATTTTATCAAAAATTTTTGTTGGCGCTAAAATTGAAAACAAAAGCGTCCATAATGTTATTAAACAATTTTATTTTTACACAGAAACAGTATCCAACTTGAAAAAATTTTTCTAAAAATTTTTAAATAATTTGAGTAATTTAAAATTAGAATTTTAATAATTGACTACACAATTTAAGTTATAGCTTAAGCACAACACATTTTATGGAATGAGGAGTTTTATGAATCCGAATTCAATCATAGCTTCGTCCGTGTATTATGAAGTGTATAGGAAATACTGTGACCTCTTATTTAGGAAACTGTAGAGAAATTTCTTAGTGTTTGCAATTTTTCCTTTCAATAACTAGCATGTAATTTGACGAAATAGCTCGCCTTGATAAGTCCCTTTGTTAACTAAAACTGCAACGAAGTTACACGGACTTTGAAAGAGCCGCAAATTTCTTTGAGAAAAAGATGATCAGTTGTACTCCACGTGGAGGTGGCACTCCCATGCGACCTCACTGAAAAAGTTTTCGTCATAAATCCTATGAATTTCAATACTAATGCAATGAAAAACTCCATCAAAGTCCAACCAATGTCATTTTTACTGGATTAATGAAACAAGTTTCATTGAAATTATTTTATTAAAAATTTGAGCAAATATATAACATAATTTCATTAATATAATGTAATAATTTCGTTAGATTGATAAAAATTAATTAAATTATTTCATTATTTTACCGAAAATATTCCATTATTATCATAAAAATAGTTCATTATTTTAATGAAAAGTTTCATTATTTTAATGAAAAATTCATTAGTTTAATGAATTTTTTTATTTTTTTTAATGAATTAATGTCGGTATTAAGTAGGCTCATTTTCCTGAACTGTTTTATTCACTATTTTAATTTATTGAGTTTTCAGTCTTACAAATATGAACGATAGACAATAATGAACATCAGAAAATTTTTCAGTATTCGTGACTGCTCAAAGTATCGAATTCAGACTCCTGACTACCTTGGACAGCAACACTCTCAAAGCAATGTGCTCTATGAGTTTTTAATAAAACTGGTCTGCAAAAAAAAGCGGTTCTCCTAAGTTTAATGCTTTAAATTAAATAAATATGACAGCTGCCATACGAAGAACACACAGCGGTTCAAATTGGAAGTAAATTCAGTAAAGTGCGACTTTGGGTCGCACACGAAGGGTTCCATACGAACACTCCTATATCCCGCTTCGCATCTGCTATTTTTTCATTTTGGCAATTTTTTCCTTTTTCTTTTTTGTTTAATTTTAGTTTTTTCATTTTTTTTTTACTTTCTTTCGTTGTTTTGGTGATTTTTCGCTTTTTGACGATATTATTAGTTTTAGTGATTTAAGCTTTAGCGCTTTTCCAGCTTTGGCGCCTTTTCACTTTTTGCGGAATTTTTTCGGTTTTTAGTGATTTTTTTAGTTTAAGTATTTTTGGCGATTTTTTTGGTTTTTGTGCTTTTTTTCATTTAACGTTTTTTCGCTTTTTGACGAAATTTTTAGTTTTAGTGATTTATTTAGGCTTTAGCGCTTTTTTCAGCTTTGGGGATTTTTTCGGTTTTTAGTGATTTTTTTAGTTTAAGAATTTTTTTTTCTTTTTTTGTTCGGCACTTTTTTCGTTTTGTCGATTTCTTCGGTCTTTGGCGATTTCTTTAGTTTTTGCGTTTTTTTTATTTTTGTTTTGGCGCATTTTATCGTCTTGGTGATTTTTTTCCATTTTTGATGATTTTTTCGTTTTTTGGTGATTTTTTTATATTAGCGATTTTTTAGATTTTAGTACTTTTTTTCGTTTTGATGAATTTTTCGGTTCATGGAATTTTATGGTTTTTTTGTGATCTTTTTAGTTTTGGTGATTTTTTTGCGTCTTAGCTATTTTTTTTTTTATTTTAATGTTTTTTCTTTCCTTTAAGCGATTTTTTTCATTTTGGCGATTTTTGATTTCTTAATTTTGGAATTTTTTAGTTTTTTCTTTTATTTCAAGAGTTTGCCTTTTACGGCTTCCAAGATACAGCAACTTGTCTAATTTAAATAGTCAAAATTACATTAACTGATAGAACACCCTTTAATTTTTATTATTTTAAATATTAGTGTTAATTGGTGTAGTATATTCTACAGACTATACCAATTAACACTTATTTTTACAAATTAAAAAGTATGTACATTAGACTATCCCTTATTTTTTTGAGTTTTAAATGTGTTCGTAATTTATTGGCTATCACTCCGTAGTTCCAGAACTATGATTTAAGAAACAAATTACATCGTCTTAATAACAAATAAAACCATACAAAAGTTACAAATAAAACATGTTTTATCATGTCGTATCGCAGTACCAGCGTAATTTGTATGAACTTGATGTAAGAGCAAGTCGGCACGGGTTAGCGTTCCTAAAAATGGTCAATATTTTTTCCAGGAGTACATTTCATAGTTACAAATGTATTTAGGGGGTATGCGTGAAAAATAAAAGCCGAAAAATAAGGGCAACTTCGTGAATATATACGTATCATATATTCACAAATGAGCCTGTCTCTTATGCTTCGAAATCGATTTTTTTACGCATATCCTTTAAATACCTTCGTAATGACACAATGTACTTCAGGAAAAAAATTGGTCCTTTTTATTAACATTAACCCGTGCCGACTTGCATTTAAATCAAGTTCATATAATTTGCGCTAGTACTGCGATATGACATGTTCTATTTGTAACTTTTGTATGGTTTTCCTTGTTATTAAGACGATGTAATTTGTTTCTTAAATCCTAGTTCTGGAACTACAGAGTTATTAGCAATTAATTAGCACGAACGCATTTAAAACTCTAAAAATAAGGGACAGTCTAATGTACATATATTACATTAGTATTTCAATATTTTTCGTTGCTCGCTTTAAAACACTCTTTAATTTTTAACTGTCATATATTTGTTGTTGTAGCGGGCAAAGTTTTACATATTCTGCTACGGACCTGAAATTTTTTAGGTCCGTAGCTCTTACGGTTCCTAAGAAAACAGTATGTGACAGACATCCAGACAGACAGATGGATAGACAGGGGGACAGCGTAGCAAAAGCAATAGGGTTTCTTTACACTTTTGGTGTACGGAACCCTAAAAAGTGTAATAGTTAAATTTTTATCTTTGAAAATTGTGACTAGATTACAAAACGATGTACGACTTTGAAATTAAAGTGAAAAATGCCTAAATATTGAGACGTTTTTCTTAAAAACTTTATAAAAATAAAATTTTTATATTCAATATTTTAAAAGGATAGACTTCAAATATGACTGCAGCTAAAATTTTAAATCGATTAAATCATACACGCTACATCCAGCCAGAATTGGACAAAAATGGTGAATTTTTCTACAAAATTTTAAATTAATCGCTTAAGAACAAAAAGTAGCCCATCGAGTTTTTCAAATTTCTTTACAAATTATATTAGATATATTTCATATAATTGATTACGGTTATCCGCCCGCCAGGAGAGCCAATTTTCTAAAAATAGTAATATTTTCAGAAGTATTTTATTTACCTGCATGAAAACTTTTTAAAACTGCATTTTACTATTTACAATTTATTCAAAAACATGGCAGTCCTCTTATGTTTAAAAAATTGTAACACTATTTTATACAGGCAAATAATTGTGAAGAAAATGTGGATATTCAATATTTTTACATATTACATATGAGTAATATGATGGTACCATTAATCATTTTCATTGCTAAAACCACTTTTGAACTATTTCTGTGCATGTTATTTCGTATATGTATATTTCATAGGAATTGTGAAAAAATCTAACGAAATAATTCCATTTTATCTATAAATCGAATTTCTTTCAGTGTAGATTTAGCGCTATCAGCAATTCGTTAACTTTTCAAGTATCTTCTTGTGTTTAAATAAAGTTTTACTAATACGCATAATATAATTTTCCATTGTTTGGTTTGGGCGTTGTTGTTGATTTTAGCGTTTCTTTTTATTATATTATTATGATATATTTTTTTTTATAAAAAATCATAAAACGATATTTACAAAGCAATAGAGACTAACAAAAAAATTAAAGGCGTTGAAATTTGTTTTATTTTATTGCTCTGTAACACGGTCAACTCAACTCAATATATAATTCTACACAATACAACTCTGTGGTCATAAATAATGGCGTATTAGCTAATACAACCTCTTACGATTATTAGTTTCAAATTAGTGGACAACAACAATAGTAATTTAAGCAGAAAAGTGGCCCTTTTTTTCATAATAATTAATAGCTTAAATGGATAAGAGAATGAATGCTTATGAGTATTTAGCGCTGAGGTAAAATAAGCAACAATTAAACAAACGAAAGAAAAAAACTTTTGAACAATAACAGATGATGAATAAAATAAAAACAATAGAAGAAAAGTTGTTTGAAAGTCTCGTTTTTTTTTTGTATGAATGAATAAATAAATGGTTTCAGACACGAGTCAAGTTTTGTTTTCCTTTTTCTTTTTTTTTTTTTACTGGTACCTACAGGGGGGACAGTGCGACAAAAAAAATTAAGACATCTTTAAAAGTCAAAAAGATTAAGAAGGCTTTTGTTAAGAAAATTGTTAAGAGACAAACAGCAAAGTGTTAGCAAGAGTCAAGTGTTTTTGAAAAATAAATAAAATAGAAAAATAGTTTTTCTTTTATTGAATAAAACGAAAAACTTTATGTTGTCAATCATTTTGCCCTATACTTTAAAGCGTTCTGTCCCTTTTTATACTAGCTAATATTTCACCCCATTGTCACTATTAAAGAAGGTGGGTGGGTGGGTGTGTATTTGGAAATCTATTTTTACGCATTACTATTGATTGCATGCGATTAACTTTTAAACAACTCTAAAATAACGTGCTGTTAACATTTAATATACCAAAACTTTGTAGGCAATAAAAAAGAAAATAAAGTAAACAAAAAAAAACAACCCATCATTAAGGCAACTATTCGTAACATAAATCCCCTTTTCATTCGCTTTCCTCCCAATCCCACAACAAATTCCATCGCACTAATTATACAATTTGATGTCTTCGACAAAGAATTTTTCTCAACTTATTTGTGTTAATAGGAAACGTGGTAGTGTTTATTAGAACAAGTTTTTTACACAAAATTCATTCTAACATTTATACCCGTAAACCTAATTTGTGTTGCAAAACTAAAGCAAATTAAAATGGAAAAAATTAAAAGAACAACTAGAGAGCAACTTTAAATGCCTAATTTTCTATATCATAAAAATAGCTTTAAGTGAAAAGCGACGAGTGCACAGTGTTTAGAGCAATTTTCTACAAATTTTATAAACTGTGACACTTCGCAGGAACAAGCGTTTTTGATTTGGCGTTCAAATCTCAAAGGTTTCAAATTGGAATTTAATGAATATCTCGCTTCCTATTTTGAATACGACATATGATGTCATACTAAAAGTTGTTAAGAATTAAATTCCCTACACATTTCATATACAATTATATATTGTAGGAATATCGGCCTTTTAGATAGATCGTAAAGAGTAAAAAGGGATACTCCATATGTGCACTGCCCTAGACTCTGACCCTGTTGAAAATTAATGAAATTTTTTAGTAACTTTCTTTCGTTCCTTATATAAATACATTTTCTGGTTCTATTAATTCGTTTCAAACTTATACGTCGTCGGATTATAAACAAACGATACGCGCGTCATAAGTCGTGCCCACCTTGCCTATCTAAAGGGCAGGTCTGTTGAGAGCGTGCTTCATTATGTGATTGATTTTATTGAAGGGGAACTGCAGCACAAGGATTACACACACCTTAGTTGTCATTCTTAGACATTGAGAGAGCTTTGAACAACATTAGCATAGAGGCCATTAGGGAGTCGCTGGAGATACTCAGTGGGTTCGACTACCGCCATAGACCCTGGGTATTTTCCGCAGACAAACTAATCACTTCGCGGGTTGTGTTCGTTATAAAAAATATAAACAAATATAATTTTAAAAAAATTATCAAACTCGATTATGGGAGTCGAAAGTCAAAGGAAAATATTTGCTAGGGGTACACCACAAGGAGGAGTTTTATCTTACTGGTAATGGAAAACTTTCTTCCCACTTTTAGTGAAGCAAGGGTAAGGGGGTAGGCCCAAAGAAAAGTAAGCTAATCCTCTTTACCAGAAGATATAAAGAGGAAGCTTAATAATTGGTTGTTTTCCTGGATAGTAAGCTTTCATGGAAAAGGAACACGCAGGAAAGGCTTAAGAAAGGGCTCAATGCCTACTAAGCATGCAGGTACTCCATTGGAAGGAACTGAAGTCTGCAACCGAAGGTGGTAAACTGAATTTACACAACGGTTGTCAGGCCAGTTATTTCCTATAGTTTTGTGGTATGGTCGCCGGCGAGAAGCCCAGAGGAGCATACCTTAGGTTGCCTTGGTTGTTAACTTTTACCTACTTCCCCTAGAGGGCTTTGTGGTGAGAACAGCGGCAAGGTGTCTTCTTAGACTATTAGAGGCAGGTTTGATGAAGCCAAGATTAAGAGGTCATATAGTAATCTGGAATGAGATCAGTTTTAGCGGGCGGGTCTACATAGCCCCTGTGTTCATGGATTCTAAAAACGTTGAAATTGATTTAAGTGGGTTGGTTGCCGAGTTTGGTGATGTCATGCCTATGTGGTGACGTATTTTTTTCGCTTTTATTAGGACAATACTTTTGCTATTGTTGCTGCTCTGTACACATTGTAAAAATAACTATAAGAAAGGAAAAGAATAAAGTGAAGCTTCAGTCTTGTGCCAACTGTATAACTGTATGGTGTGTATATACTAATACGAAGAACATTGTAATATAATTCAATTTAATTTATAGATTTTAGTCATAAAAGTGGAAAATTTAGTATTTTTCTCTTTCAAATCAATTGCAACTATTTGGAAAATCTCTCCTCTCTAACCACTGTCGTTACAGGCATTCTCAAAATGCGTATCTGATACAAATTTATGAAATGCCATCCTTAGCTTGTTTTTTACTGTATGAATAGGATTATGTATGTGAAAACATTCCTATTGTTTAACATTCTTGTGCTAAATGACGCGTATATAACAGCAACGTGCAAATAAATTTAAAAAAGTGTAAAATATTTTTATATTCTTAATATTCCTGCTTTAATGACAGCAATAGTAGCAACAGTAGCAATTTTGTCATGATGAACAGTAGCAATAGAAAAACACACATACAACTCGTTAATAATGGCAATGACAACAATTAGAAAGAGAGAACATTGGGAAACATTTTTCCTTATGAATGCTTGCAGTGATGAGCTCTTCTTTTTTATGCACAGCCAGGTTTTTTATTTTCTTTTATTATGAGGAAATTGTTCACGTTCTATAAGAAGTATAAAACGCATTAATTAAAAGTGTGTTTCCATAAAAGATGTTTCGAAAAAAATTTTGTGTGTTTAAGGCCAGTTGATCTCTTAAATTTTAATATAATTTTTATTCCACAGTTATATTATTCAAAAACAATCGGAAATGAGGCCAGAATCTAAGACCAAAGAAAAATTAAGGTTAATTAATTCCAACCTACAAGACAGAACGTAAAAACGTTATTTACCGATTTCGCAATATCCCTCATAACTGTTTAGATATACTTCAACACTTTTAAGGTGGATCGGATGTATGTAATTGAAATTGATTTATGCAAATTATAAAAGAAAATCAAATAAGAGAATTAACAAATATTGCCTCTAAAGAAAAACTTTATTCTATTCTGCCGTGTAGGTTGCAATAACTAATCTTAAATGTTTTCTTATTATTCAGAATATTGTCTCCTGTTCATTTCTTTCTTAATTAAATGTTACGAAGTTTACTGTAATAAAAGAAATTTAGTCGGAAATAATCACAGTAATTTAATTTAATTTCAGTTAATAGAAAATTTATCTTTGAAATATAATTTAAAATTAAAGAAAAAACATATTGTTATGTTACACTCTTTAGTTTTTATATGTTTTAAAGAGTTACACAAGTTTGCAGCTAGATAAAAGTGGATAATGAAAAGATTAAAAAAAAAGAACTAATGATGCCACTACCACTATTGCAAATCTACGCAGTTTGAATGTTTTTCAAAATAAAACTACGAGGCGTGCCTGATTTATACTAAATACTTCTATAGAACTTGACAAATTTTTTGAAGATTAAGGGCAAAATTCACAGTCTGTAGTTAAATAATACCGATGGTGTAATTAACGATTTTTTATCTAAATATCATTGTTTGAATCTCGATCGTTAGTTAACTAAGGACTGTGAATTTAACTAAAGATTGTGGATCTCGCCTGCATGTACTGTTTTGTGAAAAGATTGACACTTAAAAGATGAGTTATTCCAACTCACATCAACTAAAAATAAACTAAGTAAAATGCGACTTTAGCTCGCACACGAGGGGCTCCGTACGTATACACATATATCCCTTTTCGTGTTTGCCCTTATTTCATATTGAAAATTTTTTCATTTTGCTTTTCCTTTTAATTTTAGTTTTTTTCATTTTTCAAGTTTTTTAGTTGATTTAGCGATTTTTTGGCTTTGGTGCTTTTTTCATTTTGGTTTTTTTGTTGCGATTTTTCGTTTTTTAATTTTTTTTTTGTTTTTGACGATTTTTTAAGTGTTGGCGATTTTTTTGTTTTGGCGTACTTTTTATGTTTTAACATTTTTTTCGCTTTTTGACGATAGATTTAGTTTTAGCGATTTATTTTAGTTCTTGGCGTTTTTGTCAGTTTTTGCGCTTTTTTCTATTTTTGGTGATTTTTTTAGTTATAGCGATTTTTTTTTTTTTTTTTTTGGTTTTGACACTTTTTAACGTTTCGGTAATTTTTTCAATTTTTGGCGATTTTTTTAGTTTTGGCACTCTTTTTAAATATTTTTTTTTTGTTTTAGTGATATATTCCATTTTTGGAAAGTTTTCGGTTTTTGACGATATTTTTTGTTTTAGCGATTTTTTAGGTTTAAGTGCTTTTTTTCTTTTTGACAACTTTTTTCGTATTTTGCGTTTTTTTTAGTTTTTTGGCGATGTTTTTAGTTTTGGTGATTTTTTGCGTTTTTAGAATTTTTTAGTTTTGGAGCTTTTTTCTTAAAGCGCTTTTTTTCCTTTTGGCGATTTTTCGTTTTAAATTTATTTATTTTTTTTTTTTTGAATATTTTAGTTTTAGCGTTTTGAAAATTTGAAGATTTTACCTTACGGTTTCCAAGATACAGCAAATTGTCTAAATTACATTAACTGATAGAGCACCCTTTAATTGTTATTGTTTTAAATATCGGTGTTAATTGGTGTAGTCTATTCTACATACTACACCAATTAACACTAACTTTGAAAATTTAAAGTGTCTATATATAAGTGTCTGCATATTACATTAGTATTTCAATATTTTTCGCTGCTCTCTTTAGAACATCCTTTAATTTTTAGCTGGCATATATTTTTTGTTGTAGCGGCCAAGGTTTTACATATTGTGTGAAAATTTTAGATCCGTAGCTCTTACGGTTCCCGAGAAAACAGCCTGTGACAGACAGACAGACAGACAGACAGACGGACAGCGTAGCGAAAACAATAGGGTCCTTTACACTTGTGGTGTATGGAACTCTAAAAAGGGTGTCCATTTCACCCTTTGATTTTGATAAAACTCGGTTTGGCTGCTTTTAATATAATTTAATAAACACAAATATTAAGTGTTAAGTTCCTGGGTCGCCCAGTTAAGAAGCTATAACACTATCAAGATTTAAAAAATGTATCTAAAAAAGTTGAGTTTTTTTACATGATTGCACATATCTCAGAAAATGTTGGAGTTACAGAGCTCAACAATATAGTGTTTTAAATGTAATAACCCCCTCTTAAAAATAGTGTGATAATAATTTTTCTCGGATCACAATAAAAGTTTAAAAAAAGTTATACATCCTTAAATTAAAATTGCTATATCTTAAAAAACTGTAATGTTAACATTTTCAAAAATAAATACATTTTTGTTCACTTTCATATCTACATAGACAGGCCTCTTAGTCTCAAAGTGGTAAAATTATTATATCCAAAGTTATAGATAAAAATCTGAAAAATTAACTGAATTTTCAATATTAAAATCCTAATACATATCTCAAAAAAGGCCAACTTTAAAAAATTGCAAAAAGTATATGCGTTGGCTTATTTTAATATCCACTACTTGTGTAGACTACTGAGGCTTTAAATGGTAAAATTGTTGTTACCGAAGTTATAGACACATATTAGGAAATTAAAAAATTTTTTAACACTAAAATCGCTATAGCTTGAAAAATTTCAATATAAAAAACTTTTTAAAAATATATATTTTGGTTCACTTTCATATCTCCCGAAACTACTTAGCCCAAAAGTGATAAAAGTATTATACATAAAGATTTAGACAAATTTGTAGAAAAAGTTAGAAAGATTAATATAATCTTCAATTACAGTAGTTGGCAATATAAATGAAACTTCAAACAAAACTCGCTGAACCCCAAATTGTAATTCATTTATTTTTCCTAAGAACGGTTTTCGAGATATCCGCGAAAAACTTAATTTTTTCAACCAATCACGTTTTTCGCGAATATATCGAAAACGGTTCTTAGGAAAAATATACTAATTTCAGTTTCGTGTTCAGCTATCCATAATTATCTTAGAAACCTGTTTTGTTTTAAGTTTTATTTCTATTGCAAATTACTGCAATTAAATTCTACAATTTTGTCAATAAGTTTATATATAAGAATTTTACCACAAAATATATATTTTTTTAGAAAATTTAAAAATTGGTATTTTTGAGAAATGGCGATTTTAAATTTCGGTAATCTAAACATTTTTTTTTAATATTTTTCTGCTCCGCGAAAATTTTAATTTACGTCATTGTGGAGGGTGTTTTATAACCTTTCCAACGGTATGTTGCTGAGATCTGTAACTTAAGAACTTTTGGAGATATTGAAAACTTTTTAAGAAAACTCAAATTTATAGATAATTTTTTTTTGTGTTTTGATGACGTCATATCTACATAACCGAATGATTTAGAAATCCAAAATTTGATACACACTATTTCAATATACTAAAAAACATTGCACACAAAGTTTTATCGAAGTCGAAGATGGTGAGGTCCACCCCTTGATTGATTTGAGCTGGAATAACTCAAAGTGCTTTTTCTTGCAATATTTTTGAAACAAAAACATACATTAATCACCGACAGTGTATGGGGTGTATTCACTTAATTGGTAATACAATCAACATTTATCCGTCGATTTTTATGAAACATGGGTTATTTCGTTCGTAAGCCTTCTGTCTTTACGAGTACTAGCTAAAAATTAAGGTTCTTGCTGTTTAAAATTTCTTGTGAATTTTTAGAAAGAAAAATTTTTTTTTAAATTTTGCATGAAAAACACGTTTTTCCGAATTGTAATTTGTGAATAAACTTGAAGGCGCTGATGAAATCAAAAGCTTATATTTACACAGGTCAAAGTTACATAATTTTAATAGGCAACTTTTCGTGTTTTTTTTATCGAAATCGAGCATACAGTTCTTTAGTTAGGGTGCAATATACTAATGTAACTAGTGAAAATATTAGATAGACCCATTAAAGGAAATCTGTGGGTAATAGAAAAAAACTAATACCAGATTCGGTTTCAGCACTTCAAAAGGCTTTTGTAAAATTTGTTTTGGTTGTCCTGTGTTATCTGAAATTGCAAATGATGGTATTAAAACTTCACTTTATTCTTAAACTAATTAAGTACTTTTGAAACAACCTGTTTAATTTTAAGCAAAAATTTTAAAACATGTACCAGCAGCACCATCAAGCACAATACGGAAAAAGCACTGAACATAATGTTGGCTGTTGGTAGATAATCATGTTGTAAATGTATGTATTTTTATGTGTGCAAATGAATTTATATCTGTGTGTGTGTCTGTCTGTATGTTTCTCGGTCCATGAATGCGTGAGTCTATTACGTGTTTAGTGTATAAAAATTCCATCATATACATTTGATGACATCTGTCTTTTGTAACTGCCTTCTGTGTGTTTTTTTTATTTTAGGGGCTTGTGTCTATATTTCTCTCTCTCTCTCTCTCTCTCTCTCTTTTTAATGCAATATATGTAAGTAGCAAGCCCATCATACACCTTCAGTATAGGAAAACCTCTGTGACCCCACACTAACCTTTTTTAAGCCTCCTGGCTTATTGTCTAAAATATGTTTATATTTCTTTATTATCCTGTTTTTCATTGACATTTTACAGTTGCTTATTAACAGCAATTGTTGCTGTTGAAAATTGTATGTTGTTTTTTCGTTTTCTTTTTTAGTTTCAGTTTCTTTTCTTTTTTTTATTTTTAATGAGGGTGTTGGAATTTGCTCTTTGTTTTGTAAAAATTGTTGTCCCTAATTTTTTCCATTTCATTCCATTCAGTTTACTTTTTGTTGCCAGCTTTTCTTTGTTGTTGTTTTCTTTTATTTTTTTCTCCACCCTCAATTATCCCCTGGGTAACGAATTGACACGTTTGAATCATGTAATAAAACTTGTCTTCCTTAATGGATTATAAAAAATTGTGTAGAAAATATATAATACAAAAATTAGATAAGGGAAATAGGAGAAAGATTTTGCTTATTAGGAAATAAAATTACCTACAGGTTTCTTAATTTCGCTAATGACATTTAAGTGTCTTAAGTCAAGTATCATTTCAAGAATTAAGTTTTGGAACTTTTGTTTGTTTGTTTGTTACGAGAGATCTCCAAACTAAATAATCAATCAAATTGTCTATCATTAATTAAGATGGCAATGAAAAATTAAGGGCATTTGAAGTTTGTTTGTTATTTTTAGATATAAACTCCATTTTATTCACAAGATGTAAGTTTTTTAAAAAGTGTCTGATAAAATGCTTAAGTTGTTAGTTGTAAATCAAAAGGCTCACTTACAGCTTTAAAATTTTATAATGTGCAAAAGTTTTTGATGTATTCTAATAAAGTCATGCACAATGGGACCGATTTCAAAGCATATGGTAGTATGTAAATACATATATTGAGGTGGAGCGAAAGCGTATTTTTATTTAACTATAATTCCTGTATAAACATCGATTGACACAGGTTGAGAAAAATTTTGTTTTTTTATACATCCCAGTAAAAAAAGTGCTTCAAAAATGTTTTTCGAATTATAGAGTAAAATTAAAAATGCTGATTTTTGTATTTCGAGTTCCCGGCTTGGAGTACTACATTATTGATATCAAAAGCGCTTTTTGAAGCGCTGAAAATCATCCCCATTTTCAGCACTAAAACTGGAAGTATATGAAAAAATGCATCGTTGTGAATTGGTAGTCCTAACGTCATTTTGAGTTCTTATTATTTCGTAACTTTATTTAAGTTATGATTTTAGTCGAACCGTATGGGTTTATATCCAAAGAAATGTAATTATATTTGGCTTAAGTTCGGTCTTAATTTAAATTTTCAATTAAATTGTATTTTTATTTAGAGATAAATGTGGAGCATGTAGACAAAACAAATTTTGACTGCGCGGAGGGTTGAACTGACGTTTCGGTAGTTTGCAGTCAGTCTTAGAGCTGTATTTCATTTGATAGGTATTTATATTCACTTTTTTCTTTCGACTGGTGTTAAGCTTTTTTTATTATTTCTCTGTTCCAAATACCAAAAAAAAAAAACAACAACAAAAAGCTGTTCTCTGTGTCTTACACACAAATAACAATAACAGCAATGATAGCAAATATAATGCGATTGCACCATAAAGTTTGTTTGCTGAAGATTTTTGAGTGAATCAATTTGTTAATCTTGTTGCGTTAATTCTTGTTAATTTTTTTTAGATTCTTTAGATAAACATTCAGAGTTGAAAACATTTAACAGAGTGAAATTTCATAAATGCTTAATGGATGATGATGATGATGATGACCCAGACAAAAAGTTTGCTTCAGTAAACTATTTTCTTTAATATTTGTAAGTATTTTTAGACAAATTGTTTTATAAATTCAGATAAATATATTGATTGATATATTGCAGAAAATCTAGTAAATATTTTTGTTTGATTCAATAACTTATTTTGTTTAGAATTTGTAAATCTTTTTAAATAACCTGTTTTATAGATTAATAAAATTTGTGTACTGAAAAAACCCAGTTTTTTTCAATGAAATTGTTGAGATATTTTTTTACTTATATTTACAAATTTGTTTGTAGATCCATTTCTAGATAAAATATTTACTAATTCATTGAATTTCTTTACTGAAAATGAAATTTAACTTTTTCTATGCATTCATCTAGTCGTGCTGTATGTTTTTTTATATTTTCTTTTTCCATATTTCAAAAGAATAGACTTCAAAAATGACTGCAGTGAAAATTTTAAAACGATTAAAGCATGCACTCTATATCCAGCATTTTACGAATATAGTGAATTTTTCTACGAAATTCTGAATTAAGAGCTCAAGAAAAAAACCCCATCGAGCTCTTCAAATTTCTATACAAATTGTTTTAGATATATTCAATGTAATTAATCTGGCCGGGGAAAAAAAATCTGGCCTGGCGAAAAATTTTACCAAGAGAGCAGCAGATTTTCGAAAAATAGTCATGTTTTCTGAAGCATTTTTCTTAACTGCATGAAAACTGTACTAAACTTAATTTTCTTATTTTTATTTATTTACTATTTTTAAAAAACTGTAATACTCTTATACGAGGATTTAAAAATGTTTAACGATATGTTAAACGAGAATTTTTTTATTAAATTTTAATTTAAAGAAAATATGTGAAGAAAATGCGAATATTCAAGGACAAATATTTAAGGGCAAACGGCTGCGTATGAGTTATATGATGATGATACCATGATATTACTCATGCGCACTGTGCGCCGAGTGGAGGAGGATTAAAAATACCGCAATTGGTTTTATATACTATTTAGCTTTATTTAAACGGAGTGAGAACGGCAATATTGTCGTTTTCGATATGTTGTGAATTTTTTACTGAACGAAATTTTCAAAAATTTTGTATAAAAATCTTCGAACAGTAATGCCCTGAACATGATTTTTAAATAAAGTAAATTATTATTTAAAAAAAGCAATATGATTAAAATTTACCCAAACTTTTAACTTAAAAATTTTATATCAAAATTAACTTTCTGTGCTGTGTGTGAATTGCAAAGTTTGGCTTAAAATTAAAATATAAATACAAAACAAATTATATGATACATTTTCATAAAATTAAAAATTACTGTGAAAACAAATTATGAATTGGGAAAAAGGGAAGACAGACTGGCAGAAAGAAAGGCAGTCAGGCAAGTAAAGGAAAAACTTTGTAGTTCTTCTTCCTTTTCTATTAAAAATTAATATAACAAAAAAGAAAAAGAATATTTAACAAGAAATTTTTGATAATAAGTTTGTGTTAAAAAAAACACACTCTCTCCAACACATGCACAAAGTTTTCTTTTCCAAGAGGTATGCGTGGGTATGTGGGCTTGTAGGTATTAACCTAGCAAACACATTGGTTTGGTACAAAATTGAGAATGATGTTAAATTAAGATATTGAGAATATAGATTGAAGACAATTTAAGAAATGTGGACTTAATTACAAGAGACGGCAATTCCTTTCAATATCATTACACTGTATAACACAATAATTTTTTTTAATGGCAAGGTTTTAGCTACTAATTCTGGAAGAGAGCACCGATAAAAAAATACACGTGTCGCGGCGTTTTGAAAGTTTGCATCTGAGATTTGTTTTAGAGGTAGTGAAAAAAATTTCTCAGCACGAGAAACATTTTTATAGAACATTAGAGGGCTACTCTAAAGCTTCGTTTTATATGTCTTTTTGTACTTTTTCTCTGCTACATCTGTTTTAATGGAAATCTTAAAATTTCATAAAATTTTTAGCTCTGAAATGCCTTAATTACTACGCTTGAAGGTGAGTAATGAACCCATTTAATTTCTATATTTTTAAATTCTGTTCGTTGGGTGTTTGAGGTAACTGGGCAGGACAGACAGGATGGCAGTTCAAATACATAATAATATTTTAAACAATAAAGTAATTTTTTTTATTTTTTAAGGTAACAATTTCCAATTTACAAACAAAGTTTAAACAGCCAACTTTTTTTTCTTGTTTTGGTTATCGCAGCTACTGCCACTGTCATTAGTTGTTTACATAAATACCCTACAAGTTGCAAGAAGGACACTTTGTGTAATAAAAATTTTGGTAGTTATCGTAACTTGAACAAATTTAGACCTATTTTTATGAATTCTAATTTTTGCACAGCTTATGAATAGATAAAGTAAAACCTGTTTAATTTATAAGTTATCTTTGATAATTCGAAAGATATTTTGATTTTAGTCTTGAAATTTGATAATAACTTGAAATTATTTGATCAATTGAAGTTATTTGATCAATTTACGACACCTTCAAATTTTTAAAACCAGAGATTTTCGTCTTTGACACCTTGTGGCTGATCATTTATTTCAACAAGTTCATCGAGAACCTGATTGGAATTCTGAAAGCTTAAGTTCTCTTCTATAATTTATTAGGGTTCTTATAGAAATTACAACATCAATCAAAATTAATTATTAAAGGGTGTCTCATCAAGTAGTTAAACGCACAAGATGTCAAAACGAAAAAAGACTTAAATGAAAAATAGCCACCAAAAAACAAAATATCTCCAAAACCGCAAAACCATAACGAAAAGAATCGCAAAACCGCAAAAAATCGCCGAAAAGAAAAATTCGCCAAAACAAAAAATCGGCAAAAAGAAAAAAAATCGCCAAAACAAAAAAGTAGCAAAATGTAAAAAAAAATCTTAAAAACGGGAAAAAATCATTTAAATAAAAAGTCGCAAAAAAGAAGAAAATCGCAAAAACAAAGAAAATCGCCAAAACCAAAAAATCACCTAATAGAAAAAATTCGCCTAAATGAAAAAAGTTGCCAAACGAAAAAATACTCAAAAATAAAAAAATTTAGGACAAGCAGATATCTCTAAAAAGAAAATAGATTCAGTAAAGGGTGCCTTACGAATTCACGTACGAGTTCACATGTATCTCTATTCGTTTTTGCCCTTTTTTCATTTCGAATATGCTCCGTTTTGCCTTTTCGTTTAATTTTTTTTTTTTTTTTGCGATTTTTTAGTTTTGGCGTTTTCTTTTGTTTTGACGATATTTTTTTAGTTTTTTGACGAAATATTTAGTTTTAGCGATTTATTTAAGTGTTAGCATTTTTTCGTTTTTGCATATTTTTTCGTTTTGGCGACTTTTTTCGGTTTTTGAAGATTGTTTTATCTTTATTGCTTTTTTTCGTTATGGTGATTTTTCCATTTCTTTTTGGAAATTTTTTCGTTTTTACGATATTTTTAGTTTTAGCGACTTTTTTATTTTGGTGCTTTTTTTCGTTTTGGCGATTTTTTCGGTTTTGGCGATTCTTTTTTTAGTTTTTTTTTTTTTGACGATCTTTTAAGTTTTGGTAATTTTTTGCGTTGACTTTATTGTCAAAAAATAAAAATTAGATTATTTTAAATTTTTATTTTTTTTTGCTCGAAAGTAACGATTATTTCATGGTTTGAAAAATAACCATTATTTTAGGATTTAATTGTTACTTTGTTGATGTATTTATCAGTCATATGCAACAAGCGAATTTAATTTCAATTCACAGTAATTCATAACTACTTTTTAAAATATTGCCTTAAAGATACTTAGGTGATACTTCTCAAGAATTTAGCCCAGACACCTGGTGTTTAGCCAAGACATCTTTACTAAGCAAGGACCGGTCTAAAAATTCCCCAATATTGGGACAAAAATCTCAGAAGTTTTCCAGAATCCAAAAAACGTTTACAAAAATCTCCCCAAAATCCCACTAGCTCCCTGGATTCCCAAAAAACTTTGAATATTTCTCCAAAATTCCAGAAGTTCCCCGGATTCCCAAAACTTTAAAAAAATCTCCCCAAAATCCTACAAGTTCCCCGGACACTCAAAAACTTGTACAAAAATCTTCCCTAATCCCAAAAGCTTCCCGGATTTCCAAAATTTTTTATAAATCTCCCTAAAATCCCAGAAGTTCCCCGGAAAACAACGGCAACACTGAAATCCGCGAAAATATCAAAACGGCAACATTCAGTAAAGGTGTTGTTCAGGTAAACCGGTCATACTACGAGGATTAAAAACCTAGAGTAATCGTTATTTGTAAGCAAAAAGAAGAAATCGAGAAATTATCGTTACTTTCGAGCATAAAAAAATTAAAGTAATCGTTATTTGCGAGATAAAAAAACTCAAATATAAGAATTATTTTACGATCAAAAAATAAAACTCAATTATAATTCTTATTAATAGATTTTTTTTTGTAAAACTTGAAATTAACAATTAAATCGTAATTTTTATGATATTACTCATAATCGTTACGGTCCCTGATTTATACATATCGTTTTCTAGTCGGGAAAGTAGCCCAAAAGATGCTGACTTATTACCTTGTTGCCTTATTGCATATATTATGCTGATGTCTACTTAAAGTATAGAAACTCTGTCATAGTTCTACCAGAGAGAAACATCGAGTGTAATGCACTGTAATAACTTCGGTCAAGGAAGGACCTTCGCAACATCGCACTGTGGGGCATGATGCGACATAGCGGCAAAAAGTCTAAAGCTTTTTATATATATTTTATAACTTTATTTTATGACCTTCAGCTTTATGTACATAACTTAACCCTAAAGTAGGGTATCTTAAAGCTTATATAACACAATCAATTTACCTGCATAAAAAAAACTAATTTCATTATATTAATTTCTACAACATTTTGTTGATTTGTAAAGGCTGTTGAGGTGGTTTTCCTTTTAGTTTTAATATCTCTAACACGGCATAAAAAAGTTTTTCATATTTAATGATATTTTCGTATCCATATTTTTTTTTTCTTCTTTAATACGCTAAACAAGTAATATTCATGCCAGTGAAATTGTTATTGTCATACAAAAATTACTTTTTTTTTATTTGAAACTTTTTCTTTTTCAATAAAAACCATATAGTCTGTACGGTAAAGAAAAACAAATAAGCTACCAAACAAAGAAGTTACAAAAAAAAAACTATATCAGACACAACTTTGAAAATATTATAGAACAATGTTTTACCTTTATTTTTCCAAGACAAATAAAGTAAAGAAAATATATTAATAAATAACAAAACGAAACTCCCAGTGGAACAAAATATTAACAAAAGAACTTCTGGCCCGGGTGAAAAGTAATAAAATTTCGTGTGCCACGTAAAAAAATAATAATTGGTTAAGTTTTGTTTTATTTAATATTAAAAAAATAAGACACTCTTTTATTAAGTTTATTTTTGAGGCAATAATTCTGGCAGTAAAATATTTTACATAAAAAAAACGAAAATAAATTTTTTATTTAAGTCCTGGCAAATATTGATGGTATATTTTGTTTCCTCTTTAAAATTGTTGCCTTTGATTTTCTATTAAATGAATTTTGTTTAACAACTTTTGTGTTACTTTGTTGTCGTTTCCCAACAAAAATATAAAAAGAATTTATTTTATGACCAACAGGTAAAATGAGGAGTAGAATGAGAAAAGAATGAAAAGGAATTAGTTCAAATTGTCGCCATAAATATGTTTGTTTTGTTACTGACACTGTTGCTTGTCATCCATCCACTGTGGATTTAGCGTGTCTCTTTTTTCAGCCACCCACATTATACTCCCATTTTTAAAGTAGATTTTGTCTCTGGATTTCTTGTTTTAATGACTCTATTATATAACTTTTAATCTGGAGACACTGTTTCCAAATGAAATTAGAATTTCGAAAGGTTTAAAGTACTAAAATCATACTGTACCACAAACCTTTAGAATAACAAGTTTCTAACCACTGATTCCGGTAGAGGGCACCAAAAAAATATACGTGTATCAGCGCACTGTGCTTTCAATTTGGAAAAAAGGGTAATAACTGTGTATCTTTGAAACTTGCAAAATCCGATTACAAATTGATATATGGAAAACTTATAGAAGAGTATCAGAACTTTAAAAAATTTGAAACTTGGACCACCCTGTTGAAGCACACACAGCTACAGGGTGTCAAATGTGACTACACCTGACTTGGAAAACTTTCTCGTCCTCATAACTTTTACAAATATTATCCGATTTTAATAAGTTTAAACTTGATGTAAAGTTTATAAACAGAAAAAGAAAATACAGTTTGTTTTATTAAGATATCTTTAATATTTTTTCAAAGATTTGGGCATTTCCACTGAACATCTCAATTTGGGTAACGTCACACCAACAAGCAATTAAGCTTGTATTTCAAAGAAAATCTTTTTTTACTTCTCTATATATTTGTATCGGCCGTAAGTAGCTCTTCATTTAGTAAAAATTGGACTACAAGATTCTGAAATACAAGATTAATTGCTTGCTGGCGTGACGTTATGAAAAATTGACTTTTCCCTGGCAATCCCCATATTTAAAATTTTGGGTTTGGCTTTGACTTTGATTCAGATTTCGTAAATATCTCCAATAAAAGCACAGACAATTTTTTCAAAGAAAATATTCTATGATTTTTAGAAATATCCTTGATAATATGTAGAAGAAATTTTTAAGTTATATCAATTCATGTACGCACACAAAACAAAGGAATGTAAAATCAACATGCCGCAATTTTGATTGGGAATCATATTAAATTTACAGGAAATATATTTGACGTTTGAATGTGTTAATGTTTATTTACTTTGTTCATTGCTACAATTCACTGTTCTGTTTAGTTGTGTGACTTATTGTTGCTTATTCTTATATGTGTGTCTATGTAGACGACAAAAAACGAATTACCAGCGAAAATTTACTGCTGCTGTCTTAAAATTACCATTGTTTCATATTAATTTTAAACGGAAAATTATTAATCTAACCTTAAACCTCTTTGATTTAAAAATGTTCACTGTTAAAACAATTTTGTTATTAACGTTACATTTCATTTTCAATCGACATGACCAAAACTTTAATTTCAAATAAGTTTTATGTTAAATAATTATTCAAATCATGTTGAATTAAAATGAAATTCATTTTACATACGATGGTATTTATTTAGTGTATAGCTAAAGTAAAGTTTGAAGCTGTTGCGGCTGCAGTGGTTAGCGCGTGGACTATCATGCAGGTGGCACGAGTTCAAATCTTGGCTGGGGTTGCCAGCTACAACACAAAGTTTTTTATGACTATCACGTAAGTTAAATAATTAATAGAATAGTAGCTACATTAAAGTCATGTTGTTTAAGCTCAACATGATTCTTCGTGTTGCTCCAATATCAAATTCACGTTGTTTCAACTTCAAATAACTTTGATACAACATGATTTTTCGTGTTTTTTCCAATATCAAATTCACGTTGTTTCAACTCGAAATTACTTTGATTCAATGTGATTTTTCTTATTATTTCAGTATCAACTTCATTTTGATTTAACTGTACTGGAATATTAAATCAACATGAAATATAGTTAATTCAAAATGATAATTTTACTTTAAAGATTATTGTAAATCATTTTGATTTAACATGAAACACCTATAAAGCAAAATCACTACCGAACAATGTTTTCGACGATTTTACAGTAACATTTTTTGTGTGCAGCCGTTAAAAATAATTAAAGTCATGACTTTGAAATGAGTGAGGGTGATAAATTTTGATTTGCTGATCATCATAAAATATTTTTTTGAAAATTTTTACTATTCTATAACCGAAGTTATTTACTAAATAGGGCACAAAGTCGAAGCCAAAAACCAAAATTTAAAAATTCAAAGCCAAATATCTTTGAAAATATTAAAGTTATCGAAAAGAATTTAAATATGTTATCCTTACATATTCATTAACTTTACAACAAGTTTGAATTCATTAAAATAGGATAATATTTGTAAAAGTTGTGATGCCAATAAATTTGTCCATGCCTAAGGTAATAAACTTTGACACCCTGTAGCTCACCTGTAGCTCACCAGTAGGGTCGTCCAAATGTCAAAATACTTAAAGTTTAGGTCCTCCTCTATGATTTTTACATACTTCGTTTTGTCATTGGATCGCCAGTTTCAAAGATACAGATTTATTAACCTTTTTCAATTGGAACCACCGTGCGTTGCCGCAGTCGAGTAAAAAGCAATTTAGTTCGAAATAATCACATTAAACAAGTCGTTATTAGGTATCATAAAATAAATGAATTTTGTTGTATAGTGAAATAAAACCTACTTTATCAGCTGTGTCACAGATTCCGTTCGGATTGGTTTTGATTCCGTTGTTGTCATTCCAAAAAAATACATTTTTGGTGCTTTAGATTCCGTCTATTTTGTATTTCGTTTTTACAATGATAAAAGTTTTTATACCTTGAGGCGTTTGTTTACTCTTGTTTTTAGATGCAAAGCTCACATTAAGCTTTTTATTAACATGGAAAGCTCATTACCAAATATTTATTTGACGCTCCTAAGAGTATGCACGCTTTTTAGTATTTACTGCAAATGAAGTAAGTAGAAAGGTGTTTTTCAATTCCACTTTGAAATTTAAAAGTGGTTTGAAAATTTTCGTTTTCTGAAGAAACAACATACGGAATTGAAACCACTTCCGATCGGAATGGTATTCTGTGACATGGCTGTGTATTAGCCAATTTTCCTCAAGAAATAGTGTTTCCATACTAATATTTGCCCAACAACAAATACCAACAGCATATTGAGAATTGAAAAACAACAACAACAAAATATACTCGTACAACATCCGCAACACAAATGTGCCACAAAAGGCATTAATTTCAATTTTCATCTTTACTTGTGTTAGTGTTTCAATAACAACTCATACTTTTCTGAATTAATAGCGTGAGGGAAATGGTAAGAAACAGAACAAGAGCAAGTGTATATAAAACAAAGTATATACTTGAAACGTGCGTACGTGTGTTGGGAGTACATGAACACATATTTTCTTTTTATTTGCTAAGTTGTTGTCTTTGTTTATGTTGTTATTTTTGTTGTTTTTGTTTTCCAAGTATTTTTTTATTTTGTGTAAATAAAAGTCAAATAAACACATTTAAGCTTCAATTGCCTGTACAAATATCCAGTAACAACAAACAAACAAACAACAACACAATGGTGGTTAGTTAAGACAGCCACTAGAAAGGACTTGTCAGTCAGTCCGAACATTCATCTCTCTTTCCCCTCCCCTAAATCTATATATCAAATGCATGTCTTGTCTTTGGTCATTAAATGTAAAACCATTCATTTCTGATGCCCGACGGTTTTGTGTGAATATCCTGTTTTTATATTCACGTTTTATTCCTCTTTATATCTTTGCTAATAATTTTGTTTTGTCTGTCTGTCTGTCTGCCTGCCTGCTTTGACAGATTTTTCTCGTCTATTAATGCTTCATTCACAGTAGCGAACATGCAAACATATACATCTTTAATCTGTTGTTTATTTATTCGAATGAGATTCTTGTTTTTTTTCTCAAATTACCGTACTTGAAATTTATTTTTATGACCTTTTTTTATACCTCCTTTTTTGGGTATTTATAGAGTTATTGCTGATGCATGTCTACGTGAGCTTAAAGCTTCAATTTTATTGTCTTTATACAACATTCTGGATAGAAATAAATAAATAAAGCAACAAATGACACGCGGTCTACAAAACTTATAAATGTTTTTAGTGTGCATGTACATATGCACTTCGCTCATTTGCTCAAACAACGTCATAGCTCAAAAAAGCTAATTCTACAACAAACGAGTTTAAAGTTTTCAGTTTACATACAACTCAGTTGATATATAAGTATACAAGGTAGAGTAAGTATACAAGATATTTGTATGAATTTTATGATGTGACTCATAGTGGTTCCAATGGGAAAAAACGATAATAACCCTGTATCTTTGAAACTTGCGATCCGATTTCAAAACGATATATGTCAAAATCATAGGGGAAGATCTGATCTTTCAAAGTGTTGAAGTTTTGACCACCCTATTAAACCCCACTTTGAGCTAAAGTGTGTCAAAGTTGACTACCTCGGGCATGAAAAGCCTTGTCGGGCTCATAATTTTTACAAATATTATCTGATTTTAGTAAAAGTTACGTATGAGTAATATGGTGATACCATCATATTACTCATACGCGCTACACTAAAAACATTGTATATTTGCATTTTTTCACCTATTTTTTTTATTATTCAAACTTCATAAAAAAGTTACCGTTTAATATATCGTTAAAATTTTTTAACGTAAGAAGATTACTATAGTAATAAAATGAAAAAATGTAGTTCAGTTTCATTTTAATGCTCATAAATAAAATGCTTCGGAAAATGTTACTAGTTTTAGAAAATCTGTTTTCCTAGCCACATTTTTGAGCGGGCATGTGACAACTAAAAGCCAGATTAATTATAAAAAATTTATCTAATATAATTTGTAGAAACATGTAAAAACGAACGTTATTTTTTTAAGCGATTAATTAAGAATTTCGTAAAAATATGTCACCATTTTCGTCCAATCGATTTAAAATGTCAACTGCAGTCCTTTTTGAAGTCGATTTTTTAGAAATATTGAAAATAAAAATTTTAGTTTTTAAAATTTTTGAGAAAAACTTCGAATAAAATTATTGTAAAAATTTTGTCATTTTTACTCTCATTTCAAAGGCTTCATTTTGTAATTAATTGATGTAATTAATACATTTTTTCTGCATGTTATCAGGAATTGTATAAGAAATCATAAAATGTTTTTTTTTGAAAATTATGGCTATTCTACCACTGAAGATATTAGAGAAATAGAAAATATAGTCGAAGTCAAAACACAAATTTTTGAAAATATTAAAGATATCCTAAAGAAATAAAATGTGTTGTTTTTATCCATTTATGCACTGAACTTTACAAATCGGAAAATATTTGTTACAAGTTATGAGGCCAACAAAGCTTTTCATAACCGAAGTAGTCAAATTTGACACCCTGTAGCGTACCGTATGTTTCAACAGGGTAGTCCAAATTTCAATATTTCTAAGCTCAGGTCCTCTTCTATGATTTATACATATCTCGTTTAACAATCGTATTGAAAGTTTCAAAGATACAGATTTACTACCATTTTTTTCAATTGGAACCACTGTGTGTCGAAACATCACCTCATCCACATTCTTTGTTCAATTTCTGTTTTACCACTTGCTAGACGTAATACGAACTATTTTATCAAATTCGACTACGAAAAGGAATATGACATGTCAGTGAAATTTCTTATACTCATTTACAAGTTAAGTCAAATTCGGTTAGTTTAATACGCCCAACTGTGATGCTTATATGTTCCATATATTATTTCTCTCTTCGCTTTTTACAGTGTTTCGGCCTGCTGAGATCAAACGTTTTCATTTCTGTTTATTTGGTTTTATCTTTAGTAGTTAATTTATTATTCTCGTTATTCAAAGCAGGTTGATGCTGTTTTGTAGCCACGTTGAGAAAAATACTATTCCGTTTTGCTAGTCCGATGGATAGGTTAGGTTAGGTTGGGAAGGGCAGTGATATGCCGCACATCCACTCGGAGACCCAGCTGGATCTATTGTGATTCCCTTCTATTAATACCCCCTGTTAAAGCCAGAAAATGAGCATCCTGCTATCCGCCATTCAACCACCTTATTCCCATAATGAAGCCCCTAATATCCTCAAGTTCACACTTCGCGATATCACTAATGCTTTCATGGAAACGTCTGCCAAGCCACCTAAGCCTGTGTCGTTGCAGCCTCGGGCAATGGCAGATAACATGCTCAATAGTTTCTGGTTCCTCCTCATCATCGCATATCCTACAAAAATCTGGAGTGCCAATCTCCCAAAATGCTGGTCCTCGCCCTGACCGAGCAGTGACCAGTCTAGTCCGATGGATAGACATATCCCTTTCTTATTTTTATTTTTTTCAAAGAAAGGAGAGGCAACTAATGCCCACTAGTTAATTAATTAACAGGTTACCTTCTTCGGGAAAGGGATAGTGTAGAGAGAACAGGAGGAGAGGTGGGAGAGAGAGATAGTAAGCTTAATCCATTTACAGCCTTGCTAATGCGCATTTTTTTTGTAGAGCAGTGTTGCAAGCCCCTCTTGTGTCAAGTAGAGGCATTGCCTTGCTTAAGCTGTGTATGTTGGTTATATACTTTATCCAATAACACTTGTTATTATTTTAAACATATTTTCATTTTATTTAATGTATTTTAATTTTCGTATTTTGAAAGGAAAATTGTTACTTCCTAATAAACTTTTATACAATGAACAAGTCCTCCTTTTTTTATTTTATTCAAGAGGTTATGGGCCTCCATTACAATTTTCACTGAATAATTAAGAAGAAAAACGAAAACAGATCGCATATAAAATGGATATCAAGACAATGTTTCCAAAGTTAAATAACAACAATTATCATACAATGTGGAAATGATGTTGTTGGAGCGTGAATTGTGGGATGTTGTAAGGACTGATATTCCAGCGGAGCCAGATAGCAAATGGTTGATACGAGATGGAAAAGCTCGGGCAGTGATCGGTTTGTCGTTAGAGTAAAATCAAAAGGTTCAGATCAAGAAGTTGAAGTTTGCGAAAGAATATTGGGAAGTGCTAAAGAAGAACCACGAGAAAGCTAATTTAACAAACAGAGTTTGTCTATTAAGAAAACTCACATCGAAAAAGCTAGAAGATGGTGAAGCAATGGAAGATCACATTGCTAAATTTCTGGATATTGCTGATCGTTTGCAAGATATGGGTGAAGAATTCCCAGAACATAAGATTGTTGCATTTCTATTGGGAAGCCTCTCTGAAAATTACAATGGTATTGTATCTGCACTTGAAGTACGACCAGAAGCAGATCTTACACTAGATATGGTGAAAGAGAAGTTATTGCAAGAAAGTAAAAGAAAAATATGTGACAGAGCTCAAGAATTGGTTTTGAAGACACAATACAACAAGAAATTTAATCCAAAATGCTTTATATGTGGCAAACAAGGACATATGAAGAAAAACTGTTTTTTAAATAAAAATAAAAATAATTCTGTAAAATATGTTGAGTGTGCTTCTAATAATATTTGTTTTGGTGTTTTATCAGATAATGCAAAACACGGTTGGTTTGTGGACTCAGCTGCTACATGTCACATGTGCTGTGATGAAGGTTTCTTTAGGAAGTTAGATCAAACTTCAAATGAAAATGTATACTTAGCTGATGGAACCACAATAAATTCAAAAGGCAAAGGTGATGGCTTTCTATATATCAACAACAATAAAATTTTGGTAAAGGATGTTTTATTTGTACCTGCATTGGACGGAAGTTTATTATCTGTTAGAAAGCTGAATTTAGAAGGGTTTGCGGTAACGTTTGATAAAAATAAATGCGTAATATCATCAGATGGAGTCGAACATGCTACAGCAACATTAAGAAATAATTTATTTGTATTAGATGAAGATAACACATTAAGACAAGTTTCAAATACAGCAAGCAATTGCGTTCATAAATGGCACACATATCTTGGACATAGAGATATCAGCGCTATTAAAGCTGGAATAAAGAATTCATTGTTTAACGGAGTAAGTCTTTCTAATTGTAGTTGTAGTGATGCCTGTGAAATATGTTTGAGAGCAAAAATGCCCAGAAAGTCATTTCCGAAATCATCTGAAAATCGATCAAAAGAAATATTAGATTTAGTTCATAGTGATTTATGTGGTTCGATGCAAAATCCGTCACCCTCCGGAAGCCGATATTTCTTAACATTGATTGATGATAGAAGTAATGGGTGTTTTTTATTGAGGTATAGAACTTTAAGTTGGCATCACTTTTTTAACTGGCGGCCATTTTGTCAGCTGTCAAGTGATTAATATTTAGTTTGGTTTGCCATTTCATCATGAAGAGGTTGACAAAAGAACAACGCTTGCAAATCGTGCAAATTTATTTCGAAAATAATGGTTCAGTTCGCGAAGTTTACCGCAAGCTCCGTCCATTTTATGGTCGACATAATCGTCCATCAGAGCAATTAATTCGGTTAACCATGGATCGTTTTCGCACTACGTTTACTCTATGTGATAATACGCATCCGCAGAGACGTCGAACAGTGTGCTCTATGGGCTGGTGGAGTCATTGGGCCATACTTCTTCCGAAATAATGCTGGAGAGTCAGTTACCGTTAATGGAGACCGGTATAGAGCCATGATAACCGACTATTTTGTTCCCGAATTGGATGGCATGAATGTGGATGAGTTGTGTTTCCAACAAGACGGCGCTACATGCCACACAGCGCACGTCACAATCGATTTATTGAAGGAAACATTCGATGAGCGCATAATTTCGCGGAATAGACCTGTCAATTGGCCACCAAGATCGTGTGATTTGACACCATTAGATTATTTTCTTTGGGGATATGTGAAGTCGCTCGTCTACGCCAACAAACCAGAAACGTTAGGGGACTTGGAAGCCAACATTCGTGGCGTTATTGCCAACATACGGCCCCATATGCTCGAAAAAGTGGTTGAAAATTGGACCTGTAGAATTGGCTTTATTCGAGCCAGCCGCGGCGGCCACATGCCCGAAATCATATTTAAACATTAATGGCATAAAATTATCCTTCCAATAAAGCCAAATTGATGGACATTAAAACGATTTTCTTGTGTTTTATTTCAATTCGAAGTTCTATACCTCTAAAAAAAACACCCGTTAGATACTGTACAATATATTTTCTAAAACATAAAAATGAAGTAATCGAAAAAATGAAAGAATTCGTTGCATATACAGAAATAAATTTGGGAAGCGAATAAAAATAATTCGTACTGATAGAGGTGGCGAATATTGTAGTAATGATATGGAATCATTCCTAAAAAATAAAGGTATTAAACATCAACTAACAGCTCCTTATACACCGCAACAAAACGGTGTGGCAGAAAGGAAGAATAGGAGTCTTGTAGAAATGGCAAAATGTATGCTATTTGATTCAAATATAAATATTAAATATTGGTCAGAAGCGGTAAGCACAGCTAATTATTTATTAAACCGGTTACCATCAAGTGCTCTTAATGTAACTCCATTTGAGTCGTGGTTTATGAGTAAACCAAATTTAAAACATGTAAGAAAATTCGGTTCTTATGCTTTTGTACATATAAATAAACAACAGCGTCGCAAATTTGACCCAGTTTCAATGAAGTTTATTTTATTGGGGTATAGTGAAGAATCAAAAGCATATCGTTTCTTGAATCCTAAAAATGGTAAAGTTGTCGTGAGCAGAGACGTCAAATTTGTTGATGATGAATCTATAAATAAAAATTCAACTGCAGTTCCAAGTTTAATTGCAGATGAAATTAATAAAGAAAATAAAATCAAAGCAGAATCATTGGGAATAGTATCATTCGATCTTTTGCGTAATAAAAACGAAAGAAGTTTTAATGAAGAAATCCAAAATCCAAAAGAAAATTATGCTGAGGTAATTAATAGTATAGCTAATACAAGTAACGACGATGTTTTTACTTCAGAAGGGGATGATTTTGCTGGATTTGAAACAGCAGACAACAGTTTAACTTCTGAGAATGAAATTCAAGTTAATCAAAGAATATCATCAAGACCAACAAAAGGAATTCCTCCTAACAGATATGCAAATTTGACGTTAGCATCAGAAGAACCTAAAAACTATAAAGAAGCTATGCAAAATGTAAATAATAATGAATGGTATTTGGCAATGCAAGATGAAATTAATTCCTTGTTGGTGAGTAATACATGGGATCTTGTTGAAATGCCGAAGGATAAGGCCCTAGTCGGGTGTAAATGGATATATAAAATAAAAACAACAGTTGATGGCTGTAAACGGTATAAGGCTCGTTTAGTTGCGAAAGGATACTCTCAGAAGTATGGTCAAGACTATGATGAAATATTCGCTCCTGTCGTAAAAATACCAACTCTAAGAATCTTACTAGCGGTGGCATCATATCAAAATATGTTTGTACACCACATAGATGTCAAAACTGCATTTTTAAATGGGGAAATAGATACCGAAATATATATTAAACAACCTGAAGGTTTTGTAGAAGCAGGAATGGAAGAGCTGGTATGTAAGTTAAATCGTAGTATATATGGCCTTAAGCAATCCGCTAGATGTTGGAATCAGCGAATTAATGACGTCTTCATAGAATTCGGATTCAGAAGGGGAGAAGCTGATAATTGCTTATATATAAAGGAATACCAGAATGATTTTATATATGTACTCATATATGTTGACGATATAATAATTGCCTGCAAACATGAGAAAAATATTAAGAATCTCATAAGAGATATATCAGTACATTTCGAAATAACAGATTTAGGATCATTAAAAATGTATTTGGGAATTCAAATTTCAAGAAACAGAAATGGTATATTTTTCATGGATCAAAAAGAATACATAAACAAAATATTGAACGAGAATGATATGAATAATGCAAAAGATTCAAAAATACCATTGGATCCTGGATATTTTAAGATTGAAGATGAAAAATATTTAGAAAATAATAATCAATATCGGAAAGTCAT
Organism: Panzeria rudis; assembly: GCA_956483635.1. Classification (NCBI taxonomy): domain Eukaryota; kingdom Metazoa; phylum Arthropoda; class Insecta; order Diptera; family Tachinidae; genus Panzeria; species Panzeria rudis. The sequence continues at coordinate 18,500,848 of OY101448.1, read as the reverse complement.
CGGATCATTACTTTATTTAGCTGGAAATACTAGACCAGATATCGCATTAGCAGTGTCCGTGTTGTCAAGAAAAGTAAGCAAGCCAAATGTAACAGATTGGAATGAAATAAAAAGAGTACTGCGTTATTTGAGAGGTACTAAAAATTTAAAGCTGTTTGTGGGAACAAATCAAGAACTAAAACTAGAAGTTTTCACTGATTCTGATTGGGCTGGTGATAGTAACGGAAGAAAATCTACGAGTGGGTGTCTTTTCAAATTGGGGAACTCAACAATTCATTATGCCGCAAGAAAACAAAATATTGTAACACTATCTTCTACAGAAGCAGAGTTAGTGGCCTTAACTGAAGCTAGTCAGCAAGCTGTATGGGTTATAAAGATTTTGAATGACTTTAGAATTAAAGCCACCCCGATGATGTTCGTTGATAATCAAAGCACATTAAAAATACTGGAATCTGAGAAAATTAATTCAAGATCCAAACATATAGATGTTAAATATTTCTATGCAAGAGATCTTATGCAAAATGGAACCATTTTATTTCAATATCTTCCAACCGATGAAATGACTGCAGATATTTTTACAAAGCCATTATCAAGAATTAAGTATTGTAAATTTAGAGATTGTTTAGGTTTAAAAGAATAACAAAATTATGTTATTGAGAAGGGGTGTTGGTTATATACTTTATCCAATAACACTTGTTATTATTTTAAACATATTTTCATTTTATTTAATGTATTTTAATTTTCGTATTTTGAAAGGAAAATTGTTACTTCCTAATAAACTTTTATACAACGAACAAGTCCTCCTTTTTTTATTTTATTCAAGAGTGTAACCATTTTGTTAGTTCTTTTACTTCGCCGACGGTTCTGCTACAGTACCGACGAAGGAGGGTGCTGTGAAGTGCATTAGGATATGTTAGTATTAATCGCTGCCGGTACTGCAAGGTGATAAGTACTTTGCCTTCATAACAGATGCCTTCATAACACATCAATGCACATGAGAAAAATACATGATGCTGTTGGCTTGCCTGAAACTAGTCTTGAACTTAAGATCTCAGGGTGTGTAGTCAAACGCGCTAACTACTAAGCCAACAGCCCCCTCAAACCAATTTGAGTTTGTCAGAAAAACTCAATATCGAACTCAAAGCCTAAACAACAAATTTCAATTTAAATCAATACAGTTCTAAGTTCTTACAAAAAAATCCGACCACAAAAAATAGGCTTGGCACCGCCCCCATATTTTATCATCATGTACTTTTACTAGAACTAATTGTGTGTGCGTAATCTCGTCAGAATCGGATAAGTAGATGTAATTAAAATGAATATCTACTTTTCATGGGCGTGGCACTGCCCACTTTTCTAACCACAGTGTTGTGTTGTAACGATAAATAAATGTGTATGCAAAGTTTCATAAGAATCGGCTAAGTAGAAGTAGTTAAAATGTTTATTTACTTTTCATGGGCGTGGCACTGCCCACTTTTCTAAATATAATGTTGTATTGTAACTATAACTAAAGGTGTATGCAAAGTTTCATAAGAATCAGTTTAGTAGAAATTGTTGGGAAAGAATATTTATTTTGCATGGGCGTGGCACAGCCCACTTTTTTGATCCTGATATGGTATTTAAACAGAAGCTTAATGTGTGTGTAAAGTTTTATGAGAACCGCTTGAGTAGAAGTAGTAGAAAACGAATGTGTATTTACTTTGTATAGGCGTGACCCCGCCCACTTTTCAACGGGACCAATCTGGAAGTATATCCTTTTGAATAGAGAAGAAATCCGAAATCGCTTCATAAATGGCGGAGCTTTGAGGGAAAATACATTAAAGAAAATACATGACGAATTGATAACCTTTCTCCTTTTTTTTGAAGTCGGTTAAAAAAGTACGTAAAATATTAAATAATAATTATTACCATAATATTTTTATTTTCCACTGAAGGGTGTACATAATTCAACACTGCCTGTATATAGCACGCTGACCTGTTATTGTTCTCTTTATTACAAAACAATTTTTTTATTGTTTAATTTTATTTATTTCTTTTGGTTATTGCGCATTCCAGTGGGATAAAAATTAAATTTTTGAATATCGAAAATTTGCTTTAAATTTCATTTGAATGAATTTTATGTCACACATTTTGTCACAGCAATAAAATTCACATTGAAATGCCATCAGGCATATTTGCGATTTATGATTTCATTTAAAAATTAGTTCACAATTTTATTATGATGCCAAAAATTTTGTTGATGATTTAATTTTATTGCTTTTGAGCTTTTAATAGTATATGGAGTAGAAATATAAGAATAAAATTAAATTTATGCATACTTTCTATTAGAGTTTTAATTAAATTTATCAAAGAGCTTAGTAGTTGGAAAGTGGGCTCTTTATTGAAGGAAAAAGAAGTTATTGACTGTTTATCGATGTCAAAGGGAATTCTTTCTTGCTAACAATTACATTTAAAACAAACACAAGATTTTAAGATTTGTTTTTATTTTAAACGAAATTGTAAGAAAGAAAATATTCCTGCGGCATTGATAAACAGCGTATTAGTTTGATGAACACATCGATTTAGAAATAAATAAACTTTAATGAATACATGCTTATTAAAAATGTAGGCACAGTGGGGCATACTTAAAACTCCTCTGATAGAATTTCGCTTAATAAATCCAATGACACGATTCGTTATGTTTTTTTTTCACAATCTCAATGCAATATTTCACAATATATGTACATAGAATTTCACGAATATTGTCAAGAGCTTTCATAGTTTCGTTCGAGAATTTCATTGGGTTTTTGAAAACCACATTTTTTAGTTTTGTGGAAACCCATTTTAAATTTGACAAAATATTTTAAAGTCTATTTAAACAGCTTAAAATATATACCTTGCAAATTAAAAATTTTAATTTTTCTAATGTCATAATTTTAATTAAATGTATTTCATACTTTTGATGAAATATTTCGTTGAATTTATGAAAGATCGATGAAATAAATCAAATGCATATTCTCTTTAATGGGAAAACAGACCCTTACTTTGTTATTGTTGTACTCTTTCTTATTATTTTACGCTCACATAGCTTTGACTGAAGAAGTTCTGTTGGGCATTGCCATTAAACCAAATGATGAGGTGGTCATCAACAAACATTTCTTGATGTTCATTATCGTCTATCATCAGTATTCGTAGCATTAAATTCTCAACAAATTGAAAGAGCCAATAAACCATTTTAAGTTAATGATTCTACTTAATAATGAAATAATTTCATTAAAACAATTAAGTAATTTTATTGAAATAATTTTGTTGAAATTATGAAAGAATTTCGTTGAAACTATGAATCATTTCGTTGAAATTATAAAATAATTTTGTTGAAATGATGAAATAACTTCCTTGAAAAAATTAACTTATTTCGTTAAAAAAGTTAACTATACTTATTTACCTTAACGAAATCGTTACATTGGATCAATGAAATTATTTCATATATACGGCTAAATTTTCATTAAAATTTGAATTCAAAAGCGTTGGTAAAATTTTAGCGAAGTTTTCCGATAGAATAAAAATTAAGAAATTTGTTTCCAAAGCTTTTTGGCTAGAATCGAACTCACAACATCATCACTGATAGTCTGGTAAAGCTGACATTACATTGTCTGAGTTTTCATCTTTCAATGCATAAAAGTAAAATATTGTGTCTACTTTAATTTTTCGTCTGAGTTCAGCTGAAAATTTAAATTATTCTATTTAAATCGAATATACAATATGAGATTTAAAAGATGGAAACTCAGACAGTGTAAAGACGGCATAAGTATACTAAATATTTGTTTTCTACTAAGGGACTGTTACACATATTACGTAACGCTCCAACGGGGTTAAGGATTTGTTACATACTAGATAATTTATACTGAAAATTTTTTAAAAAGCGTTACAAAGGGGGGGGGGGGTTTCAAAACTCTGAAAATAGCGTTACGTAATATGTGAATAGTCCCTAACACTGATGTAATAAGTGTCTTTGTTTTTGGTCCATTTGGTCATTATGATATCAAACTCTGCATCAGTTGGTCATCTTATCATCAGTGACAATGATGACAATTTTGTCATCAAACCTAAAATATAGAAAAATTAAACTCTTTTTAAATATATAATTCCGACAATTCTTACATTGATTAGATCAAACGATCGTATGCTTTTGTCATGACTAAGTAACAAATATGATGAGCACAACCGAATACAATATTATGAATTAGATTTTAGTACCAATTATTGGTATTTGCAATTAAAAAAAATGTATTTCTAAATTTACTTTACTTTTTATCGATTGCTGCAACTAACTAGTGGTTAATTTTATTATCATTGACACACAGAAAAAATTATCGCCAAAAAATTTTCAAACAAAATTTTGTTTAAAAATAAATCTAATTTTTAGTAAATGTTCTTGACACCATCAATGAATTGTTTGCTTGACTCTTATTTAGGATGCAAACAACAAAAACAACAAGAAAACTGTGTTGTAAAAAGCCACTCCGATGACGACATACACACAAATAACAACAACAACAATGATACCAAGTTTGTTTACTGAAGATTTTTGAGTGACTCAATTCGTTAATGTCGTTGCGTTAATTCTCATTAATTTTTTTTAGTCTTTAGATAAACATTCAGACTTGAAGGCATTTAACAAAGGCTTAATGGATGATGATGATGCCCCAAACAAAAAATCCAGTAAATATTTTTGTTTGATTAATTAAACTATTTTGTTTTAAATGAAATCTATTTGCTGGTGTTTAAGCATTGTCTATATGCAGCATCTCATTGGTGCTTTACCAAATCGTCAGCAGACTTCAAATAAAATTGTTAACAGTTACAAACCAAAAAAAAAGTATTATGTTTGAAGTCTACTGACGATTTGGTACAGCACCAATGAAATGCTGCATATAGACAGTGCTTAAACACCAGCAAATAAATTTTATTGAAAATAAAATTATGACATTATGTCAAATAAATTTCATAAAAGCAAACTATTTCGTTTAATATTTGTTAGAATTTTTATACTAATTGTTTTATAAATTCAGACAAAAATATTGTTTGATATTTTTCAGAAAATCCAGTAAATCTTTTTGTTTGATTTAGTAAATTATTTTGTCTACAATTTGTAAATATTTTTAGACAAATTGTTTTATAGATTTAAGCAATTTGTTCACTGAAAAAAACACGTATTTTCTCAATGAAATTGTTTGAGGTACTTTTGTCTATATTTACAAATGTGTTAGTAGGTCCGTTCCTAGACAAAATATTTACTATTTCATTGAATTCCTTTACAGAAAATTAAATTTAGTTTTTTCTGTGTACACCTAACCGATTAAATGGTTTGCATTAGCAATTATTTCTTATTGTAAAATAACTTCTTATTCAATAAGATTTCCGCAACTACCAAAATTCTATTAGCAACAAATTCAGTTGTCTGAACGAATCTGTTTTCTCTGTGTAGATGGTCGCTATGACCTACTCACCTCTGATGCAGCGGTGGTAGCATGCAATTCAGATTATTCAGTTGACTGCATTCCCAGGGAATTCTTGGCCTACGGCTGAAAAAAATAAGTTGCTTGGGAAATTCTGTAAAAAAATTACTCCTGGCTATTCCCAAGTGAATAGCAATCAGAAAGTTTTCAGCCTTTAAGAAAAACCCCATTTACCGAATGATGAACAATTAGGTGTTATTGAAAGCAAAGTCCAGTCATTTGAGCGTGGATCCGTCTCTACTTGCCATTTCCTTTCAACTAACAAAATTCTCTATAAACTCAAATATTTAGCTGACCAGTAACAACAACAAAAAATCTTTGCAACAGTAAAACACATCAACACAAAAGGTCAATGTGTTGTGTATTTCCACCAACAATTTCGCATTCCTCTTACACCTGCATCACTTTGTTGAACCGTGTTAAAAATGTATTTCGTTTTAATTTATTTCACTAAATCCACTGCAAGCAAAAAGAAAATTAATAATGCACAGCTAGAATGTATGTGCTCGTAAACTACAACATGCTACGAATCAACTCTCATCGTATATCGTATAAGTTTGTATATTTACTTACGTGTGCATTGTGTGCATTTCCAAAGTATTGTCTATGTTGAGTTTTGAGTGCACATTGTTTTCACCTGCCCTTTGGTATTTAATTTAATTTTCAAACTGGTATTTATTTTCATTCACTAACATCATACACACTCTGTAACAGTTTGATGAGCATGCAGTCAGGAAAATACTCGTGTGTAGTATACGTTTAATCACAAAAACTTTTTTCTACTCCTGCTCATCCTGCAAAACACCCACTCACTCACTGGCTTTACTTTTACTGATGCCAAAAATTACAATGTTTTTTTCTTTTTCATTTTAACTTTGTAAAAAAAAAACGTAAAATAAATATAGTGTTTTTAGAGCAAATACACGCTATTGATGTTAAAGAAAACAAATCTGAAAAGTTTTGTGCATTCGAGTGAAATAAATTAATTGAATTACGAATATTTGAAATAATGTTTAACAAAGAACAGTGTTTTTTTTTATGTGAATTAAAGGAATGAAAGAGATGTTGGCTTTAGATTTTTCTTTTTACTCCGAAAATGTTTACTTGTAAAATTTTTGTTATAATCATATGGTTTGGCATACAAATAAATGTATGTATTTTTTAAGTTTTACAAATTATAGAATGAAAATTAAGCGAAGTTCCGATCATGTTTAATAAAATATGGTTTTTATAATAACATTTAAAAAAGAACTTATACTAGTAGTCATCAGACTTCGGTCATCAATGTTATGACAAATACCATCATTAAAGAAGGTGCTGTTGGCTGAATGGTGTGCGCGTTTGACTACAAGCCCTGAGGTCTTGAGTTCAAGACTAGTTTCAGGCAAGCCAACAACATCATGAACATTTCTGATGTGCATTGCTGTGTTATTGTGTTGGTTGTTGTTGGACTGTTAAAGTGATGAAGGCATAGCACTGATCACTTTGGCAGTACCAGCAGCGATTAATACTAACATATCCTAATGGACTTCACAGCACCCTGCTTCGTCGCTATTGTAGCAGAACCGTCGGCGAAATAAAGGAACTAAGAACTAAAAGAACACTTAAAACAAATTAATGCCTCTACTTGACACCAGAGAGGCTGCAACACTGCTCTACAAAAAATGCGCAATAGCAGAGTTGTAAACGAATTAAGCTTTCTATCTCTCTCCCACTTTACCACCTGTTCTCATTCGACAGTATCCCTTTCCCAAAGAACGTAACACAGTTATTAATTAACTGGTAGGCATTAGCTGCCTGATTGTATTACTTCTCTTTAAAAAAAATAGTAGTCAATCTGATGACTTCAATTTTATCATATTTTACATATCGGCTATGCTATGACTTCAACGACATAATTTGATGTGACATTTTGATTAATGTTTTACAACGAATTTTCTAAATTTCAAAAAAAAATTACATCGCATTTTCTGACAAAACTAATTTTAGCTCAACTAGCCTTCAGTAAAAAAAACGATGCACAGACAGAACACATATGTTTGGGGGAATATGACACCTTGTCTTCATATTGATGACACTTAGCCAACAAACGTATGCGCATCTATGTCAAAAGTATTGATATTTATGTTATTTTTGTGCAGTCGATATTTTAAATGGTGACGTGGCTGAGGTAGTAAATCTGCTGGTTTATATACATGCCATGAACTGAAAAGCTAGGGATCAAGAGGTACACGAGGAAAAATAAAAATATTATAATTTAAACTAGAATTAAAACATAAACAAGTAAAATTCAGAAAATCTAATTTTTCTAAACTATACGTTTGATGACAGAATTGTCATCATTGTCATTAATGCACAGATAAAACACATATGTTAGCGAGAATATGACAACTTGTCTTCATATTGATGACACTTAGTCATCAAATGTATACGCGTATATGCCAAATGCATTGATGTTTATGTAATTTTTTTTTTTGCTGTCGATATTTTAAATGGTGACGTGGCTGAGATAGTAAATGTGTCGGCTTATATACATACATGAGAAGCTAGGGATCAAGTCTTTTATGAGAAAAAAAAAATAATATTATTTAAACTAGAATTAAAATAGAAACAAATAAAATTCAGAAAATTCAATTTTTCTAATTTTTCCACGTTTGATGACTGAATTGTCATGTCATTAATTACAAGATGACCATCTGATGGAGAGTTTGACATCGTCATGATGTTAAGTGTCATGGGACCAAAAATGAAGACACTTGTCATATGCCTTGATATCAAAATACATCAGTGTTAGTGGCAACTATCACTCATGATGTTGTAAGTTCTACTCTCGCCAAAATCTTTGGAGACAAATGTTTGAACTTTGCAAGGAAAGACTCTTTCTTATAAAGCCTCCGGTTCTCTGCAAAACCAATTCAACAACTAAATAAATAAAGTTATATTCTTAATTTAGCGGCCCCATATTTCCCATAATGATGTCAGAAGCCGCAGGAAAATGGAGAATTAGATGCTCCACAGTATCCTCCCTCCAATTCCTCGTCTATGGAACAATAATGCCATTTACATTCGTCCAACAAACCGAAAGTTTAGCATTTAATTTTGCCTTTAGCATAAAAAAAAACTATTTCTGGCGAACTCTTACAAGGAAAGTTTTTATTATAAATACAGGCCTAGATAAACAGCCGTGTTGTAAAACTTTTTTCTAGCATCAGAAAAAGTGCAAAATAACTAACACTTTATAAATTGAAATAACTTTAAATATTTTCACGTTCGTTATTTATAAAAGCCAAAAAAGATAAAGTTTGGAGAAAAAAACCGTATGCAAAAATAAATAAATCTATCCCATCATTTACACACGTACAACTGCAGAAGCAGAAGCAGAAGCAGTAACAAAGTATTAGATTTAAATCAGGAGTTATAAAGTGTGCGAAAAAAACCTGCAACAAAAGCAAACAAAATAGTAAAATGAAATCATTTAGTCATTTATTTTGATGGTCAACTGCTGCTGATTTTCTTTCCCCACTAAAACCCAAAATATACAAAACATGGATGAGTCCTCAAAAAACATTGTTGTATGACTGAATGTGTGTGTTTTACAGTGGGGCAAAATAAAAATATTTTAGAAATAAATGTGCTATTTCGAAGCAGACAATACGATTAGTATAAAATTTCAAGTGGGCATAGCAGAAGAGTATTCCTGTTTACGAATTTTTACTTATAAAGACACATACAATTTTTGGAATTGAGGGACAAACAAAAAAAAATGACAAGCGTTGAAGAACTAAACATGCCCGAAGTGCCCTACTTGGGGACTCCATTGCTGCGCTCCTGAGCAATACAGTACACTGAAAAGAAAAATCAATCCATCCGTACTTAAATTAATCCCAAGCGGTGTCAAAAGTACTGTAATCCCAGTTTTTCTGAAATCAAGTACTGAAAGATTGATTAAGTCGGAATATGCAAGTGCAAATACTTAATATTAGCCTGATTAGCCTTTATTCATGTAAAAAAATTAGCCAAAGTTTTTTTTAAGAGTTACAAAATCTAAATTAAAAAAACTAGTAAGAGCACTAGTTTACAACAACAAATGAACTAGTTGGGCTCGATATATGAAAAAAGGACAGATAGGCAACTAGTCTGAAGTAAAAAGCAACTAGTACAGTTCTAACTACATACTAGATACTTTGTCTGGGTTCTTTGTCAGGGTTTCAAGAACCAAACAAATACCAACACACTACGACTGTGTAAAAAGTTTATACTTATAGTAGTACATAAAATAAAAATTTTTGTATACAATTTAAGAATACTGAAAGTAAATAGAAATTACTTCAATTTAACTCAGCGTTTTTCTTTCTGTGTAAGCTTATCTCTGTAAAATTAATAGAAATACATCCCTGCTGATATTTTATACTGATCGGACAATCCATTTAGAAATGGCTGATTTATTTCCAAAATATTTTGATTCCGCTACACTGTTTGTTGGTATGCAGCAAAAAAAAAGTAGCAGAAATGACAGTTATATTATGGCTTCTTACACTTGAAAAAAAAAACCTTGGGTCTAATAAAATTAGCTAAATTAGTAGCATTAGGCCACAATCTCCAACAGTTTTTAAGACATCCCTCTAAAGAACTTAATTGAAATTTTATTAAATTTAATTTAAAAATTTTTAGCAAAAAATTTTTCTGAAGTGTAGACAAAATCTAGCCAAAAATATAAGGAAAAAATTAGTAAAATATAAAAACCATATCCAGAATAACACTAGCTTCCGTTATTCTACTATATTTTGGTTGTTATTTGCTCGTATTTGTTGTTATTGCTAATGCTGATGTTTGTTGCTTGTGTTGCTGCTACTTTTTGTTGCTGTTTAAAGTTAAACTAGTATATAAAATATACTGACTTACTTCAGTCATTTAAATATACATATGAAGTTTCACATCGCTAAGGTTACATATACAGATAAACACATATCCTGCAGTGCAGCAAAGGAAGGACCTCACGTTGCGAATATTTTCAGAGACACGTTTTACAGGGCCTTAGCTTTAATATAAGTACAAAATACGAAAAGTGAAATTAATTGCATAAGTAAGAGTAAAATCAACAATATTACACATTGGTTTAAGTTGAATTGCTTCTATAATACATTTTCTGGAATTAGTCTATAAAACAGGAGTTCTAATAATTCTTAAAAATAAGCCTTTAAGAAATTCATATTTGACATATTGTCATAATTTTATTTTAAATGAAATTTATTTGCTGGTGTTTAAGCATTGTCTATATGCAGCATTTCATTGCCGATTTACCAAATCGTCGGTAGACTTCAAATACAATTTTGTATAGCTACAAATTCCTTATCTTATGTACAGACTTTCAAAAACCATTTGAGAATTCATTTGCGAATTTGTTTGAAGTCTACTGACGATTTGGTAAAACGCCAATGAAATGCTGCATATAGACAATGCTTAAGCACCTGCAAATAAAATTCTCTTAAAAATAAGTTTAAAATGGACTTCTAAAGGCTCCTTTTGCTTTAACCTTTTCCTTCTTAACATTACTTGCAACAGTGTCAGTTTAAATTTCGGCTATTATTCCGTGAGTTTCAAACTGTGGCATTTAAGATTGAAAATGTGTGTGTGTATGTGTAAATGTGTGTTTAGCACACTGACAAACTTCATAAAATTGAATTTGAATGTTAATTAAATTTTTGGATTTTGGTGTTATTTAATTTGTTGGTTATTTTATTTTCAGTTGTTGCCACTGCTATTGCTGTTGTACTTTAGCCGAGTAGATTTAACAACAAGCAGTATGTGCAACAGTGTGCGAAATGCAACTGTTTTCTTATTCATTTTATTTTATTTTATTTTTTCTTTTTTTGTTAGTAACAACAATTTTTAACTCCTGTTGTTGGGTTGATTCCCAGCAAATTTATGTGATCGGTAGTACTTTATTAATAAGTTACAAAGTAATTAGTGGTACTTATATATCTTATTACTATGCTTCAAGTTAGAACTACTACCTAGTTCTTAATAAAATTAGTATGTATTTTTCGCATTATTTTTAATTTTTGTCGCTTAAGCTTATAACTCAACAATAACACAGTGGGTAGAGTATTTGTCTTGAAATCTGAACGAGCACAGGTTCGTATCCCAGCTGGGTCAAAAAAAACTTAAAAATATAAATAATATATAATGTGTATACAATTTTTTTAAATTTTAATTTGTTTATTTGACTACTTATTTTTTAGCTTCAAGTAAGCCAAATAGTAACTAGTTAATTGCTGTAAAAATGTAAATACATTTGTAAGGGGTACCTCTTATTTTTAGACTTCTCAAACAAAAATAAATAGTTATCGAATCAAATTGTAGGTAGTTACGACTTAAATCCTCATATACTTTTTTTTGCCTGCCAGTAAGTAAAGTTTTTGCTGGGTTTGGTTGAAAGTTGCGTCTGATTATTTGTTTAAATGTATTCAGTTTTAGAGTTTGAATAGAAATGTGTCAGAACATTTTAGTTTTGTTAGGCGTGACACTAAAATATATAAAAGTTTTCTGATTGCGGCAATAATTTTAAAGTGTGTATATCGAAAGATTACACTATACAACAAAATGAAACATCTGTCATGAACTTTGATCACCACTATATTTTTTTATGTGTTATTATACAAAAACATTCGAAATTTAAAATTCTATGGATACGTTTTTTTTTAATTTTTTCTAAATTTTGGGATCTTTCAGAGGCTGCTTGCTACACAGATTTCATCATAACTTGGGAAGGCGTAATCCAATTTAATTGCAAAAAACCACATGAAACCTTGGAATTAAATTATATATTCAATGCTTTCGGAATTATTCGGACCACCATAATGAAAAATATAGTTTTTTTATGGAAATTTTAAATTTTTTTTATTGGCTAAAACTTAACATTTTTATTAACTGATCATAAAGCCACATATAAAGAGTGGGCAAATTTGAGTTTAGGAAATAAATATGCTGTCAAATGATAAATGTTAAGAATTGAGCTGTCATCCTTTGGCATTTATTTAGTGAGGACTTGGGAAAGTTTAACCATGACACGCTACACTCTTGAACAACAATGGTGAAAGTTTTACTGTATCATTTCGAATTAGCCTGGTACATCGAATCGTCGACGTTCGCAACAATTTCATATCACTTGGGCAGCATTTTGCATAAAGATCTTCATCTTTGCACTTATAAAGTTCAGTTCATCCAAGAACAAAAGGAGTCTGATTACGAGAAAAAATGGCTCGAATTTGACGAAGTGATACAAGAAAATTGTCACCATTTTGATAGTAAATTTTCATACTTAAAATTCGTTGCTCAATAGTGTAGCGTACCATGGATACAATTTTCCAAGCTTTCTCTAAATAAATGCCAAAGGATGACAACACAATTCTTGACATTTCATCATTTGGCAGCCTATGTACCTCCTAACCTCAAATTTGCCCACCCTTTACTACAAATAAAATAAACTTTATTTCATGCAAATCGATAGACAACTAATGATTTTATTCATAATAAAGTGAAGAACCTAATTATTGTAAAAATTGCGAATATTTACACTGTACAACAAAATTAATTTTTTTTAAATAACAAGTTTATAACAATTGATTCTGGTAGAGACCACCAAGAAAATGCATACGTGTATCGGCGTTTTGAAAGCTTTAATCTGAGATTTATTTTAGGGAGAGTTAAATTTCCCCTCCTTTTGTGCAAAGTTATACTGACTCGGCACAGACCCAGCAAAAACATTTTTGTCATTTTTGTAATCGGTAGTACTTTATTAATGGGTTACAAAGTAATGAGTGGTACTTATTTATCTTATTAATATGCTTTAAATTAGAACTACTACTTAGTTTTTAATAAAATCAGTACGTATTTTTATCATTATCTGAAAGCAGCTATAATTTGTTGATATGGATTAACAAGATAAGTAGACAACCACTTTTTGAATCAACATGTGTTTGTATATGGAAACTAATTTTTGTCGCTTAAGCTTATAAGTCAACAATAGCTGAGTGGGTAAAGTTCTTGTCTGCCTGGGGTACGAGCACAGGTTCGTATCCCACCTGGGTCAAAAAATAAAAATATAAATTAAAAAAATTAAATTGAAAAAATATAGACAAAACATAATGCGTATATATTTTTTTTAATTTTAATTTGTTTATTTGACTACTTATTTTTTAGCTTCAAGTAAGCCAAATAATAACTAGTTAATTGATTTGACAATGTAGATACATTTGTTAAGGGTACTTCTTATGTTTTGGATTGTCGAGTCAAATTGTAAGTAGTTACGACTTAAATCCTCATATACTCGTACTTTTTTGCCTGCCAGTAAGCAAAGTTTTTGCTGGGGAATATCTTGTGGGACTTACTTTTAAGTTGTAGGATGCGCTTAACACTTTTATGTAAAACACCACAAAGAAAATTTTTCTGGAACAATCAATATATGGCCTCAAAATGTCATTTTCATTTTTTATAAGTTTTAAAAGAATTTAAATTTTCGTAAAAAAAAATATATTTTTCATCATTGCGGTCTGAATCATTCCAAAACTATAAAGTTTTTGAAAAACATTCTAACTAATAAAATTAATGTAATATTAATATTTAAACAGCTTAAAGGTAGTTTTGTGTAAAGTTTTTAAATGGTTTTTGTAATAAAATTCAACAAGCCTTCCCCAAGTTATGATATTATTCGTGGAGCAGACTCTTCAAAACTCGATTTTTTGCAAAAATCAGGTAATTTCACTTTATTGTGAATAAAATCAATATTTATCTATTAATTTTCATAAAATAAAGCTTAATTTATTTCTGGTATATGTAGCTTTATGATCAAAGAATAAAAATTGTATTAGTTTGTCATTTTCGATTTTTTATAAATTTAAAAAAAAAAAAACTTTTTCAATTTCGCCTAAAAAATATATATTTTTTCATCACTGCAGTCTTAATAATTTTGAAACCATTGAGTATATAAAAAAACGTTTAAAACGTTTTAAAGGTAATTTCATTATAAGTTTTCTAGTGGTTTTGTAATAAAATCGGACAACTGCTTTCCAAGTTACACAGAAAAAATTATCACCAAAAAAGATTCAAACAAAAGTTTGTCTAAAAATAAATTTTATTTTCATTAAATGTTCTTTACTAGATCAGTGAATTTTATATTTGGATTTTATTTAGGACGCAAACACCAAAAATAACCACAAAAATCCGTTTTCTGTGTCGTAAAAAAACAACTCCAATGAAAATAACAACAACAACAATGATAGCAAAAGGAACGCGATTGTACCAACTTTGTTTGCTGAAGATTTTTGAGTGAATCATTTCGTTAATGTTATTGCATTAATTCTCATTCATTTTTTAAAGTCTTTAGATAAACATTCACCCCCACATTTATAAATGATTAGTAAAATTAATGTGTGCAATAAAACCGGTTTTCCCATACAAAACTTTGACTTTTATAAATTTTTATGAACATGGGGGTCAGAGCTTAACACATTTAACAAAGTGAAATTTCATAAAACCTTAATGGATAATGATGATGACTCAAACAAAAAGTTTGTTTATTTGATATATTACAAAAAATTCAGTAAATATTTTTGTTTGATTCAGTAAACTATTTTTTTAATATTTGTAACTATTTTTGGAAAAATTTTTTAATAAATTCAGACAATTTATTTACTGAAAAAAAAATATTTTTTCCATGAAATTGTTGAGATATTTTTGTTTATATGTATCTAAAAATTTGTTTGAAGGTCCGTTTCTAGACAAAATATTTACTAATTCATTGAATTTCTTTACTGAAAATGAAATTTAGGTTTCTTGTGTTATGAAAAATCCCAAATTTTAGAAACAAATTTCAGTAAAAATTATCCATAGAATTTAAAATATCAACTGTTTTTGTAGTTAGGGGACCATAACACATCGAAAATATATAGTGGTACGCCTTGGCATTTTTCTTGATGCATAGTGTTAATAAGGAAATATTCACATGAGATTTGAAAATGATGTCCATCTTCTCTCCACTTATGCTAATATATGTTATGCAAGTGCCTTTATTTTTGCCATAAGGGTATACATATCTAGCAAACTAGAGATGATAAAGAAATGGAGTACAGATACGCATTCAGCGGGCCAAATAAGTAAAAAAATAACATCAAGCTCTAGGGTACGAAAAAGTTTACCGAAATTTTTATATATATGGCCTTTTTTATTATTTTGATATTTATGAGCTTTTTCGATAGTTTTCTGTTTATTTTGTGAAATATGCGATAAAAGTCCGTAAGGCAAAAGCTGTTGGAAATTTCATATGAAACAAATTCTTATAAGAATTTCATTATGTTATCATATTATTTGACTGGTGGGTTATCATATCGCATTAGTGTAATTGAACAGAATTTTAACCGTAAGTCGGCGCTAGAAGGCGTGGTCCCAGGGGCTTGAAATTTTTGGAGAGTAATTTTTGCATCAAGCCTGAAGAGTGAGTCTTGAACATTTTCATAAGAAAAAATTGCCCATACAAATAACGGACACGCTACTGGGCATGTGGAATTTTATACTTATCGGATTATCGGTTTAGAAATGATTGATTTATTTCCAATATATTTTGATTCTGCTTCACTGTGCACTAAGCCATTCTTTGTGTCGGCATTTTTTTTTTTGCAGCTCTTTTGCCTTTCTACAAAGAAGAAAAGACTCGTAAACTGAGTATCTCCTGCATCTGTTTAATAGAAAACATTCAGAATCTATGGACCATAGCCAAATAAAGTACATTTTCAGTACCACTATATACTTTCTTTGCACTAGTAGCGCCATCTATTGTAGGTCTACGCGGAAACCTAATTTCATGTTTAATTTTTGGTATATTTTTCTAATACAAGCAAACTCTAATTGCATAATCTTTTTTTAACAAAACTAATTCAACTAAATTTTTTAATAAAATAAAATATGTATTAAATTAAATAAATACACCTTCCGGTTATTCACAATCAATAAAAATACATGAAAATCCACCTAACTATTTATTTGTACATACATAAATGTTTATGTTAATTAAAATCAATAGTTATTTTTTGGTAGAATTAAATGTGCAATATTTAATAGAAGTCCTCTTGGCATATACGTAAAATGCATAAAATTATGTAAATTGAAATTGACGCAAATCCACAAAAGCACAATGAAATGATTTTACAAAAAAAAATACAAAAAAACAGAAATTTGTTTTCAAATATTCAACAATTTGCACTTGGACTAATGAAAATGAAATAATACATGAATTAAATATAGAAAAAATAACTGCGGATGGCATATAATTTTTAAATTAATGTAGTTTTATTTTCAATTTTAATACCCAAATGTAAACCGCGCACCTGTTGTTTATGCTTGACAGGACCAAAGTAGTGCTTGTTGCTAGTAAGTAAACTTCAGTAGCATTTGATTGTTGCAGGATCGATTTTCAAACAGAGTTTGGAAATGTTGAGGAACTTGAAAAAACTAAATTTTCAGGACATCTCCACCAACATGGATGGGATCATAACAAATTGTTTGGAGGCACGTTATGTAAAGTATGAAAGGTTGTTGTTATCTGACAAGTTTCATTGCTTTCAAAAAACGCGTTGCGCAAGCATCGCCATTCTTGTGTAAGTGTTTGTTTCTAAAAAGAGGCACTGGTCCACATTAGACGAATAGTCCACAATACCCGAGGTTACTCTTAAATTATTCTTAATAAAGTAAATAAATAAAGATGTATACAAAGTTATAAACACAAGAAACTCCTTACAAATAAAATACACTAAACTATAAAAAAGTTCTATTTAAAAAATTGTCAATTTACCACACTCAAACATTGATCAATCCCTCCTTTTTTCCTCCCACAAATAATTCTACAGATGATGAAAGTTTTGTGAATGAAAAATGTTTAAATATTTAAACACAATTGAATAATGAAAACAATACACACAAAAACATAAATAATGTGCGAATAGAAGGTGAAAATATGGAAATTAGTTTTCAGAACTCAAAAAAAAAAATTTATGACATTAAACAAACTAAACTTAAATAAGCACTCACTCACACACGAATATACTTGAACAATTTTAGCACACAAGCAATACAATGGCAAACAATAATCAACTAAACACTGCTAATACTAGTATTTGCATTTCTGGCTACAATTGATAACACGTAGAAATAGTAACACACTTTCATAATAGACAGTTTTAAGGGGAGAATATATCCATCATAACAACTAACAGGTACACACACATGCACACAGGAATTCCCAATAAAGTGTCCTTTTCAATAACAAGGAGATGACACTATTTTTTGGGACATTATTCTAGCTAAATTGTACTTTTTACGGAAGTCACAACCAAATATATAACCTCTTAAAGTCAATAGAAAAAAATCCAAGCTAGAAATTTTGTATAGAAAAAAATTTTCTTTCCAAATTGATTATTATTAGAAGAAAATGTCTCGCAAGCTCAAAATTTTCTATAAAAGAAAATGTCTCGCAAGCTCAAAATTTTCTATAAAAGAAAATGTCTCGCAAGCTCAAAATTTTCTATAAAAGAAAATGTCTCGCAAGCTCAAAATTTTCTATAAAAGAAAATCTCCACTGGCTAGAAGTTTCCTTTAAAAGGAAATCTTTTGCTAGCTCAAAATTTAGTAATTAATATAGTACGCAAGGTGTTGGTCTTCACCCTTTTTGTACCTTAGAAATCATTATTGTATCAGTATCATAAATATAAAGGATGACAAATAGCAATGGCAACAACAATATACCAAACCAATTTCAAACAAACCAAAGAAAAGAATATACAAAAGAACGATCAAACGAAAAAAGTAGATAAATGAATGAATGAGGAGATGCAAGCAATAGAATAAACTGAAAATGAATAAATGGCTGAACAAGTGAACTTATGTTGTCGCAAATGAAGCTTAGTTTAATGCTGCGGTAGGGATTAAATGTTGGCTGACACCTGATGTTTAAATGACTCGATGACTGACAGCCAACGAAATGGTAAGTTAAAAACAACAAATATGGATTGAAAACAAACGGAAAACTTTTATGAATTTCTACTATATTCTATTTCTAATAAGAAACATATTTTAGCTTTTTGTTTGCGGTGGATGTTGTTATTTGTAAGTGAAATCAATCACGAAATAAGGAAAAAAGCTGCAAGAACTTTAGGAACTTAAATATAAAATTTTCACTTCACTTCTCAGTACGAACTTAGGTAGACTTTGAAACTCTTTTCACAATGAAATTCAATTTAGTTCCAGGAATTAAATGACCCTCTCAAATTCTTTCATATATAATTTTAATTGAATACATGACAGTTATGCTATATTTTGATATTTAGACGAGACCAGGACACCTCAATGTAAATTAACCCTATAATCGACCATATTTTCTTATTACACTGTACAACAATAAAAAATCCATAGTTTTATAATTCTATAGCAAAGTAAATTCGATTTCAAAAATTTTAAGCCATATCGAACCGCAATCGGATAAAACATAAAAATGCTATAAGGGAAAAATTATATAATATCTTGGATGTGGCACTTTCATCAAAGATATTGAAAAATACATTTAGAAAGACAACATCATAAATTACAATTAAAATAAATTATCGTAGTTACTGCGGAAATGTAAAGAAAAATTGTATATGAACCTTTCTTAAGTAAATATTTAATTATAAATTTTTTATGCAATATCAAAAAATCCTTCTACAAATGAAACGAAATTTGCCACTGTGCTACAAAGCATAGTCTTATAATCTATTATTGGTTATTAGTGCATTCCGAGTATATCAATATAGGCGAAATTGAATTTTCCAGAAAAAGAATATATGGGACGCTGTCATGTCCTTGCACCAAATAAAAAAAATTTCCCAGCAGAGATAAGACTCATAATTTTAGACACATTTATTAATTTTTAATGCATTCTAATCATAAATGTAGCTAAAATTTAGTTTTTGAGAAAAAGGATATCATATATAGGAGGTGGTCATGTCCTTGCACCGAATCAAACAAAATTTACAACGGAGCTAAACCGCATAATTTTTGGGAAAACTTATTAATTGTTAGTTGATTCTACTCATAAATGTAGCCAAAATTTAGTTTTGGAGAAAAAGGATATATGGGCGGTGATCATGTCCTGGCACCTTATGTAACAAAATTTACAACAGAGCTAAGACGCATAATTTTAGAAACATTTATTCCTTTTAGAGACTTCTAATCATAACTGCAGCTAAAAGTTTGTTTTGGAGAAAAAGGATATATGGGAGGTGAGCATGTCCCGGCACCTAATGTATCAAAATCTACAATAGAACTAAAATGCATAATTTTAGAGACATATAATATTTTTAGTGCATTCTAATCATAAATGTAGCTAAAAGTTAGTTTTTGAGAAAATTAATATATGGGAGGTAGTCATGTTTTTGCACCGAATGAAACAAAACTTACAACGGAACTAAAACGCATAATTTTGGAAATACTTAATAATTTTTAGTCGATTCTAGTCATAAATGTAGCTAAAATTTAGTTTTTGAGAAAAAGGATATATGGGAGGTAGCAAATTTTACAGTAAAGCTAAGGTGCATAATTTTAGAAACATTTATTAATTTTTAGTGCATTTTCATCACAAATGTAGCTAAAATTTTGTTTTTGAAAAAAAATATATGGGTAGTCATGTTCTTGAACCGAATGTAAGAAATTTTACAGCAGATCTTAAACGCATAATTTTGAAAGCATTTATTCATTTTAGTGCTTTGTAATCATAAATGTAGCTAAAAGTTTGTTTTGGAGAAAAAGGATATATGGGAGTTTGTCATGTCCTTGCACCGCATGAAACAAAATTTACAACAGAGCTAAAACACATAATTTTGAAAATATATTTTAATATTTAGTGTATTCTAATCATAAATGTAGCTAAAATTTTGTTTTTGAGAAAAGGATATATGGGCGGTTGTCATATCCTTGCACCAAATGCAACAAAATTTACAACATTTGGTAATTTCTAATGCATTCCAATCGTAAATGAAAGCTAAAGTTTAGTTTTTTGTGAATAAGTATATATTGGTGTTTGACATGTCCTTGCACCGAATGAAACAAAATTTACAACAGAGCTAAAACATATAATTTTGGTAATATTTATTAATATTTAGTGCATTCTAATCATAAATGTAGCTAAAAGTTTGTTTTTGAGAAAAAGGATATATGGGAGGTAGTCACATCCTTGCACCGAATGCAATAAAATTTACAACAGAGCTAAAACACGTAATTCTAGAAATAGTTGTTTAGTTTTTAATGCATTCTAGTTGCAAATGTAACTAAAGTTTAGCTTTTGAGAAAAATGCTATATGGAAGGTAGTCATGTCCTTGCACCGAATGAAACAAAATTTACAAGACCGCTACAATACTCAAATCTAGTCAGAAATAAAAGCTTTTGTTACATTCTGATAACAACTGTATCTAAAATTAAAATTTTAAAATTCAGGATGTATGGGAGGTAGGCAGTTGTTTGCACCGATTTTTCCCAAACTTCAAAATTGTCTTAGTTTATTCATTAAGTACCATTACACGAAATTTTACCTTTCTGCGATAACTACTCTGGTTTTGCCGATTTACTATATGGCGACAGGGCACTGTGCACCGGTACGTGTATAGATTTGTTTGGTGTCGTTTACAAAAATCAGTCCTTAGCAAAAAATTTGGCTTTGTTATACAGTGTTATTATGTAGTACTCGTATTATCATATTTCAATATGTGTTGATAGGTGCTATAAACTTTTGTGTAAGTGTGCTTGTGTGTGTATGTGCAAGGACAAACAGATGTTTTCATTATTATTCCTTAAAACCGGAACAAATTCCATAAACGAAGATATAAAAATATGATCAAAATATTTTTGATTAAATGAATGAAAGTTGGCTTCTTTTGATGGGTGGTGGGTGGTGCAGGCGTTTTGCATGTTTTTATTTTCTTTTAGCTTTTTTCTACTCATAATACAGATGCTTTTTAGCTTTTCATTTAATTTTCAAAAAAAAAAAATATACATGCAGATAAAAAACTATATATATATAAATGACAACAACTTTTCAATTTAGTTTATGGAAAATCGTAAAAGAGCTAGCGAATGAAACAGTCCCAGCTACTAAAGCATGCTTGACTTAATGGTGCAGCCTTCAAAGGTATGAACTGTTTTAAGAATTTAATTTAAAATAAAATCATAGAGAACTCAAAAAAATCAACTTTCTTACGTAAACTTTCAAAACGCCGATACAGGTGTATATATTCTTGGTGTCCTCTAGTAGAACAAGTGATTGGATTCTTATCAATGAATTTTTTATTTTTTATTTTTTTTTTGCTTCGTACGGTATTAAAAAAATGCTTTTTACGATGATTCCATTCTTTTTAATAATGTCTTTGCTTCTCCTGCCTGTTACCTTATCTACTCATATTACTTTTAGTTTGGCTGCACCATTTCCATAAAAAAGCGCGCATAATGTAGCGCCTGATGCTGATTAGAAATCGATGAGCAGCAATTGATGCTTTTCCTCTCTCTGTTCTGCTGCTATTTGGGGTATATGTTGTTGTTTGTGCTGCTGTTGCATCTACTATTGTTGTTATCGTTGGCATTAGTGTTGTTTGGTTTTTCAAGTAAAACGTTTGAATATTTGTTCCGTTTGTGAAAACCATTCCCAGCAGCAGCAATGGCAATATTATTATTGTTGATGAGCAGATACACTCTATGTGATGGGTGGTAGAAGGGGATCTCTGTGCTTCGTTCAATAACAAACAGTCACAGTATGGTGCAATAAATGAATGAACAAACGTGCTATAGATGTATTGCATAAATCAAAATGATTTCAAAATCAATTTCAAAGTGCTAAGCGAAAATATCATTGGAATATTATGATGATGGAAACAGCTAGAAATGAGCAAAACTAAGAAATAAACAAAAAAAATAAATGAATGGATTACTGCGGATAGAACGATGAAGAGATGGATGGATGGATGGATGGATAGATGTATGGCCGAATAGCTATAGGTAGATGAATACCCCGGTTAAATAGATGGTCTCTAATGCTTGTATAGTTAGACTATTGAAAAAATTATTGGTTATTTGGTTACATATCTCGGTATATCTAGGTGCAGTGCCAAATATGTTCATTTAAAAACGGATGCAAAATATGGCACGTAAATGTTATTAAAAGAAATTTATTACAACAACAATAATAGCAATAACATCGTTCTTAAAACCACGAAAACTTAAGCTAACAGCAACAACATGTAGAAGTCGTACTTCAATTAGATTTTTCTTATTGATTTGAAACGAAAATGTTGACGCGACAGAAGCCCTGTGGGAAATATTGTTACAATTATCTTCAATGTACTTGTCCTGTGACTGACGAAAATGAAAGTGATACAATATGTTCCCGAGTCATAAGTGATGAAAAGAGAACACATCACTTAACTAGCACAAAAAATGCTAACAAAATACCTTTCACGTACAAGCAGATTGTTTCCAAATCAAAAAAAAAAGTTTTTAAATACAGTAATTTAACTAGTATTAAAGAAACAAGCACAGGACAAGTATCTTAAGTTTGGATCTAGCACCTATCACTGAGTATCTTAATTATGTCAATTGACCCCTCCAATGACAGCACCACGTAAAAGTGGCAGGTGTTCCCTCTTATATAAAGTTGGGAACCAGCCATGTGACTGGTCTCACCTTGCATGATTTTTGTCTCTATTTTTATAGTTGTGCGACAGCAATTTAAAAAAATTAAAAATGCAAAAATGTAAAGGGTATCCTAATAAGTGATGTAATTTTGACGTTGAGTTGTATCTTCTCAACCGTAAGGAATAGATGCTTGAAAATTTTAGAGAGTATGTTTAATAGCTACCCTACAACCACAAATGCTAAAAATAAAAGAAAATAAAAGAACAACTAAAGGGTGTTCCAATAAGTAGTGTAATATTGTTAAAATTTACGCAGATTGTATATTACTATGGCCACTACAATAACAATTACTAAAACTACAAGAAGTTAAAAAATAAAGGGTGTTGAAATAAATGATGTAATATTGACGTTCCAGTTGTCTATTGAGAACCGAAGTAAAAAGTTTTACTGGGAATACATTATTATGGCCAGTACAACGACAAAACTAAAAATAAAAGATATTAAAAATTAAAAGATGTCTGTAAGCATTTGTTATGTGTTTTGGCATTGAGGTTTGGCTTGTTAAATTTTTACATTGAATTTATTATAATGGCCACAAGTATTAAAAATAAATTAATTCAGTTAAGTGCGACTTTGACTCGCACACGAACGGGTGATATTTAAAGCAATAAAAATTAAAGGGTGTTCCATTAGTTAATGTAATTTTGACTATGTAATTTAGACAATTTGCTGTATCTTGGAAAACGTAAGAGGCAAACTCATGAAATTAAAAAAAAAACGCTGAAACTAAAAAATTCCAATATTAAAAAAAATTCAAGACGAATAATCGGCAAAATGAAAAAAGCGCTGAAAGCAAAAAAGCACCAAAATTAAAAAAAGCGCTGAACGCAAAAAATCACCAAAACTAAAAAGATCGTCAAGAAAATATAAAAAAAACGCAAACACCGAAAAAAGTCGTAAAAACGAAAAAAAAACACTTAACCCTAAAAAATCGCTAAAACTGAAAATATCATCAAAAAACGAAAAAAAGCCAATAATGGAAAAAATCACCAAAACAAAAAACGACAAAACAAAAAAAGGGTCAAATTAAAAAAAACGCCAAAAACCAATCGCTACAACGAAAAAAGTGCAAAAACAAAAAAACTAAAACTAAAAAAACACCAAAAACCGAAAAAATCCCATTAACGGAAAAAAGCGCCAAAACTAAAACAAATCGCTAAGAACAAAGATATCGTCAAAAAGCGAAAAAAACGTTAAAACAAAAAAAGCGTCAAAACCAAAACAACAAAAAAAGAGAAAAGAAAACATCACCGAAACTAAAAAGGCTTCAAAAACCAAAAAAAAAGTTGGCAAAATAACGAAAAAACTTTAAAAAAATGAAAAAAAACTAAAATTAAACGAAAAAGCAAAACGAAAAGTTGCCAAAATGAAAAAAAGGGCACAAACAAAAGGAGATATATGTGTATTCGTACGGAACCCTTCGTGTGCGAGCCAAAGTCGCACTTTACGGAATTTATTTCAAAATTCGACTATAAATGGCTTAGTTAACCGATAATCAATATTTTTGTAGGCCGAATTGCCCGTCAGATTTTGGAAAAAAATTATGTGACCAAAATGCAAGCAAACTTTGTCAAACAAGCAAAGAATTTCAAAAATCGGCCCAATTGCCCGTCCGATTTCCGAAAAACAAATTATCGGGTCAAAAAATTTTCAAAATCGTGGAAACTGCACCACATGTTTTGTTTCGACTTCGACCAGTGAAAATGGAGTTTTTAAAAAAGTCAATAAGAGCCGGAAGTGCTCCCAATCTGGCTCCTTTCTGATTTTTATATGGAGCTATTTACGTTAGGCTCTTTATTTTAGCCGATTGCTTGTAAAAAAATACACACGGTTGAAGTCGGTTAAAAAGCATTGCAAATGAGAAACTCCTATATGCATATATGTATGTATGTATGAACTTCAGGCCTTCGTCAGCACCTTGCTTCCAAATTTAAAAAAAAGAAAGAATTATAGAAAAACTTATAAAAAATGTTGTTTTGTTTTTGCTACCAGATTAACTCCAATATAAAACCATGAAAAATATTACCAAAATCAATTTAGTATAAATTTAAAATTGTTTTCTCATTTTTTATCACTCCGCAATAAATACAAAAGAATGCTGTGCTGAGAAAGAAGACTTGCGAGTAAGATTTTTATTTACTCCTTAAAAATGTTTAAGAAAAAGCAACCACAAATAAAAATGCTATAAATTAGTAAGTACTTTGAAATAAGCAAGCTCTGGAATATTTTGCTAAAGTCTTAGGCAAAACATACGTAAATAATCTAAGTAGCATAAGTAGTTGTGGCAAGGAGTGTCTGGTATTTTGACACATGTGTCTGGATGCTTGGATACCTGCCATCATCCTCCTGCCTATAAAATAGTCGTCTAAACATAAACACTTTAAACATTTGACACATACTCATATTACAGTTTCATATCTATATGTATGTGCGTAGTAGAGGGTTGCACAAGATGTCTTGAAGATGTGTGTTGTGACGAAGGACTTTTTAAACACACATTTTTAATGAGCTTGTAGGGTGCGATGATGGTTTGCATACATTGTACAAGTTCAAAAAATTATTTACCAATTGCGCTTTCTAGTAAATGTTGCTCGCAACATTATTGTAGCGAAAGTGTTTGAACCAAACCATATGTCTTAAACACACCTTCAAGACATCTTGTACAACCCTCTAGTACATAGATGTGACTATATGAGTCACATCTACAAGCCTCCACGGGTGAATCATTAAAGAAAAGAGTAAGAGAGAAGGAGTAGAATAACCCATAAATTTGTATCCTTAAAAATAACAGCACACTTTTTCATCGGATAGTCTTCAACAATCAACATGACAAAATATACCTCGAGTGTAAGATTGTGTATTGCTAGAGGTTTATTTAGCTGCATGTTTGCCTGTCTGCCTGGTCGTTCATTTATCATTGTCGTTTCTGACTTGAGCTTAACAAGAATCTGTTGTTGGTTCCACTTTTTCTTGTCGCTGTTGTTGTTGTTGTTGTTGTTGCTGGTAGTGATGGCAGTCGCAAAGTACTTGTACTGCGCCATCATGTTGCTGGTTATTGAAACAAATCGCAAATTCATACATTAATTCATTAATTCATTCATACAACCATTAACCATCCTTTCAATCGTTTGCTTGTTTCTTGTTTTACAACAACTACAACATTTTGACTTTTTCAAGTATGAAACACAAGTGCATTTTTTTCAATTATTTCACTTAATGCCACACTATAGGCTCATGGTTATTTATTTTTTTAATTTGGAAAAAATAAGTGTAGAAGAGTGTTTGGTACTTGATTTAAAAGAGTAAATTGCTTAGCAGCAGATTCCTTGTATACCATGACTACTTAAAAGCAAATCTGAATTGCTTATCTCAGGAGTAACATTTAAGTTTTATACAAATATTAAGGTAATTTTATCCCACATCTTTTGGTATTTTACTTCTCCAAAACTTGAGTTATAATGAAATATATTGGCGTGACCGCCATATATATGTTCATTAAGAAAATATGTACGTGATAGAAAGAAAAAAAACTGAAAACGAATTTTAGTTTAACGCATTAATCTCTTTATATTCTACACATCTCCATTTAAAGGACATTTTCTTTGCAGACCAGTGTAGTTTTTAGTATGAAAACATTATTTATTTATTTATTTATATGCGAAAATCTGCAACTAGGTTCGATTTTTCATAAGTAATCAGATAACTTTGAAACTTTAAAAATTCGCTTAAAATATATATGCAATAAAATGTTGCTTTGTTTGCATAAAAACTAAGTTTTCATTAAGTTAAAGATTTAAAAATTCATTTTTTTCAAGTTCGAAAATTCCAGTTAAATTTCGAAAATTCGAATTAAAGTTCGAAAATTTTAATAAAAGTTCGAAAATCTGAATTTTAGATCGAAAATTAAAATTAAAGTTCCATAGCTCGAATTAAAGTTCGAAACTTCGAGCATTCTTTTAATATTTAAATTGTGGTAAATACATTGTTTATAAATGAATTTATAAAAAAACAACAACAACGTAAAGCGTTGATCGAACAGAACCAAACTCCTTCTATTCGCCTGATAATTTCAATAAATTGTTGGCACCGACAAGTTATTATTTATTTTATTTTCTAATTTTCTAGAATTTTTTTAATTTTCTAGGACACCAACATAACAGATTTTACATTAAATCGTTAATATCTCCAAACATGATTTTTATACTTAAGATGACAGATACACTTCACTTAGAGCCTTCAAGATTCCTCCAATAAACTTTATTCTGTGAGTCATTATAGTCAACATAGTTTGGTCTAAGAGCTATCAATAATAAATTAGTATCGCCAAGACCACAGTGTTCGATATACCATCACGTTAGTAGAGTAAGCTAATTTTTTTCCAGTATCACTAAGTTTTGGGATATGTTGTTTGGCTTTTCTAAGATCGTGAAGCAAACTCCATCTGAATCCAGGAATTATTCTCCTATTTAACGTATCGACATGAGATACCAAAAAATGGGTTATCTAGATAGTTTATTATGAGTGTCAAGTTCATTAAGAGAAGAAACATGGCCCCGAACTTATATCACAAGAGATTAATGCCTAGAATATTGTCTGGCTATCTGACATCAGATACATTTTAGTCGCCTTACATTTTCTCTTCAAACATTCTCTCTCTACCACATCTGAAGATATGAGATTGAAATTGTTAAATGGCCCTTTGCTCGCGTATCTAAATTTTTAAGGTTCCGTACACCAAAGGTGAAAAGGAACTCCTTGTTTTCGCTACGCTGTCCGTCCGTCTGTCTGACCATCTGGATCCTATCTCGAGATCGGTAAGAGGTACGGACCTGAAATAATCATGGAATATGTGCAACTATGGCCACTACAACAACAAATACTAAAAGTGTATGAAAGTTAAAAATTAAAGGGTGTTCTAAAGCGAGCATCGAAACTTGTTAAAATATTTATGTAAAGGGTCCGCAATCTTATTTCGTGAATGGTAACACTTAGCTCATGTCTGATTTGACAGATAATTAGTTTTATCCTTCCGCTGAATGGCCAACTGACCATCCAATGCGTTTTCGCTTCGCTAAGTGGGCCTGCGATCGACTTACAGAAGATGCCGATATTGCCAAAAAAAAAATCATCTTTTCAGATGAAGCTCATTTTGATC
The DNA here is from genome assembly GCA_956483635.1 of Panzeria rudis. NCBI lineage: Eukaryota > Metazoa > Arthropoda > Insecta > Diptera > Tachinidae > Panzeria > Panzeria rudis. The sequence continues at coordinate 18,472,431 of OY101448.1, read as the reverse complement.
TTGGCGGGTATGTAAACAAGCAAAATTGTCGCATTTGGGACACAGAAGACCCGCACGCATACATTGAAAAGCCGACGCACCCAAAACGAGTCACTATTTGGTGCGAATTTTGGTCCAGAACCATAATTGGGCCATTTTTCTTCGAAAATGAGCATGGAGTGGCCGTTACAGTCAATGGCGATCGTTCTCGGGCCATGTTGAACGATTTTTTGTTCACAAAAATTGAAGAGGAGGATATTGGCAACATTTGGTTTCAACAGGACGGTTCTACGTGCCACACAGCCGAAGCTACACTCGATGTTTTACGCCCTGTTTTTAAAGATCGCATTATCAGCCGCAGAGCTGATGTCGTTTGGCCACCTCGGAGCTGCGATTTGACACCGTTGGACTATTATTTGTGGGGTGCCGTCAAAGATAAGTTTTACGCCGACAAGGCAGACACAATTGACGCTTTAAAGGATAATATTCGTGAAGCCATTGGTGAAATACAGCTGCACACAATCGATAATGTGCTTAAAAATTGGACCGATTGTGTAGGCTACTGCATGGCCAGCCGAGGCAGCCATTTGAATGAAATTATTTTTCATCATTAACCGGATGGACTGTACTTTCAAATAAAAAAAAGAAATTTGAGAAAATATTCAGTAGTTTTTTTTTTATAGCATTTTCAAAAAAAAAGTTATCTGGCGTACCCTTTATGTAGTTAACAGACACTTGATATATAGACACTTAATATATAGACACTTGACATATTCAAAGTAGGTGTATTATTATACAGACTACACCAATAAATAATGAAAATGAAGCAAAATAAAAATGAAAAAATGGAAAAAGCACCAAAACGAAAAAAGCGCCATATTAAAAAAAGTCGCTAAAACTAAAAAAATCACAAAAAACACCGAAAAATCCCCAAAACCGAAAAAAGCGCCATACTGAAAAAAGCGCCAAAACTAAAATAAATCGCTAAAACTAAAAATTTCGTCAAAAAGCGAAAAAAACGTTAAAACAAAAACAAGATAAAGCCAAAAACGTCAAAACTTGCGAGATGAAAAAAGCGGCAAAACAAAACGAAAAAATCGCCAAAACAACGAACAAAAAGTTCAAAAATAAAAAATTAAAAAATAAAAAACTAAAGTTAAACAAAAAAGCTAAACGGAAAAATTGCCAAAATGAAAAAAGGCCAAAAACGAAAAGGGATATATGTGTATTCGTAGGGAACCCTTCGTGTGCGAGCCAAAGTCGCACTTTACTTAATTTTCCATTTCTTTTTTTTTTTTGTGTTGTACAGTGTCATTTTATAAGAAAAACTAATGAAAACACATAACTTTTTTCAAAAAATTTAATCATTTTGAATGTCTGCTCCCTTAAACGTATTTAAAGTTTTAAAGTATTTTATATTTTGAAATTTTTAACTTGATGATGATTCGAACTGCCTTGCTATTGTGGCTGTAGCTATCATTGATCATGATGATGATGACAAACATTGATGGTGACAACGATGATGATGATGATGTTGCTGGTAATTTTAGTGGAGTATACCAAATGCAGATGTTATAAATGCTTTTGTAAACTCTGTATTGAGGGTTTGTGACCCACACGCTAATTTAGGATTCACTAATTGCTCATCACTCTTTTTAAGCGAAACAATTTTTGTAGTATTTGTCTCTGCAGCTGAAAAGGTGCCATCAGGACAACGCACAGTGGGGCATTTAAAAAGCATTAAAATAAAACCGCAGTTTCTAAATGCGCAGTACGATTCTTATAAAATTTCATAGGACATTTAAAGAGGCATTTTTGAGCTTAAGTTTGGAGTTTGGACTTTATATCTTAAAAGTCCCCAAAATGGGTCACCTCGGGCTTTTGAAATATTCACACCTATGCCAAGCTGATGTTTTTGATCTGATAAAAAAGAATTTTTGCATGTAGATATTCCTATCGAAGAGGTAAAAAAAATCAACAACGTTTATGGGTTTCCGCTTACAGTTTAAAAGATATTCGATTAAAAAAATTAAAATTCTAACCTTTTTAACCACCTTTGTCCACAGTTTTGCTAATGGCGAAGTCAAAATTATTAATATTCTGCCAAAATTTTGTTCAAAAATATCTACTCAATCAAAAGTTATATGCAGTTTAAATTAAAATTTTGAAAAAAGTGGATTTTCCCCGTTTTTTTTTTTCAGAAAAAAGTGCATTAATTATTTCGTTATTATAAAATTTTTTTGCAATAAGACTTACCCCATATTTACACTTATTTCAAAGGTAATGCTATAAAGCAGATCATCACAAAATTTTTTTTTCAAAATTTTCGTTATTGACTTAGATAGAGTGTTTCAAAATAGACCTTATTATTATACTGCAAATATCAGTTTTAAGGCGCATTTTCTCAAATTGCAAAGATGTAATCAAAAATGGTATTAACTTATTTTGAGGCCTAATGTGCCCTTAAACATTTCCACAACAATTATTTGCGCCCAGCTAAAGGTAAGAAAATATAGCGAAAAAACTGAAAATCCCATTTTAGGGATTTTCTGGAATTTCTTTGGGAATTCCGGGGTTCCTTATATAACTGCAAAATTTCATTCGAAAATATCAGCAACACCTCTTTAAATATCGTATGAAATTTTATAAGAATCGGACTGCGAGATTAGAAACTGCAGATTTATTTTAATTTTTTTTGCTTCAAAATCCCCCACTGTGCAACGATACAAATATGTGCCTCAGTTTGGTTTGGGGGAAAATTATTGTTTGTTCAAGTTTTTAAAGTATTTGAGCCTTTTGTCGAAACGAACCATCTACTGTTAGTGTTTGTTGAAAATCTTTGCCTTTCGCTCCTCAATCGGTAACCAGTGTTTTCAGTTTATACTCGTATTGTAAATTGGTTCGTAATACTGCTTGTAATAATGATGAGAATAAATCCAGCGGTAAGAGCACAAAATATTTAAAGTTTTACACGGGGATGAGTACAATAGATGAGTGTTGGTGAAGCGTGACAATGTCGAGGATGTCATTAAAGTCGACATTTTTGTTGCTGTTGGTGTTACTGTTATTTGTTTTTTTTTTGCTTCTTTTTTTATTGTTGTTTTTCGGGACTAAATTAATTAACACAACAGTAAAAGTATCATCCCAATGGGGCGTAAAGGTAAATGAAGCGTCATAAATTTTAACATAAAAAAAAGAAAACAACCAACGCCAACAAGTTAAATAGCAACAACCATAACATCAGCAGCAATGAAGCATATATAAGCTGAAGCAACTTTTGGCAAAATATTTACCAGCCATACTACACAGAACTCCATTACACGTGTGCCGATATGTGGATATGTTTCTCTGCTTACAAGTACCGGATATATCGATTCTCTACACATCATTTACCTTACACGAAAGCAAAAGTAAAAATTTACTTGTCGCAATAAACGATTCTGCATGCAGCATCATGTATGTACGTGCACGTACTTGTACAATAGCTGTTGAAGGCATTTATTTGGTATGATGGGAGTGTGTGTATGTGTAAATAATTTCAACTCAATCTTTTTTTTCACATGTTAAAGTTTTGTCCTGCAAAATCTTAAGGGGGCGTAAATACAGTTTACGTGTATTTTTTTCAAAAATCTTGTTTGTCTCTTTAATTCAATTTAAGATTGTCTCTATAGATTTTATATTGATACATGACTTGTTTTTCTTTCGCTTTATTGTTTTTCTTTTTTTTAAGTTTTCACTTATTTTTGCATGCCCGTATTAACATCACAAGTGGTCACTTTCCGGCAAAATATTCATAAATCATTTTAAGCCAAACTTTTGCTGCAGTAACCAGTCAGGCAAATTATTTCCCAACTATCTCTCTCTCTCTATCTCGCTCTCTCTCTATCTCTTACTCATACATTGTGCCATTGATTCATGTACACCAGGAACACAACTAGTGACAGGAGTTGTTATCACAGCTAAAGAATACTGGCTTTTAAGCATTGCAAATGAAGAGCAAAATAAAGAAAAAACGATAAAAAAACAAGAAATATTCTTTCGAGAATCAAAGGCTAACGAACAGCTATCCACTACTTCTACTTCCCTGTGGGTGAAAAAGTTCATTCATTTTAAAAACTGACACTTGAACAAATTGCCCTCCCATTTAGCTACACACAATGAGATTGTGTGTGTTTGTAAATGTGTGTGTGTGTGATTATTTGGGCCGGACTTTTTCAAAAAGAATAGACATTTTGTGTTCGTAAAGTTGAGGTCAGTAGAAAATGTAGGAAAATTATTTTCCATTATTATTAGAAGATTAGTTGGTCAAAAGTTTTAGGAATATTTTTTAGATGCCACTTTTTCTTTGACAAATAATAAATCATTCTAATGCGTTGTTACTTTCCAAATAAAACAAAAAGTCTGCTTCCAATTGAACCATCATCAGTTTGATGAATGTAATAAAGCCAAAAATTAGAAACGAATGTAATTTAAAACAAAAAAAAATCTGTAAACGTTACCAGCACCAGAATAGGATACAATAGACTAATCATCTGTTTATCTGTATGCAAATGATTAATGAAACTGAAAGATATACAAGTAATAATAATCAGCCACAACTGATGACGAATCTTGGCATGAAACGTAAGTATTCTGAACGATAATACCAAATTAGCCCTATTAGAGGGACAGATACAAAAATATAACCTCCATACTGTATGTGCGAGCGAAATGCGCTGGAAAGGATGTGAACAAATGGTGTCAGGGAATGGCAACCTCATTCTTCACAGTGGACACGAAATCAAGTAAAGTGTGACTTTCGTTCGCACACGAAGGGCTCCATTCGTTTTTGGCCTTTTTTAATTTTGGTGATTTTTTCATTTAGCTTTTCCGTTTAACTTTTTTGTTTAATTTTAGTTTTTTTAAATTTTTAACTTTTTTTTCGTTGTTTTGGCGATTTTTTTTTTTTGGTTTGGAGCTTTTTTCACTTTGCTGATTTTTTTTTGTTGCTATTTTTCGTTTTTTCCGATTTTTTAAGCTTTGGCGATTTTTTTAATTTGGCGTTTTTTTTAACGTTTTTTCCGCTTTTTGACGATATTTTTCGTTTTAGCGATTTATTTAATTTTTGGTGCTTTTTTCAGTTTCGGCGTTTTGTTCGGTTTTGAAGATTTTTTCGGTTTTTAGTAATTTTTTTACTTATAGCGTAGCGTTCTTTTTTACACTTTTTTTCCTTTTGACATTTTTTTCGGTTTATGGCGATTTTTTTTTTTAATTTTTGCGTTTTTTTTTTTGCTCTGTCGCTTCTTTTTTTGCTTGGGTGATTTTTTCCATTTTTGACGATTTTTCTTTCGATTTTGATGATATTTTTAGTTTTGGCGATTTTTTTTAAGTTTTAGTGCTTTTTTCGTTTTGACGTTTTTTTTCGGTTTTTGGCGGTTATTTTAGTTTTTGGCGATCTTTTTTAATTTTAGTGGTTTTTGCATTTTAGTGATTTTTTTTAATTTTAGTGTTTTTTGCCTTTAAGCGCTTTTATTCATTTTGGCGATTTTTCGTTTTGAAATTTTTTTATTTTGGAATTTTTTATTTTTAGCGTTTTTTAAAGTTTTATGAGTTTCTCTCTTACGGTTTCCAAGATACAGCAACTTTTCTAAATTGCATAGTCAAAATTACATTAACTGATAGAACACTATTTAATTTTTATTGTTTTAAATATCAGTGTTAATTTGTGTATTCCATTCTACAGTCTACACTTATTAACACTAACTTTGGATATTTAAAGTGTCTATATATAAGTGTCTGTATATTACATTAGTAATTCAACATTTTTCGTTGCTCGCTTTAGAGCACCCTTTAATTTTTAACTGTTTTATATTTGTTGTTGTAGCGACCAAAGTTTTACATATTCTGTGAAAGTTTCAGGCCCGTATCTCTTCTGCTCCCGAGAAAACAGCCTGTGATAGACAGACAGACGGACAGACAGACGAACAGCTTAGCGAAAACAATAGGACTCCTTTACATTTTTGGTGTACGGAATCCAAGAAAATGCGCAGTACACTGAAGACATGGGCCCCGGTTAGTGATCGGATAATTACAGCACGCTTTATTAGTTGCTTCAAAAACCATATTACGTTGTCTCAGTACTATGCGCCGACGGAGGAAGCAGAAGAAGTAGATAAGGACGCGTTTTATGACGAACTAGCCAAACTCCCAATTCTATTTTGCCAGAAGGGATGTTGTTATTCTAATAGGTAATTTCAATGCGAAGATTGGGTGCGTAAGTACTGGCCTAGAGGAGGTAGGTAATGGATCGCCACGGCATGGGTACTGGAAATAATAACGGCGAAAGGTTTGTTTTGTCAGCTATATGAAATACTAATTGGGTGGTCAGTATTCCCACATAAAGATATTTACAAATATACCTGGACCTAGCAAAATGGTAATACCAGCAATTAAATTGATCACATATGTATTAATAGGAGATGGAAATCCTCTTTATTGGACGTGCGCACAAAAAGAGGTGCAGATATTGACAGTGACCATGAACTAGTGGTTGCATACGTTATGATTAAGCTAAAGAAAAAGAGGAGTGAAGTAAAAACTTCAAACAAGCGTTGGTATACAAATAAGTTAAAAAATCCTAAAATGAAGAAGGAAATAAGTGATCTATACACCACAATCATGGCACGATATAGTTAATATACTGAACCAAATTGTGGAAGAAACATTGGGACCCATCAAAAAGTCCAATAGGAAACAGTGGATCTCTGAGGAAACTTGGAAACTGAAATCTCTGATAAACAAAGACATTTCATAAAAACTACAATAATCCCTTACCACCAAAATGGTAAAACGATCAGCAAGGAACGACAAAAGGAAGTATGTATATGGAATCATTAGCAAAGAATGCCGAAACCGCGGTAGGTGCCAACAACACCAAAGAACTTTATCAACTCATCAACCGCATGACTCAGAAAAAGCACAATATGAATCAACCGTTTCGCGACCGTGATGGCACGTTGCTTACAACCACGGAAGAGCTGATATTAAGATGAAGGGAGGAGTACTTTAATGAACGGAGTGATGGTGATGAAAGTAATCAAAACATACCCGTAGATAGACAGCCCGTCCAGACAAACGCATTTATAAAGTGTGAGGTAAAACCACTCAAAAAAGTCAAATCAGCTATAGTCCAACTAATAAAAGAATAAATCCGCAGGAGAAGACAATATCGCTCCAGATTTGCTATTAGTGGACCCTGACTCTTCTGCCAAAATCATTCATGGGCATATAGTATGAACATTGCGTTAATTTTTACTGCGAATCAACTTAGTTTTGCCGAAATTTCCCTATCTGATTTATAATCCAACACTCACAAGCTTTTATTTTTTTTGTTTCGCTTTTAATGGGCATTTTTATCAACACCTACAATCAAAGCTGTTTGTGTGTTCTTATGCATCAAAAGCAAAACAAAAAATAATAAGAGCTTGTTGGATTATTAACCAGGTAGAGAAATTTCGGCAAAACTAAGTTGAGTCGCAATATAAATTAATTCAAGAATTTACATGACAAATGTCTTGTATTCTATTTCGCGATAAAAATTATTTAAATAGCTGATGCTTCCTTGTAAAAAAGCATCTACCGTCATGAGTGATAAAGGCGAACAAGAACGCTGATAAGACGGTGTAGCGAACTGTCGAAATCAGTAGTAATGATCCGTTCTGCTAATCTGATTTGAATATTCCAACACTCCACTCTTAACAAAAATAATTTGAATTTACATTAATTCAAATATTGTACTAAAATACCGAAATAATAAAATTTCAGACTTATTCTGTTCAAAATAAAAAGTTACGTAAAAATATGTAAAATATGTTTCAGCTCGTATGAGTAATGAAACTACAATTTTCGGTAAGTATACGCCACACTCCAAAATTATTGTTAAATATGAAAAACTTGTAGCATGCGTACATATCAGCGCACTATACAATTGTTTAAATCCATGTCTGTTTTATTTAATTAATCATACATAGAAAATGTGTAGAATGTGTAGCATATCTTAGGGAGCATATGAACGGAACGTTGGCAGCCGTATGACTAATATTCGTTCAAGTAAATATAACGTATACGTTACAATGTTTCATAAAAAGTAAGTTTGGAATTTCGATCAATAACGAACGACTGCCACAGATCACTGTAACTACGATCGTATCTTTGTTTGTTTTTAAACTCTAGCTAGTGTTTTTCGGTCAGGATTTCCCGGGATCCCGCACTTTTTTCGGGGAAAAAACCCGGGATATTTGTGTGGGAATTCCCGGAATTTTTTTATATTATTATGGCAACATTTCTTTGTAAGCACACATTTTTAGTGCTGGGGTATAATCTTCTCTTTCGACATCGAGCTGATTCGATCGAGTTTTCGTAGCTTGAGATTATGACATTCGAATGCCATAATCTCAAACTAGAAAAATCAGCACGATATCGAAAGCGACGATTAGGCCTCTCCTCTTATTAGAAATATATGAAAATAAAAGAAAAATATGTATTTTGAGCCTATTTCATTTGCTTCATATTTTGCTTTCACATTTTTGTGAAGCAGCACTCAAAAAAATGTATATCGTGAACAAACGAAAATAGCAGGTTGTCACTAAGTGGACATAACGAAAATACGTTTTCTAAAAATTTCAGATTTTTATCTGTATCCCCACATGTGTTTTGGGCCCCTTTTGTTTGGCCCATACTTTTATAAAAATTGCACTTTTAAAAAAAATCATAGTTTATAAACGATTGAAAATAAAAAAATGGCACTAAATTGGCATAATAAGGAAGTACTTTCCTATATTTTCAGAAAATATAAGATTGTTACTTTTATCCGCACATGGATTTTTTGAAGCTTTTTAAAAAATTATAAAGTTTTAAACCTTTTTTTTTTTGCAGAAGATATTATTTTAAGACAATGAAAATTATGTCATGTTATTAGAAAGCTTCCTTTTTCACTAAAAAAATCAATGCTTTATGTACATCAGTGCTCATACAGAGCTCAATTGAATAGTCACTTTCCGCCACTTAATTATTTCAGCTCTGCCCCATAAAATAAAGCATAAATTATTTTAATATACTGTCTACTTAAGAAGCTAGAGCAATTTCAAAAAATTATGAACTTAGTAAAAAAAATGAAAGAAAGAAAAATAAACCAATGGCAACGCTGGGAAAGTGCACTTTAATATCAGCTTGAGAGTGCTTTAATACTCGTATTCAATTTTCACGAAAAAGTTGTATATATAAGAATTAAAATCACATTCAACAGAGCCACCTGACAAGTGGTGATAAGCAAATACACGTGAGCACTGACGATAGAAGTGTAGCGGCTTCCGAAAGTGGCACTACTCTGTTCTGCTGTGTACGTTGAAAAATTAAGTTGATGTTAATTTTTCCCTTATTCTTTGGAATATTAATCATGCCCAATTCTTTCTGAATATAACGTTACGAACCTTAGCCTAATAATCAAATTGGATTCATAAATTAAATGATATTTTGTATCGCTTTGTACTGGGCAGAATTCCCGAGAATTCCCGGCAAATTGAAAAATCAATCCTGCTTAGCCGCGAAATGAAAAAGTCCGGGAAAAGAAAAACACTAACTCTAACCCTTTTTTCATCATTCCTATTGGGATTCTCAATCGCAAAACTATATAAATCAATATTTGTTTTTAATGTCACTTATTTTCAAAGGTTCAACAATAAAGAGCACAAAAACAGGACATTTGGTTGCCACCTACTTGCGCTTTGTAAAGAGATTAGTTGGCAGCGAAAGAATTTCAAATACACTGTCCCTATTTTAGATTTATTTATCAAACGGTATTAAAGCTGAATAAAAAATATATAAAACTAAAACAATATTTCAAAATGTGTATGCTGTGTGTTGTTGCACAAACATCTGATGAGTTTTTGTCATAATTTGAATACAATTTGAAATTAAATAAGATTAATAGCACTTGGACATTTTAACAAACATCAGGCAAAAAAAAAATATGTAACAGGCAAGAGAATCATAAAAATCATAAAGCTTGTTGGCAGGAGGAGTAACAAGGATAATCACCATCATCATTGTCATCAGCTAACATGGCCACACCCTATTGGGTTGCTGTGCTTGGCATATTATGACATGCTGGGTTGGCAAAAATTTTGAAATTAATGTTTCAAATAGAAATTTAAAAAAAAATCTATTTTTATTGCAAAATAAGGAATGTCTATGTTTCGAATTGTATAAAAATGTATATAAAAAAATCTTTTTATGTTCCATTCTAAATTAAGATGTCATTAATTTAAATGAAATGAAACAATATTCCTGGTATTTATTTATATTCTCTTAATGTCAACTTTCCAAAAATGAAAAATTATTTTTATGTTCTTCAGCAGCACTGATACCAATTCTCTTGGAACTCTTCTCTTATGTTTGTTGGCTTCATGGGTGCTTTCTTTTTTGCATTGTTCCTCAAGAGTTGTGAAACAAAATGCATAATTTGCAACACAAAACTTTATAAATACAAATAAAAAATGGGAAAAAATTATGCCAAAATTGTTGTTGGTCAAGTGTTAGATTTGTGGTTTTTTTTAAAAACAGAAATTTTCTCTTCCTCAATTTCAGTTTTTTGTTTAAATTTCTATTGCCAGTATTTACTTGCGAGTAGTTGTTCTTGTTTCCATTCTAATGTAGAAAGTTTTATCGTTTGGTAGTAATTGAATCAGCAATTCTCTTTTGACTGTTTTATTTATTAGTGACAAAACTATCACCAACAGCAACGATAATAATTGTTTCACATAAAAACAAAGTTAATATTTCAAAAATGATGACAAAAGTTTTCCTCCTCTGGGCTTAATTATGATTTCGATGATTTTAACAGGGATTTTTTTTCTATCTCTCTCTGAATATAGTTTTTGCTTTATGAACTACGAGTAATTTAAGCATTCGATGGAAATATAACATTTATGGGATAACGAGTATTGAGGTGTAAGTATGTCCAATTAGAGAATATGCAAGCGAATAGTGGCACAGGACAATTCAAGACGCAAATGATGCATTAAATTGATACAGCCAAATCACAAAAACAAAGCACATATATGATCATTAATCAAAATGTACTAGTGACTAAAAAGACTTAAAAAAATATAAGCAGAATATTTAGATGGCTAAAAACGACAATTTAATAAAAATACACTTTAGATTTTATACAAGAAAAAATAGTCTTTAATTTAAGTTGCATTTTTAAACTACACGCATGCAAAAAAAAATTATATTTATTTTATGGTCACCCATAACCATATAATGTTCACTGCAACAAACTATGGTTGTGGCAAACATATGACCTTGGGTCAGAAAAATTGTTCTGAGCTCAAATCGGCACATCCGTAATCGTATCGACAATTGTACGAAAATAAATTACGTGATACGTTAATTAGATGGCTGCACGAATATACTCGAAAGTACTCGTATGTATGTTTTTGTGTGTATGCATGTATATTTTTTAGTATGTATGTGTGTATATATGTATGTCTATATGTATATTTGGTCGTGGCTATGTATATACATACATATACATGCATATAGATTTCTAGTACGTTGATTAGTGCTCCAATAATTACTTCCAAATTTTTTTCACTTCGAAGCGTTTGAGGGGAATATTTCAAACCAGCAGTACACCATATTACAGTTTCTGAGGATAATGTGAGTGTATTTAGGGCGCAAAATGCTGTTCCATTGGTGAGACGTGGTCGGTGTTGGTTAAGGGAGTGTGTGGTACTGTTACATCTGATGAGGTGTAGTAGTGCCCCCTCAGATGTACATATCATATAATGTTCTATCGTGTGATGTCGTGTCGTGTCATGTCATGTCTTATCTTGTCTTGTCAAGTCATGTCATGTCATGTGTTCTAAACATGACATAACATAACGCATAGTTGTATTGGAATTAAGTTCCCTATGGAACGTTGTGCATATCATATGCACCATATAATGCTTTCTATGCTGGCGGGTATAAGCAAAAATGTTTTTTTTTAATGAAAAAAATACGTGTAACAAAAATGTGTAATGAATACTGGTATCAAATACGTGTAACAAATACTGGTAACGACAATTCAATACGAAGGTAAAAAGCCATTGCGAATGTTGAATTCCTTAAAAGTTTAGTGTTGCCGCTTTGTTATTTTCGCGATTTTCTTGGGAGATTTTTGTTTTAGGTTTTGGGAATACGGGGAACTTCTGGGATTTTGGGGAAATTTTTGTTTTAGTTTTTGATAATCCTTGAACCAGGCTTTGATCTTGGCTAATGGTTGATTTCCTTGCTAAATGAAGGTATCTCGGAAAAACATCAGTGGCCGAATCACCGCATTCGTTATCGAGTAGGCTTACGTATCGAATAAAATTTCATCACGTATCGAATAAATAAATAATAATAATAATAATAAAAGAATATATTGTTTTCGATCGCTCTAGTGCTAACGAGTGGAATTAAGGCAACAGGTACTCGGTTATCACGTGTCGTAATCCCAAAAAGAAACTTTTCGAACAATTTTACTCGATCAGGTATGCGGTAATTCGGTCCCAGGTGCTCGGTAAAGTTCGTGACACATTTGGTCTAAGTATCTTCCAGGCGATAGTGGTTTTTTGTTGACGCATTGTCATATTTTTTATCTAGGGGTTGAAATTACCATCTTCATTTGCTTGGTGTCATTAAAGTAGGTGAAATTTTTGTTTTTAAACTATAATTTTTTTTGGTGGGGGTCAGGGCGATAAAGATGAGGGGCAGTCTGACATAATGACCGAACGGGGCCGACCGAAAGTGGCCGACCGAAGGTGGCTGACCGAAGGTGGCTGACTGAAGGTGGCCGTCCGGGAATACATATATTGAAATAATTTTTTTAAAATTAATTGTTATTCTAATAATTTTATTCGTCTAGCTTTAAGTCGAAATAATTTGTTCGAGTAATTTTTATTCAAGTAATTGAAGGGGTGAAAAGTAAAGGGTTACAATTGCCAAAACTAAAAAAACTAAGTTATACGCAGAAATCTACACTTAATACCAATATATATTACTCTACAAAAATATGTATTAGAAACCAAAAATATTATGTATGAAAATGCATGGGAACAAAAAACTTTGAAGAATTTTCTTCTTTCCACTTGTACCCCTTTGCTTTTAAGCCCCTCAAATTCTATCAAATAAAAGTACATATTACTAAAATAATTTTTATTCGTATAATTTTTACTCGACTAATTTTATACAAATAATTTTTACAAAATCAATTTTTATTCGATTAACTTTTATTCGAATAGTTTTATTGTTTTTTTTTTATTAAAATAATTTCTATTTGAATAATATTATTCAAATAATTTCGATCGACTAACTTTTTGATCGATTAACTTTTATTCGAATAATTTTTTTAGAGTAATTTTTATTCAATTATGTATTTTCTCTTCGAATGATTTCATTAGAGTATTTTTTATTAAAACAATTTTTATTCGAAATGATCTATTCTTTATGCAGCAAAAGCAATATGTATTTTGAATGATATTGTTGCTTTTATCAGTTGGTTTTGTTTAAAGAATAATTAAACCGAGAGCCAATAAAAAGTGCTTTCTCTGTAAGTTCTGTGGTTCGTCTGACTAAAGAAACATATAACTCGTGGCAAACTGAAATATTTTAAAGATTGATTTAATGCTAATTCTTATTTCCCAAAATTTCTAAAACATTTTTCTAAAACGAACTTTTTCCACATAAGACTAATTAAATATAATTATTTCTCCCTTCAAATCAGAGATGGACTCGTGCATGTTTCATTTCTTAACGTTTGGGTTTTGCTGTAAGTCGGCCTAAGAAATATTAAAAAATATTTTCCTTTTCACTTTCGTAAAAATGCGTTTTTTTTTAATATTACTCACGATTATACCTGAGCACTTGTGATCATCATCCTTGATTTACACGAATCACATCAGTAGTGCCCGTCTCTGCTTTATAGCAATACAAATTCTCTTTCAAGCACACACAAAGTTTACTCACGATTATACCTGAGCACTTGTGATCATCCTTGATTTACACGAATCACATCAGCAGTGCCCGTCTCTGCTTTATAGCAATACAAATTCTCTTTCAAGCATACACAAAGTTTTAAAACGTGCCTGATTTAACATGACACTACTAACACTGTAGAATTATTATTCTTCCGTTTGTTGGTCTTTTGCTTAACTTTTTTCTACCTCTTTTGTTTTTCTAAAGCAAACCAAAAGAAGAAAATGCAATTTTCTAAGCATTTTGTAGCAAATAATAGAGAAAAAAACAGTAAGAATAAACGTAAGGAAAATTTTTGCAGTCTAAGCTTCTAAGAAAAACACAACAAAATCCAAACCGCTCTTTCTATTTAATTATATTCCTTAAAATAAACCACAAAAACCAAAAACTTGCAACTGCATATAAAAATAACATATATAAACTACACACAATGAAGTTAGATATATAAAGTAGTTACAGTGCATAGAGGTACTAGTAAGACTGTAGTAGTAAAAGAATATGATTTCTTTTAACCAAGGAAAAATCTTGGTAGAACATAAGAAAACAAATAATGAATGCATCTTTATATAGACACAAGAGAAACTATGCTTTTCTATACAGCACACGAATTGGTTGGTCATAACAAGATAAAAAATTCCAAGAAAACAATAAAAACTTGAAACATCAACAATTCTAATATTAACAGCACCAGCACCATCAGGACCTCCACTGCTACTAACAGCCAACCAACATCATCATCTTAACCATCACGTTCACAAACACCATCCATCACTCATTTCTATGGATGGTGATTATTGTCTTCTGCCGTTTCCTCTGACCAACTAAACAAGAATTTCTTCATAACAATAGTAATTGTACGAGGGATGACTTATAAGTCTGGTCAAATTTAAAAAGCTTTTTTAGAAGAAAGTTCCTTTTGACACGCCTATTGGGAATAAGTATTGTTATACATATTTATTATAATGACATTCTTCCAAAAATTATTGGAGTAAAAATATTATTCGAATAAATTTCATTCGAATAAATTTGATCGAATGAAATTTATTCAAATAAAATTATTCGAATCACATTTATTCGAAGACTTTTTTTGTAAAAATATGTAAAAATGTAAAAAAAAAATTATATATAAACAAACATATATACGAATAAAATATATGTATATTCGAATAAAATTATACGAATCAAAATTTTTCGAAAAAAATTATAAAAACATATTTTGGATAAAATTATTCGTATAGAAATTATCAGAAGTAAGTTATTCGAAAAATGTTTGAAGAAATATGTTTCGTAAGAAAATTATTCGAATAAAATTATTTGATAAACTACTTGCATAAAAATTACATACTTGAATAAATTTAGATAAAATAGTATTTGAATAAAATGTTTCGAATAAAAAAGGCTTCAATTGAAGGGCTTAGTGCAATGCGGCTTAAAATCTAAAATTGGTTTTATATACTCATTCTCTTGATAAGTACCATAGCTTTGCATCATAGAGAAATTTTTGGACAATTTCTATATTTTGCCAATAATTATGCTGCATATTTAGAGTAGAAAATCCTAAAGTCTATACAATTTTGAATTTTATTTAAACTTAAAAGTCGATTTATTCAATAGTTATTTTTTGTGGCTTACCGAGTTCTTGCAATAAGCCTCTCAATTATATTATTCGAGTACAATCGGACGAATGTACATATTACATAACGTTTAGGTTTTCCCTAAGACAGTCGCTTCAGTAGCTGTTTCAATGAAGAGGGTGAAGAATCAGTCAAGCATCATCTCAGTGACTGCCCGGGTCTGCAGCAACGAAGGTTCAGCCGTCTAGGCAATCGATTCCTTCAGGTCTCGAGAATCCATCACAGGCTGGCTTGTTAGACTTTGAGAACGTTTCTGTGTGGTTCACAGAAATTAATATAATCGAAATAAAATTATTCGACTTAAGTTAATTCAAATGTGTAAAAATTGTTCAAATACTCATAATAAGAATAGAAATATTCAAATATAAATTATACGAATAAAATGTATGTTCGAATAAAGTTATTCGAATCAAATTTTTTTAAGTACATATTACAAAAGTATTTCGAATGAAACTATTCTTACAGAACTTATTAAGTGCAAGTTATTCGAATAAAATTACATGAAAATGTAATCGAATGAAAATTACATACTTAGATGAAGTACTACATGCTTGAATAAAATTTTTCCGATAAAAATTTCGAAAATTAAATTATTACAATAATGTTCGAAAATATATTATTTGAATAAATTTATAAAAAAAATTAGTCGAATAAATTTGTACAATTGAAATTTGTATTAGAAAAACTGTGTCATATAAAAAAAAATTATTCGAAAAATTATTCAAAAAATTATTCGAAAAAGTTTATACGAATAAAATTATTCAAATGAAACTTTTATAAGAAAACACGTGTAATATAAAAGATACTTGAATAAAATTATTCGAACATAGTTGCACAAGAAAAAAATTATTCGAAAATATATATATTCAAATGAAAATATTCGATTGAAATTTTTGTGTTAGAAATACATTTATCATATAAAAGATTTTCGGCTAAAATTATTGGAATAAAATATTAACAAAAAAAATGTTGAATACATAGTAGGATAAAGTTTATTCGAATAATATATTATTCTACTAAAATTCACACAAAAAAATCTAATAAAATTTTTCCAATAAAAATTTCGAAAATTAAATTATTACAATAATGTTCGAAAATATTTTATTTGAATAAATTTATAAAAAAATTAGTCGAACAAATTTGTACAATTGAAATTTGTATTAGAAAAACATGTGTCATATAAAAAAAATTATTCGAAAAATTATTCAAAAAACTATTCGAAAAATGATTCAAAAAATTATTCGAAAAAGTTTATGCGAATAAAATTATTCAAATGAAACTTGTATAAGAAAACTTGTGTAATATAAAAGATACTTGAATAAAATTATTCGAACATAGTTGCACAAGAAAAAACTTATTCGAAAATATATATATTCAAATAAAAATATTCGATTGAAATTTTTGTGTTAGAAATACATTTATCATATAAAAGATTTTCGGCTAAAATTATTGGAATAAAATATTAACAAAAAAAATGTTTAATACATAGTAGGATAAAGTTTATTCGAATAATATATTATTCGACTAAAATTCACACAAAAAAAAATCTAATAAAATTTTTTCGAAAAATATTATTCGTTTACGTATTATTTGAATATAAAATCATTAAAATATATTACATATTCGATGAAATTCTTCAAGTTTAAATTACAAATTCGAATAAAAGTAGTTTTTTCTTTTCTTGCTACATACGCAAAGAATGTCAACGGGACTATTTTACTAAGCTTCGGTTATCTGTTTGTCTGCTTGTCATGGTAAATAGACACTTTAAAATATCACAACCCTCGTCATAGCACTTTCTAAAGACAAGTGCCCAGATAAAGTTATCTAAGGAAAGAAAATAAGTCTTTAAAAATGCAGTTGCTTGATTTTGTATCTGTCTGTTTAAGGTTGGCAGTATGATTGTATTGAATTTTTGAAATTCCAAGACAAACTAAAACCAACATCAGCACAAAAACCACGAATTCGTTTTTGCTTTGCATCCACTTTTTTTAAATTATTTTACGAGTTCTTTATGGTAAAACGGAAGCAAAAATCTGAGACGTATTGTTTTTAACAAGTTGTAGAAAATTATTCCTAGAAAATTGGTTTAATTGTGCGGCTTTATTTTATTATTTTTTGTATATTCTTAAAGCATAAAAAGACAAAGAAAAAAGAAAGCGATTAGCAAAATAAATTCCTGATACGGTTTAAAAAAGAATTCAACAATATTAAAAAGGAAGAAGTTGTTTTTGAATTTTTAACATAGATGAGGGTACTGCACTAATTTTTTAGTTTGCACTAATATTTAGTGATAGTGCAAAATTATTGCACTAATTTTGTTGATGTTTAGTGGTATTTGTAGCTTCACTAAACACTAGTTATAGGGATGCAAAAAAATTTTGAACTGAAATTATTTGATTGCAACGTAGAACTTTTGCACTAAATTTAAGGTAAATTCGTTGAAAGTTTAGTGTTTAAATACAAC
The DNA here is from genome assembly GCA_956483635.1 of Panzeria rudis. Lineage (NCBI taxonomy): Eukaryota > Metazoa > Arthropoda > Insecta > Diptera > Tachinidae > Panzeria > Panzeria rudis. Next base: position 18,454,311 of record OY101448.1, on the reverse strand, counting down.
TTGCTGGTTGATATCTTGCACTAATTTAGTGTAGTGCAAATTTTTGCACCAAATCTGCGTTTATTGAAAAAAATAACACTAACTAAATTTTTCTTAGTGCTAGTGAAGAAAAAACTGTTATCACTAAGCTGGTGAAAAATAGCAGAAAATGAATGTTTAACAATATTATTTTGTACTAAGCTTAAGGTAAAGTCTTTAAAAGTATAGTAAGTAAGTTTAAATGCACATTTTTTAGTGCTGGCTCAAATTTTGCATTAATTTAGTGTAGAGCAGATTTTTGCTTTAAATGTGCGTTTAGTGATAGTGAAAAAATTAGCACTACTATTAAATTTGTTTAGTGCTAGTGAAGCAAAACTGTTATCAATACGCTGTTGAAAAATAGCACAAAATAAATGTTTTACAATTTTATTTTGCACTAAACTTAAATGTTAAAATGTATCTTTTTTTAGTGCTGGCTAAAATTTTGCACGAATTTAATGTAGTGCAGATCTTCGCACTACATCTACGTTTAGTGGTAGTGAAAAAATTAGCACTACCATTGAATTTTTTCAGTGCTAGAGAAGAAAAAATTGTTTTCCAACTTTATTCTGTGGTAGTGCAATGCTTATTTCGATCAAAATGTAGTGCACTACCCCCAACTATGGGTTTTATATGGGAAAAAAAGTAATAACATTAATATTGAAAACATATAAAATAATTCCTTAAGAAGTTTAGGAAAAACGTTCTATATGTGGAACTATTTTGTCAGTTTTATAAATTTGTATTACAGGTTTTTTACTTTTAAGATCATTTAGGATATGGCTACAATTAGTTTTTGTATTCTTTTTAATCTTATTAGATTATCTTGTTGTTGTTTCTTGTTATTTGTGTCGTTTATTGAAAAATAGAAAATAGAAAACGGAGAATCATGAATGAAAAAATGCTTTTGCCTTAGGCCGAAATTTTTTCTTCTTCCTTTGAAATGAAAGCAAAATCATAAGCTTTTCCTTCATTGCTTATCTCAATTAAAAGTATATATTTCGAAGAGCATCATTATGATTACACTGAACAACACAAAAAAGCTTAAAAGATTCTAGCTAAATTCTAACGAAATCCAAAATATCTCTGAAACTATTGAGCAAATTAAAGTATAATGTTGGGATGGCTTCAAGATGATAGGACAAACCCTTTTCCAGGTATGTTAATATTTGTTGTGTAGCTACTTCCTTTTTAACATAACAGTGTATCTCGAAAGCAAACTCAATTTGAAGACATCGTGTGCAAATTCAAATTCAGAGTACCAAATAACATAAAAGCAACTATCCGTTGCTTTAGTCCAAAATCGTTTATACTTGTGTAATCAATTTGCATTAATAACTAATTTAGTTCGAAAAATAATCCTATTAAATTAATTATTAAATTAAAATGGCCTAATACGTTGTAGTCGAATTACCAAATTGAATGTAGAAGAGCTATTTTTTTTAGGTTGAATCATTAGTGCTTACTTCTTCAAGGAAGACACCTGCCAGAATGTAACAATTTAAGAAATTATCATTGACTTTTTTCATCTTCATACTTATGATACTCTCATTAAATATTCAAAATGTCATATTTTCTATCTAAGCACAACAATTAACATTTATAATCTTCCTTGACAAATTAAAAATTGTTATTGTTACGCTGACACAAAATAAAATCTTAATGGAGGGTATTTAAATTTCAAGTACAACCTCTTAAGCGACACTCACTTCAATTGTAAAGTTTTGCCACATTTCATATGGTTGTCGTATCTTTTTTCTTTTGCATGAGTTTTTCTTCTAAATGAAATTGTCTTCTTTTATTTTACCCCGGAAAAGCAAGGAAATAATAAAAAAAAGCAAAAAAAAATATGTATTGTATTTTGTTCAACATTAGACTAGATATAATTTTCACTCTTGTTAGTCATTATTAGCAGCAGAAAAAAACACTGGTACTGAAAATTTTGTATTTTATCCTTACATTTACTAAGTCAGCCTCCAAGTACATACATACTCGTACATATCTAGTCAACGATCCAAGAAAGTTAGCAAGCAGTAAATAACAAGCCATCTAATAAAATATCTTAAGACTACAAAAGAAGGGAAAAACAAAAATTAAAGTGTATGAAATAAGATGCAAACTTAATTAAAAATTACTAAAAGCCAGACAATTGCAACGGTGGAAACAACTTACTAAACGCAAAACTAAGAAACATATTTTTCGTGTTAAGAAAATATTCCTATGCTAAAGATAATTACTATTATGGGAAAGCTAATATTTCCTTTTTATTGCCAAAATTCATATGTATGTAAGTGAAGCAAATTAGTTCTACATCAAACCATACATAAACTGATTGTAACAAGATGGAACCTAAGGCCACGGAGAGATGAAAAATATATATACACAGCATTCAAAAGATTTTTAAAAAATCCTACAAATTATGTAAATTTAATAAGCTCGTTTTTTTCTCGTAATATAGAACTGAGATTGTTATGGCTCTATAAGAAGAGTCTTGCGTCTGAGATTTGTTGTTTTGTTTTAAAATTTTTCTTTCATCTTCTTTTCTTCTTCTTTTTTCTGCTTTTTGCTGTATATTTTTATTGTGCTTACAATATATGAATTTCTTTTAATATTCCCCAGTTAATAATCAGTGGTTCTTAAAAATTATTTCCTTACCTTGAATGTTGAATACAATATATTTTTCAAACATAGTTAAAGATCTACTGATGAGTTGGCATTAGCATAACAAATAAATATATTTTTGACTACAATATAAAGACTTCATATTAAGTCATATTTAAACATAGTCCATTTATACTCAAGTTATAATAGAGTCAGAATCAAGTCATAGTTAAGTCATAGTCAGGTCACAGTCAAGTCATAGTCAAGTCATAGTCAAGTCATAGTTAAGTCATAGTCAAGTCATAGTCAAGTCATAGTCAAGTCATAGTCAAGTCATAGTGAAGTCATAGTCAAGTCATAGTCAAGTCATAGTCAAGTCATAGTCAAGTCATAGTCAAGTCATAGTCAAGTCATAGTCAAGTCATAGTCAAGTCATAGTCAAGTCATAGTCAAGTCATAATCAAGTCATAGTCAAGTCATAGTCAAGTTCATAGTCAAGTCATAGTCAAGTCATAGTCAAGTCACAGTCAAGTCATAGTCAAGTCATAGTCAAGTCATAGTCAAGTCATAGTCAAGTCATAGTCAAGTCATAGTCAAGTCATAGTCAAGTCATAGTCAAGTCATAGTCAAGTCATAGTCAAGTCATAGTCAAGTTCATAGTCAAGTCATAGTCAAGTCATAGTCAAGTCATAGTCAAGTCATAGTAAAGTCATAGTCAAGTCATAGTCAAGTCATAGTCAAGTCATAGTCAAGTCATAGTCAAGTCATAGTCAAGTCATAGTCAAGTCATAGTCAAGTTCATAGTCAAGTTCATAGTCAAGTCATAGTCAAGTCATAGTCAAGTCATAGTCAAGTCATAGTCAAGTCATAGTCAAGTCATAGTTAAGTCATAGTCAAGTCATAGTCAAGTCATAGTCAAGTCATAGTCAAGTCATAGTCAAGTCATAGCCAAGTCATAGTCAAGTCATAGTCAAGTCATAGTCAAGTCATAGTTAAGTCATAGTCAAGTCATAGTCAAGTCATAGTCAAGTCATAGTCAAGTCATAGTCAAGTCATAGTCAAGTCATAGCCAAGTCATAGCAAATTCATAGCAAATTCATAGTCATGTCATAGCCAAGTCATAGTCATGTCATAGTCAAGTCATAGTCATGTCATGGTCAAGCCATAGTCTAGTCATAGTTAAGTAATGTACAAGTCGTAGTGGTCCAAATTAACCCGAAAACTCCTCATCTTACCTTTAAAAAATGTCCTTTTAATATACACAGAAAAAACTAAGTTTAATTTTCAGTAAATGGATTCAATAAAATAGTAAATATTTTGTCTAGAAACAGACCTACAAACAAGTTTGAAAATATGTATAGACAAAAATATCTCAACAATTTCATTGAAAAAAAAACGCGTTTTTTTAGTGAAAAAATTGTTTAAATCTATAAAACAATTTGTCTAAAAATATTTACAAATTGTAAACAAAATAAATCAAACAAAAAAATATACTGGATGTTCTGAAAAATATCAAACAATACTTTTGTCTGCATTTATAAAACAATTAGTCTAAAAATTTTTTTATTAAACAAAAATTTTACTGGATTTTTTGTACTATACCAAATAAAATTTTTGTCTGAGTTCTCCTATCATCCATTTACCATTTGTGAAATTTTACTTTTTTAAATGTGTTCAAGTCTTAATGTTTATCTGAAGACTATAAAAAAAAATGAATGAGAATTAATGCAAAGACATTAACGAATTGATTCACTCAAAAATCTTCAGTAAACAAAATTGATACAATCGCATTCCTTTTGCTATCATTGTTGTTGTTGTTATTTGTGTGTAGGTGTATGTCGTCATCAGGGTTGTTTTTACGACACAGAAAACGGGGTTTTCTTGCTGAGTTTGGTGTTCGCGTCCTAAAGAAAAGTCAAACAAAAAACTTATTGATTCAGAACATTTACTGAAAATGAAATTTATTTTTAGAAAAATTTTTTGCTGATAATTTTTCTCTGTTGCGTAAAATATGGCATCCTACCACGAACAACATTTTTGTATGATATTTCTGCCCGCTATGTTGCCGCTGAAGGAAAGCTTTTGCCCCTATTTTCAGATATGAACAAAAACACCCATACAACGAAGAGTTATAGGGTTAAAATATTTCACAAAAATGTGCCACGTGCTTTTAGCATTTTTTATTTACAACATTTGTAATATCTATTAGGGAGAAAAATATTGGAGAAATTGTTCAGAGGTAAAGACCATAAGTGATGTAAATACATAAACATAAGATATAAGTTTATTCTAAAGATAATCTCCCTCTTATTGTCCAATGCTAACATAGAATGTGTGTTAAGCTAAAATAATCTGGCGGAAGAAGATTCATAGATAAACAGTCAATTATGTTTTCTTCCAGCTATGAACATAAATATGGTTATAATAAAATTAAAATTAAAATTTTGCTTTTGACTAGTGTTGTTAGCTTTTTGTCGGTTTTAATATACATTCATATTTATTTTTGCAATTGCATAATTAAAATGGTATTTTGCCTTTGTTTTATCACATATATTCTTTTAGAATATTTATTGGCATATTCTACCATTTTTTTCATAAAGATCTAGCATTTTTTCCTTTTCAGATTTTGGCAGCACTGGGTAACCCTAACAAGATTTTCTTTGCCTAATCTTATTATTTTATTGCACAGTACTATTTACAAAGCGCAAAGCTAAAAATGCATTTATTCCGAAAAATATATAATGCAAAACCAAAAAAAAAATTTTAAAGCTATAATAATTTTTGTCACAAATCATTTAAGATTCTCTGTAAGTATGTATGTACGAGTATGTTACAGCCAGTTATAACAATAATATTATGGCGTAATTAAAATTTTAATTTCTCCACAATCTTTTCTTTACCTAAATTGCTTAGCTTAAATTTTTGCTTTGCTTTATTTTATTGTTTGTGAATAATACAGGAAGTTTTAAATGTTGCTTTATTTCCCAAAAAATCTGTTTATATGTGCGTTTTATTTTTTTTATCTTGGGAGCGCGTGCGAGAGTATTAGTAACAATGATTTCCTTAAGGATTTCAAATAAATTGCTGGTAAGAGAGTTCATTTATCTTATTTGACTCGTGAAAATCATGAATATTTAATTAATACCAAACCACTAAAATGAAATTTGACGTTCGTTCTTTAGAAGCACAAAAGCACAAAAGAAGCGGCCTATCGGCATAAACAAATTATAAATACATACATAGATAAGTGTTCACTTCCTCCTATCACAAAGAGAAACGTTTACATCTAAGTATCTCTGCATACGTAAAAGATAAATTGAAAATCCAAATATAAAAAGTATAAAGGAGATGCTGGTAGAGGTATTACACTATACAACAATTTCGTTTTTTTTTAAATTACGGGGTTATGTAAACCAATTCTGGTAGAGGAGGCAAACAAAAATACAGGTGTCTCGGCGTTTTGCAAGGTTACATCGGAATTTTAGGTGGGGTTAAAGTTTTCCTCTTTTTGGCCTGATCGTGCAGCATATCGCCACATGAAACTATGTGATCTTTATATCTGAGGTGTAGGGTATGTTAAGCAACTTTTTACAAATTATTAGGGCAAACATTTTTCTGAATGATTTTAACCCTCTAACTCTTCGTTTTATGGGTCTTTTTTTATATTTCTTTTTAAAAAAAGGCAAAAAACTCCCCTTTAGCGGCGATATATCGGGAAAAAATCTTCTACAAAAAGATTTCCCCTGCTCTTGTACATAAAAAGCTGAACACATCTTATACCTTAAACGTAAGGCGTACAAGATGTTTTATGTTGTGGACGAATTGTGCGTAAGTACGAAATTAACCCTTAAACACATTTTAAGTTTTAAATGATTTCTAACGTCCGAGTTAAGTCTGGAGCTTGGGTCTCTTTAAAGACCTATAATAGAATTTTATGCCGAATATTTTTGAAGAAAATTTCAGACCACTATATCGCCGACGAAAGGGAGTCTTTTGCTCATTTTTCAGAAATGTACAAAAGGAGCCATAAATCAAAGAGTTAGAGGGCTTAAATGTTCCAGCAAAAATTTTCTTATACCTTCAACGTAAGACTAACAAAATTTCCTATGCCGAGTACTAATTGTGAATAAGTATGAAGTTTAAGTTTAATTTTAAGTTTAAACATAGTTTAAGTTTTCAATGATTTCTGGTGTACAAGTTAAGTATGGAGTCTGATTATCTTGATAGGTCTACAGATTAAAATATATTGGCAACATTTTTTTAAAACATTTTATCCACGCACTCCCTCTTTTTAGGGGTGTTTTTTACGATTTGTTAGAAAAAGAGCCAAAAATGACCGTTATATGGGGGAGTCAGGGGGTTGATATGTTGCACAAAAATATTTGCCCCAATACTTTCTACAAAGTAACTGAATATACTCTACACCTCAGATCTAAATAATATATAGTTTCATGTACCGATGTTCTGCACAATCAGGCCAAAATGGGGAAAATTCATCCTCCCTAAAATAAAATTTCGATGTGATCTTTCAAAACGTCGACATACGTGTATATTTTTTTGTTGTCTGCTCTATCAGAATGGGTTTTCTGGACCCCGTAATTTTTTTTCGGGTTGTACAGTGTAGTTAACATCTCATTCATATTAAATATTTATACGAAAATATAAAATATTAAACAACTAAATTTGAGGTTTTGTGTTGTATTCGAATGTAAACATGTACTGATTTGGTTGAAAATTCTTAGAAATTACTTCAAACGCGAATTTTATTTATTTATTTTTATTTTTTATTTTTTATTATTTTTTTTTTTGTTATCTACTCATACTTTAATGTCATTATCGAAGCCATTGCAATGCCTTTATTATAATCATTATAAACATGATGTGATAAACCGCTTGATAAAAATACAAAAACCATTTTCATGTCCTGGTGCAAGGAAGTATGGAGTTTGATACGAGAATGACAAACAATACGGAAACGGAGGAATATTCAACTAAATTGCCTTTTTTAACTAAAAGTTTTTTTTTTCTTTGTAAATGTATTTTTGCAAATGTGTGCCATTATATCTGGCTTTGATACATACAAATACAAAGTTTCATTTCCCAATTGAGTTATAAATTTCATTTTGGTTTTTTGTTTTTTGTTTTTGATTTTTTTTTAACGCAACGCCAATTTTTACGCCAGAACCACCTGGTGTCACGTTAATACATCTACATACGAGTCTATGTACAAGATACTAAGTATTCATACTCGTAAGAATTTACGTAGCAGCAGCAGTTTTTCTCAACAACATTCAATATCGCTTATCGTTAAATATATAATGCACATTTTATTGTATTCATATAAAACGAGGGTTGTGTGGAGTCACTGTAATGTACGAAAGCACTGAGGTATGACTTCACTATTACATGACAAATATTTCACTATAATATAACTATTCCTTGACTATGACGTGAATATGCCTTGAATACGTCTTGCATGTGACTTGACTATGACTTGACTTTGGCTTGATTGTGGCTTGACTATGACTTTGATATGCCTTTTTTGGCTAGCTCGTGTTTTTAGGGTTCCGTACACCAAAAGTGTAAAGGAACCCTATTGTTTTCGCTGTCTGTCTGTCTGTGTGTCTGTCACAGGCTGTTTTCTCGGGAACCATAATAGCTACGGACCTGAAATTTTCACAGAATATGTAAAACTTTTGCCGCTATAACTGACAGCTAAAACTTAAGGGGTGTTCTAAAGCGAGCAACGAAACATGTTGAAATACTAATGTAATACACAGACACTTATACAAAGACACTTTAAATTTTCAAAGTTTGTGTTAATTGGTGTAGTCTGTAGAATACACCACACCAATTAACACTGATATTTAAAACAATAAAAATTAAAGGGTGTTCTATCAGTTAATGTAATTTTACTATGTAATTTGGACAATATGCTGTATCTTACAAATCGTAAGAGGTAGTAAACTCTTGAAATTTTCAAAAACGCTAAAACTAAAAAATTCCAAAATTAAAAAAATGTCAAAACGAAAAATCGCCAAAATGAAAAAAAGCTTAAAGGAAAAAAGCACCACAATATTAAAAATTCGCTAAAACGCAAAATATCACCAAAACTAAAAAGATAAATAAAAAAACTAAAAAAACGTCAAAAACCGAAAAAATTCGTCAAAACGAAAAAAAGCACTACAACATAAAAAACGCTAAAACTAAAAAAATCATCAAAATACGAAAAAATCGCTGAAAATAAAAAAAAACACCAAAACGAAAAAATGCGCCAAGACCAAAAAAGTGCCAAAACTAAAAAATCGCCAAAAACCAAAAAAGCGCTAAAACAAAAAAGTGTCAAAACAAAAAAAAAACTCAAAAATAAAAAAAAATCACGAAAACCCGAAAAAGATCCCCAAAACTGAAAAAATATCGTCAAAAAGCAAAAAAAAAAAATACATTCAAAAAAAACGCAAACACTAAGAAATGCGCAAAAAAACAAAAAAAAAATGCAAAAAACCAAAAATCGCCATAAAACGAAAAAATCGCCAGAACGAGAAAATGTGTCATAACCAAAAAAAATCTCTAAAACTAAACAAATTCACCAAAAAACGAAAAAATCCCCAAAACCGAAAATAGCGCCACAACTAAAATAAATCGCTAAAACTAAAAATATCGTCAAAAAACTAAAAAAAACTTTAAAAACGCCACAACAAAAAAGTTGCCTAACAAAAAATCTACAAAAAATGCAAAAAACGAAAAATCGCCAGAAAAAACCACGAAAATTAAAAAAGCGCTAAAACCAAAAATCGCCAAAAATAACGAAAAATACTTAAAAAATAAAAAAATTAAATTAAACAAAAAAGCACAGCGAAAAAGCTGCCAAAATGAAAAAAACGAAAATGGATATACATACGTGCATGCGTACGGAACCCTTCGTACTTTACTTAATTTATTTTAATAGGAATGTATCCTAACTCGAAAAATATGTATCTATCAACAGATTATTTTTTATAGCAACCCTCGCATAAAGTATTCTTGGCACGTGTACAACTCTGTAACGACAATTGTTTTAAAATGCTTCGAATAAAAATAAAGTTTTAAATTCAAATTAAGTTTTCTTTTACCACCATTCACTCCACATACAGTATCCAAGAAATGAATTAAAAGAAATTAATCTAAAACCTGAAAGTGAACAGGAAAAATAAAGTTTTACAGATGCACAAAATAATCGATATGAAAATGGATGCATATTCAAAAAACTTTATCACAGAATCAGATACGAATAGTTTCGATGGCAGTTGAAATAATATTTTTAAGCTGTAAAAGACAAATGGGATGTCTATGGGAGTTGAAATATTTCCTTTTATAAAATTAAAGAATTTAATAAGCTTAAGCCCGAAACTGTTTTTCCTGGAATATATTTTCATTCAAGGTAACATTTCTTTTTTTATGTCAACCTCAAAATCCAAGTTACAATTACATTCAAATTGAAAAATAAAACAAATTTGAAATTTTGTTGCAAACTAAGTAAATCACTCTATTTCCTTGAGCGTTGTTTGCAAAAATAAGGGGAAGGAGCAAAATATAATGCGCACCATTATATTCTTTGACAGGTGCTGCAAACAAAAAAGCATGAAATCTAAACTTTACAATAATTATAACTACTCTTATATCCGTTCGTATATTTAAGTTAAATCAGAACTACGCGCTTTAACAATGGGTTTCACTTACTTAAGGGAACAAATACTTACGAGTGCTGGCAGAAGTATTTGCAAGTAGCACCAGTGGTTTCATTATAAGAATTAGTTACAATAACTATTATGCAAATGTTGCAAACAAAACATATTAGTATTTTTAAACACACACACACACAAGCACATACACAAAACAAACTGGTAACAATTTGCTAAACTGGCAAACACAATCAAGCAGCCAACCAACCAACCAACCAGCCAACCATCATTCAGCCATCTAACAATGCAAGCAGTTAACAAACCAGCCTGGCTGCTTGCTTGCTTTCCCGTCCGTCAGTCTGCCTGCCAGTCACTCAGCTAGTTTTAGTTTTCTTTTAGTTGTGGCACTTCTACACCAGTTCTAGCTCTACACCAAATAACAAACCATTAACACTTGTTTCTGTCATATTACATGAAAGCGGATATGCTATTTTTGTTTTTCTTATTGCCTTTCGTTATGTTAAATGTTGTTATAGTTGCTGCTACTGCTGCTAAATGTTGCAGCTTTTGCATCTGCTGCTTCAGATGATTCGTTTGAACAACAAACAATTTAGCTTCAGGCGGCGTACGCCTAGAGAAACTTTTTGACGTGGGTACTATTTTTTAACAAGTACTATTTTAACTATTTCTTTCTTTTTGCTTCTGCTTTTATTTTCTATTAATGTTTATGATTTGGTTGGTAGTTACAAAAGAGACGTTAAGGGCGAACGAAAATATATAAAATTTTTTACTGTGGGTAGGAGAAGCTTGTAAATAAATACTTTATTGTTGTAATTGTCTGACAAACTATTTTCTTTGAGCGAAGAGATGAGGAAGATTAATTTTGTTCAAAGTCTCTTATGAATATAAAAGCAATGCGGTAATTTAACTTCTTATTAAACAAATGCAAAATAGTTTACATCAGCAAAATTGTCCGAATAACTTCACCTTAAACACTTTGAGAGGAGAAGAGTAGAGAAG